>JAYKKM010000193.1:4070000-4660000 GCA_035772405.1 Chrysogorgia sp. JL179-B06 | reverse complement strand
AGGTCAACCATGAAAAAAAGAAGCCAAAATAGAGTTATTTGGCCTCAAAAAGGCCAAACTACCAACCCTGCTCAATAGCTCAGTGGTCAGCGCCGATGCGTTGATTCCTTAACCTCGGGTTCGATTCCCAGTTGGAGTAGTTAGATTTTTCATATAATTATTATACATGTTGTATAATAAGTATCAACCTCCACTCATCCAAAGTGGCAGATGGTTCGGGATAAAATCCTAACAACAGGCCGTTCGAAAGGATTCAAACACAAACTCATTTCTCGGTGGTTTACATCTTTTGAAAAGTTGTGTGTTTCAAAATGTGGCATTTGCCATTAGCTGGAGATTCATCAAACGATGCAATTGGCCTTTTATGTTTTGCCGAATTAACTGGTTGAACCGGTGTGGTGGTCTGAGATTGTCACCGTGCTGAGATTGTATATTCACTTAGTGCGCACGCGACGCGCTCGATTAGGCGGGCGGGAAAGGCAGGCGTGCGCGCGAGGCGTGCGGGCGAGGCGGGCGGTCGGGCGGGCGGGCGCGGGCGAGAGGTCAAACGAATAAACGACATTAGCTTTTCAGAGAGTAATTTCAGCATTTAATGATTCACTTTGGCCGGATATGATCTGGACGTATGTTACCAGTTCAGAAAGTTTCTGTGACTAAGGCTGCGTTTACACTAGAGCAAAAGTATCCGGATTCATATTGTTTTGCATCCTCGTGGGAATAAAAAACAATACGAATCCGATTACTTTTGCTCTAGTGTAAACGCAGCCTAAATTGAGTTTAAACATAGTCAATCGAGATATGGTCTGGAAACTCAGCTAAAGTCTTTGTTCTATCTTTTTGTTCGTCTTTATGCAATTTTGTGCACGGTCACTGAACCTATTGTATTTTAGTATAATGAAGCAATCATCCAATAGAATCGTTTGGGTTTAATCGCTCAACCGTGTTGTTTAAATATTAATAAACCTAAAACAAAGGATGTGCACGGTGTAAGGTACGGTTCAACATCAAAACGTAGCTCATTATAGTCGCTTTGAAGTTTGCCGAGTTTCCAGACCATATCTCGATTGACCATGGTATGATCGAATCTCTGCTTGGGCCATTAATTTCTTCCGCGGTGCTAATTTTTTCTTTATATTTTTCCTTTCATTTAATTTATTTACCGTTATAAGTGTCATATGTGTTATGGCGGTCAGACGTATCTGGATTCACTTTGTGTTCGTGCTTTATTCTAGCTATTTTTCTGAATTTGCTGATGGGCTTTCATAATGCTCAACAACCGCGGATGACGTTTTATTCTTCCATGATTCTGGTCTTCATAATGTTGATCTATCTACACCCTGGCCTTGACCTTGCATGCCAAAATATCTTTAAGTGTTCCATGGCTTGGCTTGGTCTTGACGAGAGATGCTTTTTTTAAATCAACTTATCCTTCATTTTATACGCATACTAGTCTTTCCTTTTCAATACAGAAACCTCTACATGTACTTTTAATCAGTATCTTATTGGCAGGTGTTTAGTCTTGGTCCATTTGAAGGAAGGAGATATGGTGGAAATCATGGAAATCAATATAAACTTGAATTAGGTGAACAAACTTCACCTAATTCAAGTTTATATTGTCGACTCTACATATGAACGCTCGTAGTCTAAACTAGAAATCTATTAACATTTCAAGAACTTGTGTACCCAGAAGCACTAGATGTTCAAGAACTTGTATATCCATAAGCACTAGATGTTCAAGAACTTGTATATCCAGAAGCACTAGATGTTCAAGAACTTGTATATCCAGAAGCACTAGATGTTGTGATAGTATCTGAAACATGTGGTTACGGAAATCTTTAGAGCTGATAGGCATGTCAACCGGCGAGGAGGCAGTATTTGGATTGCTACGAAGTGTCATTCTTTTATAAACACTCAATATTAAAAATCGAATTCAAAGTTTGAAGCGGTTGCTGTGGAATGTATTACAACTAGTAATAGTGGCTTTTCGTATGCCGTTATCGACCTCGCGACAACGATGATTTCGTCGGACTAGCTAGCTGTATTTGAGTGGCGATTTGAACGAAGTTTTTGTGGTATTTTGGATAACTATTTCTTATCTCAAATTTGTTTATCCCCGACCAGAGGCAACGTACAATCCGGCATATGAAGCGAGACGTAAAATTTATGACTATAGCCGTGCCGACTATATAACCTTGAACCCATCAACCAGCTCTAATGTGCTCTTTTGTCGGATGACAGCAATATAGACATTGACATCGACTGGATTAGATGGAGAGATGCAGTCCTAGTGGCTGTTGCTGACTTTATCCCTTCGAAGACCGTTAAAGGGACACTCCGGCCCAAAGACAAATGTAGTTCATATGAAAGATCTTACTGACTTTAGATTATTTCCAAAGTTTCAGCATTCCTATCAATTTAGTTAAGAAGATGGGGCTAGTTGAAGTTGGAGAGTTTGTGCAATTTCGACGCCATTTTGTTTCTCAAATATGACGTCACTGAGTGACGTGATCTCGTATTATGCCTAAGAAGCTCCTCTACTTTCCTGCATGATGAACTAAATAGTTTATTTCGACTAATTTTCGTCCAAAGACCATTCACAATAACTATCACTATGTGATCGCCTGCACTGATAAAGAATTGCCGAGATGTTTAGTAAAGGGCTCCGCTCGAAACGTCAGTATTTCGTTGCTAAAAATCTCGGCAGTTCACCACCTTTTCACTTTGTTGACAAGTTTTTATACAACTCTGTCTTTAAAGCGATGCTGTCTATAAATAATTCAATTTTTGCTTGTCTTTAAGTGTTCTTATTTCGTTCGTGTCACTAAGCTATGGAACTCCCTGCCATACTCTATACGTGTCATTAACACATTGTCGTCTTTTAAGAGGCTACTTTCTCAGCATTATTTCAAACTTTTTCCTGTTGCTTTTAATCCATGTCTTATTCTTTGATTTCATATTAATGTTATTTGTATTTGTAAAGGGTGACCAATCCTGAGGGAATCTTGAATTCTGTTTTTGGTTTACCCTAATACATTCAATTTTTTAGTTGTAATACTTTGTAATTGATATGTATTATAAATTCTAATAAATAATAAATAAATAAATAGATACATGTATTGTTATAACTGTTTTGTTATAACTGTTTTAAAAATATCCCTATGTTAAAAATGCCCGGATGTTAGTGTGCTCGCTTGGAGAAATACAAAGGAAAACGTTTTGTAATTGTATGGTAAAAAATGTGATTAATGTTTGCTGCTATCGGATTGTGATTTGTCGATGGCGGGAACATTAAATGGTCCTTTGAACCCGATTGAACAGAAATTTATGCAAAGATGACAGATTCTGCAACTTTGGAAGTCGATGGTATTGTCAACGAAAATGATTTTCCCATTTTGCCCAATGGATCTTCGCAGCAAGTTGATCAAACAAGTGGGAATTTGGAAGCTACAACTCTCAAAAGCAAACGTTCTGTAATCAAAAGAAGAATAACAACAACCTTACGTAAGTTAGAGTCACTTTTGTTCGAGTATGGCGCTAAAATGTAACGTTAATAAAAGGCTGTAGCGATGAATCATGACAATCTCACAAAGCTTGGTTTTCATGATTCATCGCTACATTATCTGAAGATTTTGGTTTACCAATTGGCGGTGAATAACTCAACGGATCGGTTACGATGGAAAACGCTGAAAACGACAAGGCAAAGAACGTTTGCCGAGCGGGTAAGGGACGCTCACCCGTGCATTTAAGGCTGCAAAGTTGTTAGTCGATGCTGAACGTACGTCAGAGGTTCGAGATGTAGTGGAAGACGTAAAAGGAGCCTATAATACCTTGACCGGCAAACACGAGGAATATACAATGTTTTTAAGCGACGATGAATACGACGAAGCCGAATACTGGATGGAAGACTGTACACGTGAGTACACTAAATTCTTTATGGAAATTAATGATTATGAAAAGGAAAAAAATGCCCAAATCGACCAGGTCCAGACAGACGCAGCCGACGTCATGAATGAACAAAATAACCCACAGGAACTTAATGAAATAAACGAAGAAGAAGCTTGCTCAACTGTTTCGTCTAAGCCCTTTGTTTTAAGGCACGAAAAACCAAAGTTACCCCAGTTTTATGGTGATGTTCGCAAATATTTTATATTCAATGCTGATTTGCAATGTCAACCAATGAACGCTGGAAAATGGTCAAAGAACAGAAAGCCTGCTTCTCATGTCTGAAGCGAAGCAAAGACACACAGCGACCAATTGCTTACGAAAGAAAGAGTGCACTGAAAAGAAGCAAGATGGTACAACATGCAAGAGGTCACATCATAAACTCCTCCACATAGGTGATGTCAGCCATCAGAATCACCAACAAGTATCCTTTGTACGAGACAACAGCCAATCTCTACTCCCTGTGCTTACTGGTTTGATCAAAGGACCTAACAATGCAACCAAAGCAGCCAGCCAGTATCTTTTATTACAGCGGAGCTCAAGTTAGCATGATTCGCAAACACAACAACCGCACACTGAGAAAAAACGCCACAATACGCACAAACATGAACAACGAATCACGCACATGCAACTGCCAACGACCAACCGAGTGCCCAATCCCTGGAAATTGTTTAGCAAAGAGCGTAGTCTACCAGGCTGAAGTTACGACGAGCGACAACGGAGAAATAAAGCGGAAATACCTTGGAATAACGGCTAACAACTTCAAAGAAAGATACCGCAATCACGTGAAATCTTTTCGACACGCAAAATATGCCTATGACACTGAGCTATCCAAGCACATTTGGAAGCTTAAGGAGGGAAATCACGAATACGAGATCAAGTGGTCCATTGTCAAGCATGTTGCGGCGTACAAAGTCGGTCAAAAACGATGCAATTTGTGCTTAGAAGAAAAGCTCTTGTTGATGAAAGCAAGAAATAAACACTTTCTAAATAAACGAACTGAATTCTTTGCGAAGTGCAGACATGTAACGAAACACCAACTAAACTAATGACGTAATCAACCAATGTAATATAATAACAGTAGACCTTGTAATCTGTTAGTTGCCTGAAGATCGCGTAAGCGTGAAACTCCGAGTAGCGACTCAGCATTAAAAGTTAATAAACTATATATATATATATATATATATATATATATATATATATATATATATATATATATAAAACAATAAAGGTTTGAATGTTTTTGTCGCTACTCTGAGTTTCACGCTATTGCGATCATCAGGCAACTGTCATCAGGCATGTTGCCTGATGATCGCAATAGCGTGAAACTCAGAGTAGCGACAAAAACATTCAAACCTTTATTGTTTGATTACGCTCTACCTACTATGGTATCGAGCGCTCTTTTGCCTTACGCCAACTTCGTGACTATTTTGTTTCAAATGTCTTTCGTATATATATACATATATATATATATATATATATATATATATATATATATATATATATATATATATATATATATATATATATATATATATTTTCGCTTACCTCAAAACTGGTCTGCTACAACTTGTTTCATCTGTAAAAGAATCTTCAGGCAGATGAAACAAGTTGTAGCAGACCAGTTTTGAGGTAAGCGAAAATCTATTATTTGCTCTAACTATATGTTGTTGAGCACTCTTTGCATTTCGTAGACCAAAACCTACACGTATATATATATATATATATATATATATATATATATATATATATATATATATATATATATATATATATATATACGTGTAGGTTTTGGTCTACGAAATGCAAAGAGTGCTCAACAACATATAGTTAGAGCAAATAATAGATTTTCGCTTACCTCAAAACTGGTCTGCTACAACTTGTTTCATCTGTAAAAGAATCTTCAGGCAGTGTAAAAGAATCTTCAGTCACTGCCTGAAGATTCTTTTACAGATGAAACAAGTTGTAGCAGACCAGTTTTGAGGTAAGCGAAAATATATATATATATATATATATATATATATATATTATATATATATATATATTGATGTCCCACATTCGTGTGGCATCAAGGGTGACTGTAAATAGCAGTTACCTTCATCCTGCTCATCAGCACTACACTGATGAGGCCCAAAAGGCCGAAACGGTACCGTCTGTAGTTAGATATCGCTCTATGACCTTTAGGTCATATTGAGCACTCTAACAGGATGAAAACCATTGTCGCTTATGCATTGTGCGCACGCTCACTGCTTGCAGTTTGAGCACTATGGCATGGTTTTTGATGTCCCACATTCGTGTGGCATCAAGGGTGACTGTAAATAGCAGTTACCTTCATCCTGCTCATCAGCACTACACTGATGAGGCCCAAAAGGCCGAAACGGTACCGTCTGTAGTTATATATATATATATATATATATATATATATATATATATATATATATATATATATATATATATATATATATATATATATATATATATATATATATATATATATATATATATATATATATATATATATATATATATATATATATATAAAATATATATATATATATATATATAACAGATGATTAAAACACAAGTTACTTCATTTAGAACTTTATTTCCACTACAAACTTGTTTCGTATGGCAAGCGTATTGCTTGTCACACTCATCAGGTGAAAAGTGATACTCGCAGTTAGCGCGTCTGTTAGCGCGTATATATATATATATATATATATATATATATATATATATAATATATATATATATATATATATATATATATATATATATATATATATATATATATATATATATATATATATATATATATATATATATATATATATATATATATATATATATATATATATATATATATATATTATATATATATATATATATATATATATATATATATATATATATATATATATATTATATATATATTATATATATATATTCGCTTACCTCAAAACTGGTCTGCTACAACTTGTTTCATCTGTAAAAAGAATCTTCAGGCAGTGACAATATCGAAAGAGATGACCGCTTATTTATAGGCTTTCTGCCGGAAAGTGGGGGCGTGTGTGGGAGACAATGCATGGATGAGTCATGGCTTTGTTTGCGTTGATTACGCGAAATTTATTACGATGACGGCACTGTGAAATTATTTCCGCTCTTTTGTTGAGTAAACTATTCTTATTTTTTTCTTTCAAAATACAAAATTTTTCTTCTAAACATAAATTGCATCGTTTTGATCCTCCTATGTACGAAATAGAATGTTTTAGAATTTGCCAATTAATCCAAATATATTTCGAAAGTTCGGTGTCATTTTCATGCTTTTTATGTTGAAAAGATTTAGTGTGGTTGGCCAATCGCTCTTTGAATGTGGTTGCAGTCATACCAATGTAGTGTTTTATTTCGTTTGTGTTGTTTACTGTCAGTGTTGCTTTGTATACTATGGCTCTAGTCATGCATTGTTCTTGAAGCGGGCAAATGGTGTTCTCTCTACAACTGCAATTAGTAGCGTCCCTATCCTGCGGTTTGATGTTCCTAGCTATGCGTGCATTGTGCTTAGTGATTATTGACTTAACATTGCTCATGCAGCTGTAACTTACTTTAACTGTATTTCTGTTGAAAATCTTATGGAGCTTGTGGTGCGGAGGGAAATGTTTGTCAATTAGGCTAAGGAAATTACGTCCTATGTTAGTGCTGACACTCTTGCTAAATGGTGGGTTGAACCAAATGATATTGCGTTGCCTATTCCTGCGTGGTTGTTGCGGTGTATCATGAGTGTAGCTAAGTTCATGATTAAAGTTGCTGTGCCTAAGCGCGTTCTGATATAAGGGACAATATCAGGGGCGGATCTAGCCCAGCCTAGTGGCTCATCTGGGAAGTGTACATTTGCAGGGGGTACGGGGGGAATGTCCCCCGGAAAATTTGAAATACTAGAACCTCTAAAACGCTATTTCCTGCATTTTGAGAACACTTTTCAGAAGAAAAAACTGAAAAAAATGCTGTGCCTTTCACAAAAATAATTGCCTTTTGCACCTCATTTTGCTTGAACGAAAGTCCAATATTTTGTTCAAGCTTGTAATGAAGCTCGAATTTTCTGCATATATACATGTACTTCCAAAACAGTGAAATCACATTCTCTGTTCCTTAGTCTCTACTAACAAGAAAACATTTTTTTGCTGAAAATCCACCAATATTTATTTCTTTGATGTAGTTCGTTTTGTAAAACAAGATGAACTAGTGTTGTACCATAGGTATTGTAAATATGTAACATATTTATATCTAGTAGTACTATGAAGCAGTATCCCAATAAGTAAGAGTGCTCAATACAAAATTTGTAGAGCTAGTTATAAAGTATATGTACAGATGCCGTAACACTGTGTTTCATGCCTGTGGCAATCATCAGACGACTCTCATATACTTTATAGTTTATATATATATATATTTATTTATAGTATATATATTTATAGTGTATATATATATTTATAGTGTATATATATTATACATGTATATAATTTTAGTTGGTCATTCTTAATTGAAGATTAAGAATATTGAAGTTTGCATTCTTGTATATGGTGATAGCCTTTTACAGTTTATTGTTTGTCTGAAGCATATTTTCCATAGAACAGTTAATGCAACAATCACATTCTGTATTAAATTTATGTTGTAGCATAGGCTACAGCATAGTAGCTTAAAATCATATTCAATTGAACGACTTGCTCACTAACATCCACATCAACATGGCTAATCACTTTTAGAGGTCAACATAAATCAAATCTAATACTGATACAGAATAACAGAGCTCAAATAATAATTTAAGTGCATTTCTGTTGGGTATGTGAATTAAGGGAACATTTTAGACATGGGGATAACTCAGTGACAACACCGGTTGTTCAAAAGAACAAAATTCAGTTCGGTTTAACTCTGCCTACTAGGCCGACTAAAACCAGCCACCAGTGGCAGATGATTTGCTTACAAAATGCAAACCCTATACAGTATAGGGTGATAAAATAATATGCACATTGACAAATTTTAATTTTAATTATAATATTGGTAGAGTAGGAGACATCAATAAAACAAAATATTTTTATAATATTTTAGGTAATAATTTAAGATATATTAACCTAACTGATAGAATAATATTTATTAAGCATATAGACTATAAAATATTATTAATTAAGGCTCTAAGCCTCTGATCTATTGGCTGGGCACTTGACAAGTCGAAGGGATGGATTAATCTGTTATATTACAAGCTTTTATACAAGAGTAAACCTCCATCTACAAATTAAATTGACTATAAACACCAGTCTAAACAGATTTAACTATTGTGATATTGGTTTATACAGTAGCCCCTGGCGATTTTGGTGGAGGGAAAAGCAAATCCCACAACTTGATCTATTTTGTTTACGTTTGTTCGACTTAGCTAGGCTATACTATTTACATAAATTCTGGCATAAATACATAAATATTAATCTCGACTAACCTCACTGGACGGCGATGGCCAGACCTCGACTTTTAGAAACTGAATGCGCGAGAATTCACACGAACAAATTGAAACAGTAATTAATCGTGCTCGGGATGCACTCGATTTCTCTCCTCGAAAATCATTCCTTCGCATTTCTTTCGTAAGGAAACCAACTTCTCTTGATTTCCTGTGACTCATAACTTGATATTCAATGTAGCTCTGGCAGTCCCTGCGCGCAGCCATATTATTAACCGAACAGACAAGAGCGTTCGACTTAGCTGACGTGCAGTGCCGACCCAGAGGTGCCGACCAAAGCCTGCGGTATTACGCAAGAGTGGCTGAAGGGTGGCTCCCGCCAAAATTCTGACACTCTATTACGCAGATTCTGGCTCTCTGATTGGCTTGCACCCCTTCTACCGTCCGCTGACCGTGGCGGAATTTAGCAGAATCTTACGCTGACCGTGGCGGAATTTAGCAGAACTCGTTTCTCGAACTTCTCGCGCGAATCAGACCACGCTCGCAAACTTGTCGGTAACAATCGCAACATCTTCGACCTATCAGCTGTCTGGTACGATTGCTGGCGCAATAGACGTGTGTGAAACGGGAAAATTCAATTTCAGCTAATCTCCACGGCTATTTAAGATCTGAATAGTGTTTTCATTGTGGCTAGCTTCATTCTTACTCTCTTGAACTTTTAATAACTAATGATTTATTTTCAATTAAACTTAAATTCTAATTTTTAATTAGGAAAATCTGACCGTGGCTCTAGCCACGCTCGCACCCCTCTGGATCCGCCCCTACTGCAGATTCCTGAAAAGTTTGCTCATCTGATGAAAGGAGTTTAATGCGTTTGTTAATTGATGCAGGTAGTTGCCTTGTTATGCTTGGTGGATGGTTAGAGTGCATATTTATGTATAGCGGATCGTCATTGGGCTTCCTATAGGGCCTATAGTTTCCATTGTTAAGGTCGAAAGTTACATCTAAAAAGTTTACTATACGTAAATTTGATTCGGCGGTGATTTTTAGGTCAAATTGCTCGAAAATTTTGTGGAGATCTTTTCTTGTTTTGTCTGTTAAACGTGCTGATTTACTTTTTATGATAGCCAAACCGTCATCCCTGTATAGGCCGATGATTTATTTGCCAAATTTCTTACTTAGGTGGTTTAAAATGAAAAGGCCTAAGAGCTCACAAATTTCCGCGCCGTCGAAACTGCCCATGGTAACGTCGAACAAACTCTTGCTATCTTTTTTTATCCATGAAATTCCGCTATTGAAAAGGAGAGATTTTCTAGCGTGTTTTATTATTGAAATGTTGTTTTGAGGTATAGTAGCCAAATTTGAAGCCCAGGACAGAGCTTGGTCCAATAGTTTTTCAGAAATAGATGGATAGAAATCGACAATGTCAAATGAAATGAAACTGTGTCTGTCCTTATCTTTTATATTGCCAAACCACTCAATAACTTGTTTTGTATTTCTCCATTGATTTAAATTCAGTTTTTGTCTCAAATTAGAATTAATTTTGTCCAAAATAGCTTTGCTTAGTTTCCCGAATTCGCTTTTGGCGGGGTTAATTAATCGACATTTTGGGTTGTTTTCGAAATTTTCTTTGTGGTCTTTTAAAGATATAAATGCTTCGCGTTTTTTCATTTTTTCAATTCTGTCGCCGATTCCTAAATTGTTCGAAATGTCTTTTAGTTCTGAGTCAATTTCATCTATAGAGTCCTCGGATCCATGCTTATATGTTTTTGTGATGTTGTCATGTAAGAGATTGTTGTATATGTCGGGCGGGGTTTCATAAATATTCCGAGTTTTGTCTGCAAAAATGAAAATGTTGGGAGACGTATTAATTTTCTTTAAATCGTTAGCCAAAGATTTCTGAAATTGGTTCCTATATGGCCGGAATTGTACATTCTCGATTAGTTTTATAAGTTCGTCTTCGAAGGGTTTCATATCTGGAATCGAAGGAGGTGTTTTGTTGGACGCAAGGCCGAAATGGTTCTTTTGGTTCTCACTATTTTTGTTTTTAAGAAAGAAATTGGCTTTCCATCTCATACGTTTTAATACACTTTCCACTTTTTCAATCAAATTCTTCAAATAAGCGTCCTGTGATGGTATAGGGATATTCTTTAGCGAATAGTCAAATCGAAATTGTCGCATTTTAAGGTTAGATAGGAATGAATAACGTAAACAAGAGTGCACAACCGATATACGGGTGCAAATATACGTGTAGGTTTTGGTCTACGAAATGCAAAGAGTGCTCAACAACATATAGTTAGAGCAAATAATAGATTTTCGCTTACCTCAAAACTGGTCTGCTACAACTTGTTTCATCTGTAAAAAGAATCTTCAGGCAGTGACAATATCGAAAGAGATGACCGCTTATTTATAGGCTTTCTGCCGGAAAGTGGGGGCGTGTGTGGGAGACAATGCATGGATGATTCATGGCTTTGTTTGCGTTGATTACGCGAAATTTATTACGATGACGGCACTGTGAAATTATTTCCGCTCTTTTGTTGAGTAAACTATTCTTATTTTTTTCTTTCAAAATACAAAATTTTTCTTCTAAACATAAATTGCATCGTTTTGATCCTCCTGTGTACGAAATAGAATGTTTTAGAATTTGCCAATTAATACTGAAATCTTTATTGTTTTCTTTCAATGTCCAAATATATTTCGAAAGTTCGGTGTCATTTTCATGCTTTTTATGTTGAAAAGATTTAGTGTGGTTGGCCAATCGCTCTTTGAATGTGGTTGCAGTCATACCAATGTAGTGTTTTATTTCGTTTGTGTTGTTTACTGTCACTGTTGCTTTGTATACTATGTCTCTATAGTCATGCATTGTTCTTGAAGCGGGCAAATGGTGTTCTCTCTACAACTGCAATTAGTAGCGTCCCTATCCTGCGGTTTGATGTTCCTAGCTACAGGTATGCGTGCATATATATATATATATATATATATATATATATATATATATATATATATATAATATATATATATATATATATATATATATATATATATATTATATATATATATATATATATATATATATATATATATATATATATATATATATATATATATATATATATAGTCGGAGAAGATAACTGTATCACGAGGTCAGATGTATTTGTTAGTGATATCTAACAAATGTGTGCAATCTTTCGAAACGGGTTTTAACTAGAGCTGAGATTAGTTTATTATCAAGGGGCCTTTCCTTTTGTCCTACTCCCAGGTATATTAATAAATTTAAACTTGGGCAGGATATGAAAGAATTTGGCCGAAAGTTAAAATGTAAATGCTTCTTTTATGATGAAAATGGGGAGAATTCTGATGTTAGAGTTGATAAATTTCGAAATAAATCTCCTTGGTCTCCTACCGAGAATGATCCTGTTTTGGATGTTTATCTCCTTAAGCTTGAGGAAAAAGTGTTATCGATTGACGAGGGTGGCCACTCTAATAGTAATCTTATGCCAGAAGAGAGAGATGCATTAAATAATTTTCATCAATATGATGATATTATTATAAAGAGTGCAGACAAGGGTTCGGCAGTTATCGTTTGGGATAAGCAGGATTACCTTACGGAAGCATATCGGCATTTAAATGATGAACAGATCTATGAAATTGTTGATAGTGATCGTTTTAGTGAAGTGAGCACTCTGGTCAATCGAAGTTTGAATGATTTATTGCTTAGAGGGTTCATTAGCGATAAGAATTATCAATATCTTAAAGCTGAAAACCCTAGACCTGGTAAGTTTTACTTGTTGCCTAAAATTCATAAAAGATTGTATGATGTTCCGGGTCGTCCAGTTATTTCTAATTGTGGGGTACCAACAGAGAAAGTATCGGAATTTTTGGATTTTCATATTCAACCTTTAGTTGACAAGATTCCATCATATATTAGAGATACCACACATTTTTTGTCTAAGTTGGCGGATATAGCTACAGTTCCGGAAGGTAGTATTTTGGTTACAGTTGATGTGGTAGGTTTATACCCCCATATTCCTCATGAAGAAGGGATTGACAGCGTTGGAAGAGGCATTAGATTGTAGATTGTCGCAGGAAATCCCCACCAAATTCTTGGTTGAACTAGCCCGGTTAGTATTGGAGAACAACGTATTTGAGTTTAATGATTTAATATATCGTCAAAAATTAGGAACGGCAATAGGTACTAAATTTGCGCCTTCGTTTGCTAACGTTTTTATGGGAGCTCTTGAAGAACGTTTATTAAGTGGGGCAAGTGCATGTTAGACCTTTTATTTGGTGGAGATTTCTTGATGATATATTTATGCTATGGACTGAGGGTAGGGGAGCTCTTGATGATTTTATTGTTTATCTTAATAACTTTCATCAAACTATTAAGTTTACTCATTGCATTTCGAGTGACAAGATCGCATTTTTGGATGTAGAGGTTGCTATTGTTAATTCTATGTTTACCACGGATTTATATTGTAAGGATACTGACACACATCAGTATTTGGATTATCGTTCTTGTCACCCGAAACATGTAAAATCTGCGATACCTTATAGCCAGGCACTAAGATTGAAGAGGATTTGTAGTTCTGACCAGAAATTTGAAAATAAGGCTAAT
The DNA here is from genome assembly GCA_035772405.1 of Chrysogorgia sp. JL179-B06. Lineage (NCBI taxonomy): Eukaryota > Metazoa > Cnidaria > Anthozoa > Scleralcyonacea > Chrysogorgiidae > Chrysogorgia > Chrysogorgia sp. JL179-B06. The sequence continues at coordinate 4,646,003 of JAYKKM010000193.1, read as the reverse complement.
GAAATGGAAAATTGGTTTTGTAAGAGAGGATATAATAAGAAATTTGTTAAAGCACAAATAGGTAGAGCTCGTAATTGTAATCGGGAAACTTTGCTTAATCAGGTGGCGGTTCGTAAGAATTCTGGCAGATTGCCTTTAGTTATTGATTTCCATCCGGCGTTGGCAGGGGTATCAAAGATTCTTAATGAATTACAACCGATTTTATTACTATCGGAAAAGGCTAAAAATATATTTTCGAGTGGTCCTCATGGTTTCATTTAAGAAGCCTAGGAGTCTTAAAGATATTTTAGTAAGAGCGAGATTACCCAAAGTTAACAAGGAGATTGTTAGAGTTAATGGCATGCATAAATGTGGTAAATCCAGGTGTAAGATTTGTGAGCTAGTGAAATGTGGACAAACGTTTATGGACAGAACGGAAAAGGACTCTTATATTATAAACTATTCTTTTGACTGTGATTCGGCTGGGATAGTTTACTTGTTATTGCGTAAGAAATGTGGAATGCAATACGTGGGAAGTACTATTAACACATTTAGGATTAGATTTAACAATCATAGGAGCTCCCTTACACGATATGGGAAGGGTAAACGGGGTATGCCGGGTGAACATTTGTATGCACACTTTCATAGTGATGGCCACTCTGGTTTAAGTGATTTGGAGGTTATGGTAATTGATATTACTGATTTGGCATGTCCTACACAAAGGGAGGGATTTTGGGCAACTAGATTGGATACGTTTTGTCCTCGGGGACTAAATCTTAGAGACTTCTAGGTATACTTATTGTTAATTTATTATTTTAATTTATGTAAATTTTGTGACTTTCTATATAAGGGACACCTTTCTTGACTTTGATTGCGGTTTTCTGAAGAAATATATATATATATATATATATATATATATATATATATATATATATATATATGAAAAATGCTAAATGCTAAAATTGCAGCCAGGATTTGTCATAATTTAAAATAGTTGAGAATAGTTTGTCACTGACTAGTTAAAAAAACGTACATACAACGTTTTTATAAAACTTTATTAAGACGTTTCGACCGAACAACTACGGTCTTCGTCGGTTAAAAATATATTGAAAGTCAAAACAGACTTAAATAGATCCAAGTTATGCTAATAGAATACAGTGTTAAAATATATATATATATATATATATATTTCACTCGATCAAACCACATGCTGAAAGGATTCATGGTGAAGAAAAATTTCGAGTGTTGGAATACATACATTTTAAGACCAAACCGGGACCAGTTGCGAAAAATGCAAGGCTGGAATTGAACCGGCGACCCTGCGATGCTAGTGCAGTGCTCTGACCACTGAGCTACGGAAGCCGTTGCCGAGAGCCTAGTCACGAGTTCTGTATATATGGTGGTGGTAATGCCGGGATAAGATTCTGGGTATATTATAGGTAATATTTGGCATTTCACTCGATCAAACTACATGTTGAAAGGATTTATGGTGAAGGAAAATACACACACATATATATATATATATATATATATAGACATCATCTGCATAATTATTGCATACTTTATATTTATACGTTTTTGCCTCAAATCATGTGACACCGCGTACTGTGTAAACATGATCGACTACAGCAACAGCATTAGCCTGCAACAATTATATTTTTGGGTTGTTCTAAACATGTTAACAAGCTCTTTCCGTGCGAGACTCGTTTTCATGCTAACTTGGTCACGTGACCACGCTAATCCCTAAAACACTTTACATTAGTATTTCAGGTATTGAGGAGCAGTTTGTTTGTGACTATTGTGCGTTTTGGAGCACGAATTTGAAGAGTTATAGGCGATTATGTTTTTCCATGCTAGATTATATACATCACACATTTGACCTCCCATAAATCCAGTCTTAGTAAATAGTAAAGTTGCCACGAAAACTTTTCACGTTCTTTGGGGTCACCTTAACACATCTAGACTAGTGGCGTGCTTTCAGCACAAAATTTTCACGGGACTTTATTTAATGACATTTGCTCCTTGACTATATATTGAGTTCGTAATTTATGATTTCGTATAAAATTAGCAGGTATTTTTAATTTTTTTAAACCAATTAATGCTTCCTCTTGATTTTTATGAGAAAGATTAAACATCGCTTGTTTATTAACATTATGACTTAAATAATAAATTAAATCCTCATAATTTATTTACTTTATTTTATTTTATTTTATTTCTTCTTTATTTGCTGAATATAAGTTCTTCTTTTTAATCAACTAATTGTCTTTGACTTGTATTTATTGGGGTAGATTTTGGTGATTCTTCCACATCTTTACCTTTATGTTTACTTTCCTTTTTTTCTACTTTATATACTTTATTCAATTCCTTTCATTTTTTAATCTTTGATTACTTTCATGAAGATCAAATTCATCTTTTCTTCTTATACTTTGTATTAGTTTATCATTATCATGATTTTTTTCATTTAATTTATTAGAATTTATTAACTGAATTTTATTTACTTCACTCATTTGTTTTGTAGCTTTTACAATCAAATTATAAGCTCTTTGAAATACATATAATGTATCAACACCAAATAAGCCTCTCACATTAATGGAGTCATACCGTTTCCATCTAATAGGTCTACATCCATTCCTTTAGCAACTAAATATGCAGCAACAGCAGTTTGGCAGATTTGACATGACACATGAAGACAAGTACAACCTTCAATATCCTTGATATGTGGATCAGCACCATACTGCATAAGTAACTCTAAAATTTCATTTAATTTATTAGGATTTATTAATTGCATTTTATTTACTTCACTCATTTGTTTTGTAGCTTTTACAATCAAATTATAAGCTCTTTTAAATACATACACTAATCGAAGATCTTCAGAATTCAGATAATATTACTTTTAGATCCTTTTGACCTATTTTATTCTTCACAATTTTTTTTAAATAAATTTATTTTAATTTGAAAGTTTAACATCAATTTTTTTATCTAAAATATTTTTTGCTATAAAATGTAAATGTTTAATTAACTTAGTATATTATTTAATTTTTTCCATATCGGCCTTTAGATATTCTTTCAAACTACTAGGTAATAAACAATTTTTTGTTCTATCTTTTTTTAAGTTTATTATATTTAACTAATGTTTCTAAAACATTTATTTCATCTAATTCATCAATTTCAGAATTTGATGAAGTTGACATATCATCCTCACCATCTTCATCAACTTCATCATCAGCATCATCATTATCGTCATTATTATTACCATCATCTTCTTCATTGCCACATTTTCCAGGCTATCATTATTATTAGCAATTTCATTAATTTTTCCCCTTCAATCTCTTCTTCATTCATTTTTATTTAAGCAAAAATGGAAATAGGAGGATACAAGAGTACATTATATGTTGACGCTGTAAGGGAAGTCTATCAATAACTTTCTTTCTTTCTACTTTTTTTTTTTTACTTTTTGGGGGTTATAATATTAACATGTTTAATTTTTTCCTGTTTCTCTCTCTTCGATTAATTTATTTTTTTAAATTTAAATGTGCTTATAAATACTAATTTTTCTCCCACTTGGAATTTTGGCAGCGCTTTGTCCCAGGTCCCTTGTGAACGCGTTTTTTGGAATAGCTGTAAAAATGAAACAACTTGCCAAAGAATCGTTATGATATCCGAGATGCCTTAAGTAGCAGACCTAGAGGCAGAACATATAGGGAACAAACTAACAGTAGTAGGCAAGCTGAGACTGCTGAGTGTATTTGCACAGTCGTTAGTAATTTAGTAATTTAATATTGTGACTTCAGATAATTGTTCATAGTGAATTTTGTCCAAACTACTGTAGTACGTTTAGAAAAATAATCCTCTCAAGTGTCGAAATCGGCTGCTAGTAACAGTGAAATGACTAGTTGTTTTCTATTGCAAAATGGATCAGTGACAGTAATGACTAAAAATATTTGTTTTATTTAAACAATATTTAAAACTCAGCATTTGTTCTAGGAGCACTCATTTGCTCATTTGGAGAATTCATGCCGTAAAATGATTTTTTGAACACATCATGACTGAAGCCACACAGTTACATAGAACATAAATTAGTATTAAAGAACAAAAAGCGATTACATCAATACAAACCTAACAAGCATTTACAGATCACAGAAAACGGCTTGTTTGAGAGATAAAAGACTCTACACACCTAAATAAATTAACATTAGTTGGGAAATCTATACGAGAATCACCATCTAAAAGCCAATTAATTTATATTTGTCTGTATAGTGTAAATCACGTGACTGACTGTAAGAGAGTGTGTGTGTGACCGCATATAGAGAGTTAGTTACATGCGACCAACAACGCCATAATACTACATCTCATAAAGGTCATTCAAGGTGATATACACGACAGTCACATATATGTACATACATACATATACATACCATGATCGTAATCCATTCCACATGATGACTACTGCTCGTTTTAGACAGGCCGCGATCTTACACACACATGACCACATGATGTGTGACGCTGATAATGAATAACGCGTTGTCGTTGTCGTCGTCTTCTTTCTTCATTTCCAAAAATAAAAAATAAAAAAATCCTTCGAGTGGCATGTGAAAATCGTTTAAATAAAATAAATTTAAAAAATTAAAAACGTCGACATATGATTTTTCAAATAAAAAATAAAATAAAAAATAAGAGAGATTGGGAGTAAGTATCTTGTTATAAAAATAAATATATATTTTTAATGGTTTTAGGAGTTAATATATATATAGTTTAGTTTAGTAGATTTATCACTCTTTTAGGAGAAAGAAGCCCAATTGATAATGGTTCAGAGGGCCTACGATTTAAGCTCGTTATCCGAGTAAACCCAAAGTCTTACCATTTGCTGGTATTATTTTCCAAGGCAGCATTTTCTCCTCAATTATTTTTAAGACCTCTGAGTGGAGGTCCCACCCAGGATTTGAACCCAGGTCTCCAAGTTCATAGACACGTAACCACTAGACCACAACAGACCATAACAACGCATACATCTGTAAACACAATAACACAATGTATTCAATCAGTTTTTTAATTAAATAAATTTAAAATTCAAGTAGAATACTATTCAATATTGAAATCCAATTTGTTTTTTGTCTTGAAGTTTTCTTGTCAGGAAATATTGATATTTTTATACTTTTTACTTTTTACTAAAGTCTAGAATTGTTAAACGTACAGAAAATTTTATATTCTCAATATTCTAGCATCAACAAGAATATTTTTAAAGTAACATATTACTAATGCGTAATAAGCAAATATTTGACCAATTTCATGTGTTGACATTAAATTATATTTCTCCACCATATGTTCTTGGGTTTTTATAAATAAAACTATGTTTTTGAAAAAAATCTTCTTTGTCCTCGACGCATTTCATTAAAGATTCTTGCATATTTTCATTGAGATGTATTTCAAAACGACCAAATTCTTTTTCCATAATATTCCACACAACACCTATTTTGATGATTTTTTATTTAAAAACATAAGAACATCTCCTTATATCTATTTTTTTATTTACACTTTTTTAAATTAATTTTTATTTTCCTTATTGTTATCTAATATATATATATATATCGTTTTTCCATAAGATCACAAATATTTTTTATTACGCCATTTTCATATACTATTTGTTTATATAAAAAAATAATATTTTGATCATAATTACAATAGATTATCCTATTTTCTTCATGCGCATATTCAGTTTTTATCGCGTTTCATATATATTAAAGAGCGTTTATAGCATTTCTTTTCAGTGGAGGTTCGTTATCATTTTCATTATCATCGCCAGACTCTTTTGAATGTTGATTGCTGCTGTAAGGGGTACTTCAGGTATTGGAGTGCAATTTGTGTTGGAATGAGTTCGTCCATCTAACCAGAATCAAGCACACGAAGCCAATCGGCAGCACATCGAAGCGTTGACGAATACAGTCGCAGACCTAGCCGCACACTCGGAACATTCAAGCACGACTGTCGACACACTCAAGTTACCTCAGGTCGTTCTACCTCGGTACACAGGTAAGCCTGACGAACAACTTGATCGTTTCCTCGACCAGCTTACTACTTTATTAAAGTCTTCTAGTGGAGTTCCTGCCAAACACTGGACAACCTATCTTAAACAACAAGTTCAACAAGATGTTCGTGCCTACAGTACCGCTCAGAAGTAACCTGGCGTCATTTCACGAGTGTAGTATCGGAAGAAGTCGGTTATTTCCAAAGTTTAGCGTCCTTCCTTCGTTCTTCGATTGGCGTTTGTCGTAGCTTGGCAAGTTCATTTTCGAATACCGTTACAGTGTTTAAATTGATAATGGGAGAGCTATCTCGATACGTGAGGGAAAGAATCGTTGCCCTGTCGTCCTCTTCGCTTATTTCCGACGTTTAGTGTCCTTTTCCTTTGCGCGTTGTATTAATCGTTATAAGCAGTTATGTGTGTTCGACAATCAACAGTTATTCAAGCTTTGATATCTATCAATAATGGGAAAATACTTTGACTTCAGTATGTCCGACAAAGAGCACAAACAAGAGCTAATCACTCTCCTTGATGATGTTATGTCTGAAATTGACCTTAAACCTCTACACCCGATAAACAAACTTCTACTTTATATAGTCGTTACCTCCTATCCAAATTTTCCTGGCATTTTACCGTTAATTTGCTACCTTATCAAAAACCTGGGTCTCTGTAAACATGGATTCGGTAGTGAATAAATACATACGTAACTGGCTTGAAATACCTGTATCAGGAACTTTAAGTAACGTATATATACCTTACCACTAACAAGTTTGGTCTAAATATCTACCCTCCATCTATCAAGTTTGTTCAGTGCTAAACAGTTGCTCGTAACGCCATAAAGGATCTCTGGAAAACAACATGTGACCATAAAAACATCCAATACGACGTTTACACCTCGACAAAGGAAGTCCTTAAAATTTTCAACTCCGGACAAGAGAACAAACTTCAGAATCATCTGGTTCTCCAAGGCTCCTTCTCTAACGTCATCAAGTTCTCACTGTCGAAATTAAACGGCATATGGTCTAAATCCCAATCAAACCTCCCAAAGAACATTTATAACTTCACCATCCGTTACATAACTCTCTTCCCACCCCAAAAACCTTACTAAATGGGGAATAATGTCGAACTCTGATTATGCTCCTTCAGCTTAAACCCTGAAACCCTCCTACACGCAGTTGCTGGATGTCAATCGTATACCTACCACGATTCACATGGAGACATGATTCTGTTCTAACTTTATTACACAAACCCTACAACCTGTCAACAACTCTAATCTCTTCGTTGATCTTCCTGGATATAAGAGCCCTTCAATCATAACTGGTGACACGTTCCGCTCAGATCTGCTTCTATCCATGCATTTCCACTGATTGTCTCTATATCCTTGAACTCTCTGTCGGATATGAATCTAATCTCCAAACAAATGTTGATCGCAAAAGAGCAAGATACAAAGATCTCATTACACAGCAAATTTGTCAATAAGCTCCTTAGGTGTTTTCGCAAAAGAATGTCATACCTTTTTAGATATGTTGAGCGATCTAGGTTTTGATAACAAACACAAAAATTATTGTATTAGGAGAATTATGTCTATCACCATTAGAACAACATACTATATATTTTGTTGTAGAAAAGGACTGGACTGGAGAAATCCGGAATTACTGAACATTTAAAGATAAAATACATTTTAAATTAACTTTTTTTTCTATATAGTTTGTAAATAATAAATAGGTTCAAGTAGTTGTTGTAATTACCTAAATTAGTGAGATTTATAATTGTATATAATAAATAATTTCAATAAAGTTTACATTATTATTATTATTATTATTATTATTATTATGTTTTGTGTTTCACGGTAACGATTTATATACCGGTGATTAGTCCTCACTGACAGGTTTATTAAACTTAATATTATTATTATTGTAAAGGATAGCCGGACCTCATATTCTGGTTCCCAGCCAGTTCGTAAAAGGCCAAATGGTGCCGTCTTAGTATATATACATAAAAATGGTAAACATACGATCAAAACTGAACAGTCACTAACATCTTTGAATTAACCCACTCAAAATCTTTCTAACGATGGACTCGCTTTCCATCAGGACGATTTTAGTCATCTCTCTGGCAGTCTGGTGGTAAAATGAACTTCTTTTATGTCACTGAATAATTTCGTAACTTCCTCAAATATAATCTCCGTGCCACCACCCAACAAAACCCTGTATGTTTCTCACGTATTTTATTATTATTATTAGTTTATTCATGCGTCGTTTATCTTTGATATATGCAGCAGTTAATATATAGGTTAGTTACCCTGTATATTAAATGACCTACTAAATCGTACTATATGAGTAAACATATACATATATTGTCAAATACATATATGGAAAAAGTGACTGCCCCAACCGGGAATCGAACCCTGGTCTCCGAATCAACGTTTCGGCGCTCTGACCTTTGAGCTAATGAGACACGGTCAGAACAGTCAGTGATTTTGCCATATACATATTAAATTCGCCGCTTTCACTTAACACCAACAGGCAGACATCGCGTCTAACCATAATATGGAGAAAGGCCTCTCGAGCTCACTTCCCAAAGTAGCGAAGCGATACACCTCTTCTTGTATACATGCAGAGGGCTTTAATAATAATTAATTGATACCAGGGTTCGATTCCCAGTTGGGGCAGTCACTTTTTCCATATATGTATTTGACAATAATAAATCCTATATAGTAAAATCGTTTCGTTAACAAACACAAGTGTTCTATATAGATAAAAGTTTCAATAAACAACCAAAAGAAACAACATTTGAAATAAGATGTAGTAAAACCACTCGTAAAATTGCACTAACGTTTTCGCTTTATTGTAAGCTCTTCAGGTGCGCATGTATATAATGAGTGGTTGGGTGTCTAATTACATTTATATCAATTCTCTTACGTCATTAGGGTTAGAATTGGTGTTGTTCATGGGGTTGGGTTCTAACCCTACAATTACCAATTATCCAATGAATACGTACCTAAAATGAATAGCTTTTGTGATTGGCTATATGGAACAAAGGTGGTTAGGGTTAGGACATTGGTTTCTTTGTGGTTGATGCTATTGTTTTATTGTTTTAATCAACCAATCACAAAACTTGATAGTATAGATATGTGGCGACCCCTGCAATTATCGGTTATTCTAGGCCATTGCACACTTACTGATTATCGGTAATCTGGTCATGTGTACGTCTAAAACGTTTTGAGGATTAGATAGGGGTTTGTGAGACACATGGTTAACCTGCCACACGTACCTCATCGCGTTCCGCAGAAAGCCTATCGTATTCATACTCAGCCAACCGTGGACTATATTCAAAATTCGAGTTTGGAATATTCCGCATGAAGTTTCGTTCTCCGCAAACGATTTGCGCGAGTTCGTCAATCTTTCGAACTAGATACAATATTTGGTTAAATGGTCAATAGCACCTTGTTTTTTTCCTATGGTTTCTCTACATTGCGGTTTTACTTCAGCACTTTACTGACTGTTGTAAATGTACGAATTGGAAGGGCAACAACACTATTTTTGTCTAACTGGATTCAATTTCATCAACTAAGACGAGAAATGTATATAAAGACGTTTTGAAGTTTAATTCCCGTACTTACATATTAGTATACCTACATGGTAGTGAAGTTTACCTAAATGGTAATGAATGCTACCTTTGATATGACGCAACCAAAATATAAAGTATTGACAGAAATAATGGCTTATAAAATTGAACGACCGTACGACAAAAACATATAATATTGTTTCATTGAATAGCGATATGTAATATGTTGCGTAGTTTTGAAATAGAACGAGGCAACATAATATTGTTTCATTCAATAGCGATATGTTGCGTAGTTTTGAAATAGAACGAGGCAACAACATATAATATTGTTTCATTCAATAGCGATATCACAGAGATAATGCGGTATACCTTTGTTTATAATCTAATGCGCGATCTTTTTGAGAACGAGGAAATTATAAGGTATAGATCCAAAAATAATACCATTGTGCATTAAGGGACAATGGGACATATGATACTATACCCATGTAGCAGCTTGAAGTCACTATACCACCTGAAGCAGCTGCATGTCAATGGTTATAACGAGGCAACATAATATTGTTTCATTCAATAGCGATATGTTGCGTAGTTTTGAAGTAGAACGAGTCAACAACATATAATATTGTTTCATTCAATAGCGATATCACAGAGATAATGCGGTATACCTTTGTTTATAATGTAGTGCGCGATCTTTTTGAGAACGAGGAAATTATAAGGTATAGATCCAAAAATAATACCATTGTGCATTAAGGGACAATGGGACATATGATACTATACCCATGTAGCAGCTTGAAGCCACTATACCACCTGAAGCAGCTGCATGTCAATGGTTATATACCTCATGGGTAGCAGCATGTAGCCACTATACCACCTGTTACCACCTGAAGCAGCTGCATACCAATGGTCACCAGAATCTGGCATACAGACACTATGGCTTCCCACTGCATGACTGTGATCCAAAGGACCTCCTTGACAAACAGGTCAAGTGGTACAGCCAGAAAGGATTGTCAAATTAACATCCCTCACAATTCATTGACGTTAAACAAAGTGCTCAATATCTTGGAAGATAGACTGAATGTATTTGTAATAAAATGTTATTGTTGTTACTCGGAATTTCACGTCCGTGGACGATCTTCATGCAGACAACTGATATATATATATATATATATATATAGAGAGAGAGAGAGAGAGAGAGAAAGAAAGAAAGAGAAAGAGAGAGAGAGAAAGAGAGAGAGAGAGAGTATAATATATACAGTAGTAACCACTCGTTTTTTTCTAAAATGTCTTCTTTAATACACAAACGTTTTCCTTTCTATATCATATATTATATATATATATATAACAAAGCATGGTAAATTTGACCTCGCATGAGATTAGCACAATATATGCGGAGAACAAGCGATCATGCGTTGTGGAATTTCATCGGCACGAAAAGTGAGTCTGGCGTCATAAACAAACTCATTTCCTATCTTAGTATAGCCTTCAAGACTGCACAATAATATTTCCATCAGACTTGCAGTTTTAAAACAGTAATGTTGACCTCGCATTGTCAACATGTACGAGTTTTAATTAGTGATATTCGAATATCCTACTACAAATAACAAGATGTTGCGGAAATAGTGATATACAAACATTTGCTCAAAGGATACCGTTTTTCAATAAGTTTAAATAAAAACCGAGGTTGAGATGATAGCACTTGTTAAATGCATGGAGAATAAATATTTACCCGATAGAAAGGGAAATTGATGAGGTTTGCGTTACAGTTCAGTTTGTTGCCCTTTACATATAGAACTGCGTGAATCTAACACGATTAAAAAGATCTCAGCGTCTTATTCAGCTGCATTGCGTGATGTATATTAGTGATCGCAGAGAACCGATAAAGGACAATTGTAAAAATTTCACAACAGAAAGCAAATATATATATATATATATACCGGATCGCGTGAACGATATATTAGTTCACAGAAGTGGCGTTTCCTATGTACTGTATTGGTTTGCTGATAGAGTGAGTTATACCCACGCAACTGTCGCAATACATGGGGAAATATTTATTACAAGAATAATAATAATAGCTTTATTTATTCAGGGTATTATTTTAGCATTGGTCTCACTCGAAAAAACGACTCGGATAGACAAATTAGTTATTTTGCGTTCTACTGTTTAACAGAAAAATCCTTTATCTTGCTACTTGCTTTTAAACGTAACATGAATTGAGGTCCGTTCTGAATAAAGACTTAAAGTCTATTATATTAATCCAGCTGTCATATTTACCTTTGGGCTTTGGGCTTTGGCAATCGCAAACTAACTGTCTTTCAAGCTTTTATTACTGTTTTGATGTATTTATAGTCTGAAAATATGCAAAATGCGATTTTCTCACCCAATGGTCTGGAAAAAGAGGTTTTCTGAAGTAGCCTACCTAGCTTAAAAAATGGACTTTAAAAAACGAACAAAAAATGCGGTTTTATTAGCTATATGGTTCATTACATATATCTTTTGTGCTAGCAGACAGTAGTGGTTTAGATCCTGTCAGATTATCTAATTTAGAATACCTTTCATTGTGCGTCACGTCTTACTGCCAGACTTTTCATAAGAAAATTTTATTATTCATGAATGACGACATCTTATTAAGTTTCGGCCGGTCACAACAACAAACCGATTTTTTCTAATTACCGAAAGGGTAATTAGCATCGCTTTGCTAGAGTTTAACTCAAAATGAAAGATTTCATCGAAAAGGAAAGATGCTCAGTTGATCACATCTTTCTACTTGCAAGATAGAGTAGTGTATCTTAAGCTAGTTCATAGGGCCATCGAGTACTAACATGCACTGTGTTGAAAACATAATTTTGCTTGCTTATTTTGTCTGAATATCAGTTAACCTCCTGGAGTATATGCAGATCGTTATATTTTCTCAATGAATCGACTCATAGGCTAGTTATAGAGAGATCAAGAGGGGAAGTTTTTCTTTCAAAATGGTTTCCTTGTTGTTATTGATTATTTTATATAGTTATACATACCAGTATATATTGCTTCTTTATATATCATGCCTAAGAACGGAAATGTATTAACTATATTTTGTTATGAACAGGTTATGTAGGTCATAATACTCAAATAAAATACATTAACCAGAGTATTTTCAAAAAATATGTTTTAAATCAAATCTATGAAGATACAAGTTTCCCTCAACTAATAGTGATATATTAACATACTACAATTCAGCATGGAAACCACGCACATGGCACGTCAAAATTATCTGCGAAAATTGTGTATTGGTCGGCGTGAGCAAGATCTGAGAATAGGATTACACTGCATGATTCTGTAATTAAATCATGTTGGCCACGTTCATCAGTCTTATTTTAGATATCAGTATTAAATTCGGCTTTGTGGCTCTCTGTGGAACCGTTTGAGGTCTTCGTCACAGCTGGAAGAACGGCAAACAGACATCTGGAGACATTATAGGTTACGCAGGCTTTGTAGCGTGACACACTGCTGAGGAGTCAACTGAAAACAGAAAACTGCGGACAATTTGTGGTGCTGAAGAAAAAGGACATGACGTTTACGACTTTCAAAATAACTGCTGTTATCTTCCTGATTTCACTACGGACTTCATGTCATGGTATAATTGTAAAATATTATAAGTTGGAGAATATATTACAGTAAATACATTTTTAGCATTTTCATGAATGTGTGAAGTGTTTCGTCGCACACTTATTGCAATCATTTTCTTTCTTCAGGAAAACGGCCTCATGTCGAAATTCTTAAGTATCCTCCGTCGAACATTAAAGTGTTGACAGGGAGCACAATTGATCTATTTTGGCGCTATCGCGTTGAACCAATTGACAAATTGAAAACTATGTCCTGGTACTATTATATTGGGGTGGGAAATCGTAAAAGCGTTGACCTGATAATACGAAGAAAACATGGCAATGGTGGACGGCTTGAAGTCAACCCTTATCTAACTAAAGACAAAAATGATCGAACAGGCTGCAATTTTACCTTAGTTAATAAAATTTGGATGATGCATTGTCGCATAACCGATGTCATTGTGGAGGACAGTGCAGTTTATGGCGCCATACTTGAGGTAGAAGGTATAAACGATCTTATATCGAATACAAGTGTGAATGTTGTTGGTAAGTTGATTTAGATTAAGAAATTTATTTCGTTTCTCTTGCCTTGTCTTGTAAGCGATCCCGAAATTTTTTTATCGCCAAATTCCATACAATTTGAGGCATGCTGAAAGTATACGACAAAGCATGTCTAATATGAAGACACTCTACAGGATGAACCACGGCTGGTGGTAATTATAATAACACGTATACACGTTTGTTTGATATAACACGTTTGTTTGATATGCAAATATCTGGAATTTCGTAACACCTGCATAATGAGTTATCAGAGAATGTTATATATATTTGCGTTCATGAAATAAAAACACTAAAGTGTGAATAACACGTGTGTGCGTTTCTCGCACAACACCAAACTTCTTGATTTTAAAGGATTTTGTTTGAGAATGAAAGAGATATACACATTTCTCCAATAAGTCATTATGCATGTGTGACGAAATTCCAGACATTTGCATATCAAACAAACTGATATATCTAAAAAAGAAAGCAAAGAAACGAAAATCTTCAAAATAAGTTACTTTATCATTTTAAAAGTTCTTCCAAACAAGACAATAAAACATTTTGAGGTTATGTGCACTTTAAATGACACCTTTTACTCTTTTCTTTGATTTTCTATTTATCACGAAATGCAAAAAAGTAAAAAAAATAAAGATTGCGGAAGAAAATTAAATTTGAAACAAAACGTTACTATTGAACATTCTAACTGCACGTAAATACACGTTCAAATTATTAATAATCCGAATAGCTTATAATTAATTCCTATTTATACATAGTAACTGCATAGAACTTCTTATTCTTTGGAAAACCCATTGATCATGGTGAATGACAATGTGTTAATATAGACAATGTTGTAGTGAATGTGGGAGAGCTCGGAGTAGATAGACGATACGTGGACGATTGTCAAGCTCATATCCTCAGGTTCGATTCCTGTACGGGACTCAGAATCATTTTTCTGAGGATATGAGCTTGACGATCGTCCACATTCACTACAGCAGTGTGTATATTAACGCATCCAAGCATTACCGATATATAGTGACTTCCTAGGCAGTGCATCATTGTAACCTTCGCTCTCCATCTGAGTCTCGTTAGCTCAATGGTTAGAGCGTCTCACCGGCAATCAGAAGGTTACAGGTTCGATTCCTGTACAGGACTGAGGATCATTTTTCTGAGGATATGAGCTAGACGATCGTCCACGTATCGTCTGTGAATGACAATGTTGGATAGCTCTTACAATTAAAAACTGTTCGAAACTTAGCAGAGTTGGAGTTAAGAAAGAAGTATATAATATGTAAACTAAAAAGAAGCAGGATGCATTTCGGCAGACAACTTATCAAGTGCTATTTAGCGGGTATTTATATAAATATGGAATGACGTCAACGCGATTAAAGATGTGACGTTCAAAATAACGACATACTAAAAACAAATCCTTTTGACGGCATAATATATCAAGGAACATAAGGCTAACCTACGTGAGTAAGTACATATTGCAGGGATATAGCGAACCCATACCACTAAACAAGAGCTTAGAGTTAGGGTTAGGATCATTGTTGTTTTGAGGTTAGTGGTTATTTAGATGGTTAAGTGACAACATTTTGACGATTATATAGCTCCCCTGGCCTATTAGCTAATACTGGCGGCCATTTTGAATAAGGCCTGGTTACACTGAAAATTTCAAAAAACGAGCCCAAAAAATATTATTCTGCGTCCGCAACGTGCAGTACTGCGGGCGCAGGTGCTCAATTGCCATGCATCATCTAATCTCTGAAATTACAAAGGCAACAAATACAGAGGAGATAATAATACTTTCGATTTATTGTTTTTATTAATTCCACGAATTTTATACCTTTATACTTTCTTTAAGCTGTAAACATTTAAATATTTTACAAGATAAAATGTAATAAATAAAAAGCACAACAAGGGAGGACGCAACAGCTGGTAAAACCCTAACCAAGGCATCCTCCCGAGCCCTCCCATCCCTCAATTTAGACAATATTATAAAAGTATTAAACCAAAAAAATATTTACATTAAAATTTTAACAACAGATTCTAAAATCTACTGCTGCCAGATCTCCCAGAATTACATTTTAGACAAATAGAACGGCATGAGCGAAAAATGTCAACATTGAAAGTATGTCGCAACGCAGTGGAATATCTGGCTTTCAACAAAGTCTTAAAAATGGCTGACGATTCAGTGTATTTAATAAAAATAAATTAAGTAGATTGTTCCATAACCTACAAGTCCTAATAAAATAACTCGATTCAAAGTATTTGGTTCTACTCTTGGGTACTGAAACGTTAAGCTCACAGGAATTCCTCAAACGATTGTGCGACGAAAAACGGACGTACTGTTCAAGACAGATATTGTATTTTCCATTGATACAACAATGTAAAAATAATAAGTCTTTAATCTCATGCCAATATCAAACTGGCATACATGTCCAATATAACCATTGGTATGCAGCTGCTTCAGGTGGTAACAGGTGGTATAGTGGCTTCACGCTGCTACCCAGGTATAACCATTGACATGCAGCTGCTTCAGGTATAGTGGCTTCAAGTTGCTACATGGGTAGTATCATATGTCCGATTGTTCCTTAATGCACAATGGTATTATTTTTGGATCTATACCTTATAATTTCCTCGTTCTCAAAAAGATCCCGCATTACGTATAAACAAAAGTATACCGCATTATCTCTGTGTGCAACATATCGCTATTGAATGAAACAATATTATATGTTGTTGCCTCGTTCTATTTCAAAACTACGCAACATATCGCTATTTAATGAAACAATATTATATGTTGTTGCCTCGTTGTATTTCAAAACTACGCAACATATCGCCATTGAATGAAACAATATGATATGTTGTTGCCTCGTTCTATTTCAAAACTACGCAACATATCGCTATTGAATGAAACAATATTATGTTGCCTCGTTTTATTTCAAAACTACGCAACATATTACATATCGCTATTCAATGAAACAAGATTATATGTTTTTGTCGTGCGGTCGTTCAATTCTATAAGTCATTATTTCTGTCAATACTTTATATTTTGGCCGATCTTTTTTGTAGCTCATTTGAAGAGCTTTATTTTTCTTCAAATACATTTTACATACATACCTCAAATACATGTGGAGGATAAAACGCGGATGTGAGGCTAAGAATGATAAATATCTTTAAATACGCGTTTTATCATCATATCCGCACTTTAGCCTCAGATAGATATGGAGGATAAAACGCGGATATGATGAGGCTAAAATTATAAATATGTTTAAACACGCGTTTTATCGTTTTAGCGTCTCATTCTCATCCGTCCGCATCCGCGTTTTAAGCTATACCGACAACGGGTGTGAAAGCAGTAATTGGAAAGGTGATAAAAGTATAATGAGTAATAAACCATACAAAGCGATGCTTATAAGTTATAAGTGGGGGTGAAATAAGCAAATACCCATGGGCCATGCCGGCATGGGGATTAAGTGACACAAACATCAATAGAATGAAATCTTTCATTGAGACCATGGGGATGAATGGTGCCAATTTTGAAAATGAAACGCTTTTCTTGTCTTTTGCGGCAATCATTTCCACCGCAAATGGGTGACATTCCACCGCAAGTACAGTAAACGATGTTCGAGGAGGTGCATGTAAAAGTATGCCGAATAACGAAATGGAGTACAGAGTTTAGGTTAGACGGATACGGTTAGCGGTAAGGTATAGGGTTACGTTAGGCATCGCTCTCAAAAATAACCCTCACTATTTTATATACACAAATTTATAACGTATTATTCTTGTGTCTACGCTTCATGTGATTGCGTAGTTATATAAGACTAAGAGGCCACGCAGTCGCAGTGCCTATAGAGCCCGAGCTCACTCTTGAAGAAGAGTGGGATAGAGTTCTTAAACTCCTAGCTGACAAGAGACTAAAACGAATTTAAAAGAAAGATAATGTATTATAATAAAGAGATGACACGACCAAAAGGATCACTCAACAAAATTCAGAAACCAAAAGTTAAGAGAGTGAGAAAACCAAAACCAAAAAAAGAGAAGGACGACTACCAAATTCTTAAGGATCTAAAAGCTATCGCGAAAGAGCGAGGAGTCAAACTAAAATACACAAATATTCTTACTTTTATTTTTTTTATTACAAATTCATTTAAATTGGTTTCCTTCTAAATTAACAACAACAACAATGTTTATCTTATATCACTCAAGTAACTCAATGAATCAATAAATAAAATGTTGTCATAGGTCTCATAGTGTTGTCAACAGTGTCTTTCAAAAATGGCGAAATCTAGCGTACTGCGTATAAGCTCTTCATTTCCGCCTATTCATAATCCATATTCAACAACAACGCTTGCTTCCAAACAGGTTTCTTCTCTGCGACATTTGTAGGTATCGCGTTTTAATTGTGGCAATATTTCATTGATTGCGTCGCTATAAAAAGACCATGCATTAAATATAGTCATGACTTCGTGCGTGCCTCGGTGTTACCATCACAGAACATGTTGCGGAATACAGTGACAGTGCATTATTAAGGAACTTGCGAAGTCCTCTTATCTTTAGACAAAAATATTTCAATATTTTATTTTATAATATTATAACATATCTTTATTGCTCCCCTCAGGGAGGCAGCAGTGGCGGAAATTGTGGTGGGATGGGGGGGCAGCCGCCCCCCCACCTTTCGTCAAATTGCCAATTTGTCGGAAATTTTCAAATAAAATTTATATATATATATATATATATATATATAATTGCCAATTTGTCGGAAATTTTCAAATTAAATTTGTTACTTAGCAACCAAACTTGTCGGACATTTTGGGAGGCTTTGCCCCACAGGCAGCACACTATTATTGACACTTCTTGGGTTTCCTGTGCGTAACTCGTGCTCAGTCTCTTTGCCGAGCTATGTATAGCCGACGAATATTTCGATTTGTTCGAGCTTTAGGTGTCTGGACGCACTTTCCGGGGGGAAACGAGGGGGCACTTACTAGGGAAACTAGGGAAAACTGCGCATGTTCTATTTGCACCGCGCTGTCTTCCGCTGTCTTCCCAAACTACAGAAAGATTGCTTCCCTGCTTCACGGCACTAAAATCGACTCCGCTGTTTTGTCTGTTTTCGCTTGCTTATGAACTGCCGAAATTCGAGAGTATTTGAGAGCCTGTGGACAAGAATCCCGATTACCCGATATTTCGATAACAAACGCAATCGCTGTATGTTTCTTATTTGTATCGTCGTTAATCGACGGCTTCAGTACTTTCATATTGACGACGAAATTAAAATATAATTTGGCCGCCATCTTCAAAAACAGCATCGTAATTTAACCCAAATACGTCGAACGTTTTCTTGACAAATAATCAACTCTATCTGTCTACAATATACGTAAACGTTATTGTGCTACCTTACTTAGTTGTTTTTAAAAAAGCGCAATATCGAACATGCCTTGATATTCGTGATATGTCATTCGTCAAGCGTGGGATTTCCACAGAGCGCTCCATTTAAATTTTAAAAGTACTTTTACATGCCTGTAGCTGCTGCACAAGTTAAAGTGGATGTGACATTAGTGATTAGTTTCTATTGAAAAAACAAAGCTACACGGTTCAACATAGTTCGCAGTTCGACATTGTTTACATTTAGATATCCAATTGTCCAAATTTAATACTATCATTGCTTACAATATATTAGCTTTTACTTCAATATAAACATAGCTCATAGCCTCATTCCGTCATTCGTTGCCTTTCAAATTGCGGTATATTCATACGTTGTGCTGCCGGCTGCGTACTTTTACATACAGTCATACACAAGCCCAAGTAGCCTGTAGTCCGAGTTAACGCCTATTCCCGTTCGTTTGTTTGATTTGAAATGCCAGCAAATATTACAAACGTGAAGTTCGATTTGGCAGAAGGGTCGCTTGATGGCATGGAAAATTTATGGCTTGCTCTTTCGAGTAAATGTTGTTCGAATTAGATGTATGGCGTTCAAACATTGAATTTTGACATAAACGCGCCATATATGATTACCGTATGTTATTTTAATATTACAAGGCTATATGATCGCCTTGATATGTGGTGTAGATTCTACAGTCTATTTTATCCTCTATATGCTATAGAAATTTCTGGCATCATTCTGCTGGTATGCCTGATCAGTGATCCTGAACACTGCTCCAACCTCGTACCATGAACTGCTCCTGTCACTCTGTCAGTCCAGAGGCAGCATTTCACTTCTGATAAGAACTCCTAGTTTAAATTATTAGACACACTCATGTAACTCAATGACAGGTTACTGTTGTCAACACTGTCTTTAAAAAATGCCTAAATGTAACATTTTCGCTATCCACCCTGACCCACAAAACATGCTTCCCAACGCCCGGTTCTTTGTTTTTGCGACATTTCCTGCCATTGCTGATAGGTTAAGCATCGTGTTTCATGTATTAAAGAAACGTGCGTCATCAACATCAACCCATTCCGCTATTTATTTTGACGCAAACACTTTGTCCTTTGCTGCTGCGTTACTAAAAAGCATAAACCGAACAACCTCGAAGGCATGGCACGTTCACAAAATAAGCTGTATCAAATTGAGAAAGATTTGCAAGAATGTTATCAAACTGATATTGACTGCACCATTTTTCCAAACGAACTTGTCTAGGTATAAGCAAATACATGCTGCCTCAATATTTTCACTCATGTTTCCATGCGTAAAGGATCGGGCAATGTAAACACGTGTTGTATACAGCTGTCTTTGTCTTAAATGGTAACGCCGCCAGAACTAATTCTTGTTTGTAGTATTTTAGGATATTTATGTCTATCGCAGTGTCTTCAGTACTAAGAAGAAACTCCTTAGAAAACGTTTCATCATACATCCGCGCACTTCCTTCACTGTAAAACCCATAATGCTCAATCATACACTTTGCACTGTTTCCCGCATCACTTTGTCAAACGACAACCGACGCGTAAGTCCCACGAACGGCATGGTATACCAGCTTACCAAAATGGCAGAGATCGGGAAATCTGAGTTTAAACAAGGGCTGTTGAATTCCTCAAACGACGGTAACTGTTTTCCATATACATGTACTCGAAGTTCTTGCTTTCCAAATCAAACCGTTGCACATCTTTTTCTTCAATTCGCTCTCCGAATATAAATTTACAAATAAATTTACAAAACGAAATAACATTAAAATACGCAGCGCCCAACAACTGATAAACAAAAAAACATCTAAATATATATTTCATGCTATCACTTAAAAGAGTGAGTGTCAGGGTAGTGCTTTGCGCGCTTGTTTTCTTCTTGACGGCCATTTTATGGGACGCCTATTTCAGTTCACAAACGAATCCGTCGATATTTGATCAATCCTTATAAATTATCCATTTTCAAGTTTTCTAAGAAGTAAATATACCTGAGTGATCAATTATTGTGATATTTTTCGTAAAATTGATCATTTACTATAGTAATCTTTTCGGTACATAGAAGCTGCTACGAGCGCTTCGCCTCCGAAGCGTGGAAGGCCGGGTTATGCTGCTGAAACAGCGCAAATAAGTTTGCGAATGGAAGTGTTTGAGTGACTAGTAAAGAAATATATTTTGTTTCTTCTGATGTTTTGTTCATTTGAATTTGCAAAGATTCAGTAACTAAATTACTAAAGTCATCCGGGCCAGCTTGTTCGTCAGAAACGGCGTTGCGCGCGGCCCGCAGTGGTTCACAAACAAGCGAACCGCAACTGTTCAAATCGTCTTGAACATTAACTTCATAACACCCCGAAGTCAGGATCGGACTCCAATTTCAACATTTCCATATAAATCTAGAGTTCACATGCAAATTATAGTTCTAACGATGCGATGCACTGCAATCAATTCGTATGAAAACAAAAACACAAGCGCGCAAAGCACTATCTTTAAACTCACTCTTTAAGGACGCCATGTTGAACAATACTAGATTCGTTCCAGGACTATAATTTTACTGCGTACCACTATATACCATTTACACCACTTACAACGCCATACTAGTCCAAGACCGCTTCGACCAGTCTACCATCTGCAACCACCTGACACAGGTGGTAAGCAGCTGGTAGCACCTGCTACCAATTGCACCATTTACACCACTTACAACGCCATACACTAAGACCCCATGCACCAGTCTACCACTTGCAACCACCTGACGCAGGTGGTAAGCAGCTGCTAGCACCTGTTACCAATTGCACCATTTACACCACTTACAAGCCCATACACTAAGACCACATGGACCAGTCTACCACTTGCAACTACCTTACACATGTGGTAAGCAGCTGCTAGCACCTGCTACAATCTGACACAGGTGGTAGGCATCAAATAGTCAGTATATAATAACAAACCACCTGCAACAACTGGAAACCAATCTAAAGCAGCTGCTATCCAATGCCTATGCTGGACATATCTCCAAACTGGAAGATTGGATACCATTACCTTCAATATTATTACATTCAATATACCATTACATTTAATATATTACTACATTCTTATTACATTACATTAACATTACATTTAACGAATTAGTTAAAAGTGTAACAAATCAAACCGATTTGGGTGTGGTCATCAGCAATGACCTTAAATGGTCCCCCCATATTGCTAAATGTGTTGCTAAAGCTAATCGTATGCTTGGGTTTCTTCGCAGAAATTGTACTCAAATGTCAAATGTCCGTTGAAGTCGTCTACTTTATTTAGCGCTCGTCCGTTCTCACTTGTCTTACGGTAGTGAAATCTGGGCTCCTCAGGACAAGTCACGTGACCTTTCACTTTTTGACGGTGTTCAGAGACGAGCCACGAAATTCATACTCCAAGATTATTAATCGTCCTACCCTGACCATCTTAAAAAGCTTAACTTATTACCAATATATATCATATCGGCTTGAAATTAAGGATCTTCTCTTCTTTTTTAAGTGCAGACAAGGTCTCTACGATCTAGATATCTCCCGTTTTGTTACTTTTTCTTCTATCCGCTCGTCTCGCACTCGTTCAAGTCAAAACAACTTGCTTGAAGCCAATCCTTGTAAGACTTCTCTTTTTAGAAATTCTTTTTTCAACAGAATTGTATTTCTCTGGAACAATCTCTCTCCGATAGTTCGTAATAGTACTTCTGTTTCCACTTTTAAACATGAACTTTATATTCCAAGTTGATGATGCAAGATCGGTATCTAAAGATTTACACTGTAGTGTGCCTCAAGAATCAGTCATCGGACCAATCCTGTAACATCTCTATACAGCTCCACTTGGTGACATAATCCGCACTCATGGTCTATCTTTCCATCTTTACGCCGACGATTGTCAAGTATAATTCAAGCCTACGGCTGATGAAACTGCAGCTGCTGTCTCCAAAATTGAGACCTGTGCTAGAGACATTGACGCCTGGATGCTTTGTAATAAGCTGAAGTTGAATAGAGACAAGACGGAACTCCTTGTGTTAAGTTCTAAACATCGCCTGCGTACACTAATACGAAATGTTGCCGTCGCTGATGTCAACCTCAGCCAAGAACATAGGAGTAATCTTTGATGAATCCATGAGTCTGGAGCAACATGATTGTTCAAAATGTATGTAAAACAGCTTTTTATCACATCCGTAACATAGCCAAGATTAAGAAATGCCTTACACAAAAGGATACTGAGACACTGGCTCATGCTTTCATATCATCTAAATTGGATTTCACTGCTCTCTGAACTACCACAATATCAAATTGATAAGTTATACAACGGGTGCAAAATGCAGCTGCACGCCTTATCACACGCACTCGTAAGTTTGATAGTATAACTCCTGTCCTGAAGCAGCTCCACTGGCTACCTGTCAAGCAACGCATCTCTTATAAAATACCTCTTCTGACCTTTAAAGCCTTACATGATATAGCACCTGGGTATATTTCTGATCTCCTAACTCAGTATGTACCTACCAGGACCTTGCGCTCTTCAGACAAATGTTTCCTTAAAGTGTCAAGTTATTGCCTTCTATCTAACTATCTTCCTGTTCACCTAACCCCTCTAAGTGGGTGATCAGCGGTATAACAAATAATTAAATACATAAATTAGTGATAAGTAAATAGATAAATAAATAAATAAAAATATAAACAAAAATAAATAAACATATACAACGAAAACTAAGATACAGGGCTATGGGACAAGGTAGACACTCGACTACGGAAGGAATCAGTACTGTTACAAGAAATAAAAGTGTCAGGAGGTAGATTGTTCCATTGAACTATAGTTCGGGGGTAGAAAGAAAGCTTGTGTGAGGAGGTTTTAGTAGCCATAGGTAAGAACGCCTGAACGAGTGGGCGTGGTTATGTGTTGATCTGCGTGTGACTGGGCGGAGCTGATTTATAGGATCCATAGCTATCAGATGGTTAATGATCTTGTAGAGTAATGTTAGCCGGGCATCGGCTCTTCTTAGTTGAAGGGAGCGCCAGTTGAGGTCTTCTAGCATCTTTGTAACACTATCAAGGGGGTTGTATCGAAGCAGCGCCCACCGGGCAGCTCTTCTCTGCATGCACCATCTCTACTTTGTGCGAGCCATTGTTTTCAACTCCGTGCCTTGGATCCCATATAGTACAGCAATACTCCAGCTGTGGTCTCGCTAAACTGGTATACGCTTTTTCTTTGAGTATTGGCGACTTCACCCTTAGGTTTATTTTAAGGAAACCTAAGGTGCGGTTAGCACTAGCGGTAATTTTGTTAATATGGGTATTCCATTTAAGATATTTTGTTAGGTGCACACTAAGAAGGTACTTGGTACTTGCCACAGACTTTAGGGTTTTACCATGTAGAATGTAGTCACGATGTATCAGTGACTTATTACGGGTGACCCTAAGGACCTCACACTTGTCTGGATTAAACTCCATCAGCCAATCTTGTTCCCAGACTTGTAAATTGTTCAAATCAAACTGCAGCTGATCACATTGGTCTTCGCTATGTGTTGTTAGATACATAATTGTGTGATCTGCAAACAGGTGAACATTTGAATGAACATAATTAGGTAAGTCGTTGATGTAAGTTAGGAACAGAATAGGACCAATGACAGAGCCCTGGGGCACTCCAGAAAGCACAGGAAGGTATGGAGACTGGTCTCCATCAATCACAACGCGTTGTTGGCGCCCATGAAGAAAACACCCTATCCATTGCAGCGTATCATTTCTTATACCATAATAATCCAGCTTAGCCAGTAACTTTTTATGGCACACCTTATCAAAGGCCTTAGAAAAATCCATAATAATTAAATCAGTCTGCTTGCGCTCTGAAAGATTTGTTTGCAGAGCTGTGGTAAGTTCAAGCAATTGGGATTCACAAGATCTGGCATGTCTAAATCCATGTTGTAAGTTATAAAGTATGTTGTACTGGTTGAAATGAGATACCAAGGAGCTTGTTATGATATGTTCCAGAACTTTGCTACAGATGCAGGTTAGTGAAATTGGGCGATAGTTTGTAGGACAGTCTTTGTCACCTTTCTTAAAAATTGGAGTAATGTTAGCCAATTTCCGATCATCGGGTACACTGTAAGTGGTCAAGGACTTTTTAAGATAAGTTGTAGTATTGGGGCGATGACTGATGCAAAAATCGTGGCCGCCATTGCTGACGGCAACCGCTGACCTAGCTGACCTTTTAAAACGTATGGTAGTAGATCTTTTTATGGTAGTAGATCTTTTTATGTTACTGCTCCTAAACTGTGGAACTCGCTACCTCTAGACATTAGGCAGTCATCCTCTATTTTATATTTTAAATCCAGGGTTAAAAAATTTCTTTTTCAACAAGCTTTTAATTAGAATTGTATATAAAATTGTATATATAATTTCTTGATGTATTTTTTAACTACTTACTACTGTAAAGCGCTTCTGGGCTATAGGAATGAAGCGCTATATAAATTTTGTATTATTATTATTATTAAGTTAGACTCCAATTTCGATGTTAATAGACTGTGCGTCTGGAAAAATGTCGTTCTTTCAATCCAAGTTGTTGCTCTTAAATCTTTATTCTTATGTAATTTGTGTATTGTTTGTTTTTTTATTGTGTTTTTACTTGTTCTTAATGTAATTTTTTGTTCGGTTGGTCTTCTCATGGGACTCCTGTCCTGATGATCATTCCTTCAATCATGTTCAAGTATTGCACGCTTTATTTACTGTATATTTGCATTCTTGTATGGTTGTAAAGTTAATAAATGAAAAAATAAAATAAATCAATATATTATTACAATATGTTGAATGTAATGTATTTTATATATAATATATTATTACAATATATTGAATATAATGTATTTTATATATAATATAAAATATACCATTACATTCAATATATTATTACATTCTTACTACAATATTATTACATTCAATATACCATTACATTCAATACCATTGAATATGGATACCATTACCTTCAATTGAAAGTTTAAACAATGAGCGGCATTTTGTGAGGATTCTAAATTTTTCATCTGAATAGGATGTAGCACAGTGCGCGTTAGACAAATCATGTTTTGCAATCACTGAGTTACAACTGATAATTACCTCGTTACGACGTTGCCGTTTTGGTTGCTCGCGAGTTATTTCGAATTTTTATGTAACATGTATCCGCTCAGTAATATAATATGAATGTCAGGTTTACCATTTTGCATTACTTGCTATGTGACCAGCTTGAACGACTCCAATAGAGCGTTTAAGATTATATATCCATTTTTACCTTATAGCGAATCCTTACTGAAATTACCAATATGCCTAGGTATATACCTTAAGTGTAGACGAAAATTACAATGTAACTTCAATTAAAGTGGACAACCAACATAAACTGATTTAATAGCCTTCTACCTGAAAAGAACAAATCGTTATATTGGACCTGTCATTTCTCCCTCCCCCTCTGATCGACTGTAAAAATAGTAAATGATTTAACTTTTCGCATCTCATTAATTATCAGTTTGTTTATCTCCCGTGCATTTGATTGGCTACTTTCTACTTGTGACACCCTTTTGGCATATATATATATATATAAGCCCTATTTATTTTATTTCATCTCGTCTTACTCTGATGAAGGGCTCCGCTCGAAACGTCAGTATCTCGTCACTAAATTCTTGGCAGTTTACCACCTTTTCACTTTGCTATATATTCAAAACACTTTACTTTTTTATACATCTTACCAGCTTGCAAGATAATTAAACCGGTGCTAGAGCTCTTTTTTAAATACATGTGTATGTATATTTTATCTTTTATATAATTTTTAACGTTTACCTTTTTAGTATAAATATTGTGAATATACATTTGTAAAATGTTTTTATATATCTGTAAAATATAAGCGTAATCCAGCTCTTTGAACTGCTAGACTTTGGTTATATATTAATAAATTGATTGGCAGATGAATTAAATGGTAGGACCAAATCTCGTACACATGATTGGCTAAGACCAACCGGTAAGTTCCGAGTACGCCTTTTGTGTGATCAGTTTTAATCGGCCAATATTCGTTGGGGAGAAAATCGGCACAAATATTGCCGAATAATTTTTCAACATAAGCAGGTTTTTACTAAGGATATACACGTTTACGTAACATAATAGGCACGTATATTATGTACTTTGACTAGGTAATTCCAAATCTGTTTTCAGAATTGAACAGTTCTTGTAAGAATATTGCCATTCACCATGCTAAAGTCACCTGCATGGCTCTCACCTGGCTCTCGTCAGACCACATCTGGGTTACGCTACTCAGATTTGAGCACCATAATCAATAGAGTTGTTAAAACGTGTAGATAGAGTCCAGAGGCGCGCACCTAAAGTCATTCTCAACCTATCCTTTCGACCTGAAACTTCGTACACAGATAGACTCAAGCTAGCAGGACTCCTTCCAGTATCGTACTGGCACGAATACCTGTTTTTATTTTTTATAAGGCTTTTAATGGTCTTGATATAGTCGACAAGAAACACTACCAGCAGTAAAATTACCTGTACGGAAAACTAGAGCAGCCAGCAACCCAAGTGTAATAAGTTTTGTTCCTCATCAATGTAGAACAGTAACTTATCAACGTTCCTTCATTGTCAGAGTAATTAGGGACCTTACGATCTACGACGGCAACCTAGGACGGCGACGGCAGTGAAAACAATATCAATTTTACCATTAGAATGAAACCACGCTCGATTGACTGGCGTATTTGATACTAAAAGCTTGTTTTATGATCTCCAAAACGCTTCAATATTTCTAAAACGATTGTAGTGTCTGTGTTTAAGTCGGTCTTAAGGAACAACTCTCATCTCATGCGAGTTACCGTCGTCCTAAAGACATAAAACTGTTCTCTGTGGCGTTGTAAACAGAACGAGGACGGCGTTGAGATTACTATTGGGAGTAAAAATTATTCATTATTTTTGTTTCGCATAAAGATTGTTTTGTTTGAACGACGTCGCTGTCCTAGGTTTCCGTCGCAGATCGTAAGGTCCCTACTAGAACTTGGAACGCGCTACCTGACTTTTTAAGGTTCAAAACACTCAACTTTAGTTCATTTAAGAAAGCCCTACTTGAATACTACTATGACACTCTTTATTCCATCTATACAACCAGGACGACCCACGCACGTGGAAATCTATTTTCCTAAAATGTAACTCGGCACGTCGCCTCGAGAAATCCATCACTTGTTGTTATTGATTTTTGCTACAGACTTTTTTTTCAAACTTAAATTATCCTCTTAACTACTATAAATGAATATGTAATCATATCTATATCGTATTATCTTTTATTCACTTATTTCATTTATATATGTCACACAGGGCCCCATTGAAAAACACTTCGGTGACATGGGCTCCCTGTTTAAACATTATTATTATTATTATTATTATTATTATTATTATTATTATTATTGTCTAAAACTTGGGTCACTGAAAACATAGATTCAATAGTAAACAAATACATACGTAAATGGCTTGAAATACCTATATCAGGAACATTAAGTACTGTCTACATTAGCCAAAACAAGTTTGGTCTAAGTATCTACCCTCCGTCTGTCAAATTCACCCAGTGTCAAACAGTTCTTCGTATAGCTTTAAAAACATCTCCTGATGATTCAATAAAAGATCTATGGAAGTCAACATGTAACAATACTAATATTCAGTCCAATGTTTACACCTCTACAAAGGAAGTACTTAAAGATTTCAACTCTGGGCAAGAAAACAAACTGCAAAACCACCTGGTTATCCAAGGCTCCTTTTTCTCTAATGTAATAAAATACTCATTGTCACAACTTAATAGCATCTGGTCCAAGTCTCAATCTAACTTACCAAAAAACATTTATAACTTTACCATTCGTTACATTAATAACTCTCTTCCTACACGCAAAAACCTTTCCAGATGGGGTATATCACCAACCTCGGATTGTTCCTTTTGTTTAAACCCTGAAACGCTCTTACATGTGGTTGCAGGATGTCAATCGTACCTTCCACGGTTTACATGGAGACACGACTCTGTCCTCAACTTTCTCGCAAAAACACTACAACCTGTCATCAACTCTAATTTCTTCGTTGATCTTCCCGGATACAAAAGTCCATCAATAATAACTGGTGAGACGCATCGTCCAGATTTGCTTTTATCTATTTCTGATGACTACCTCTATATCCTTGAACTTACTGTCGGATTTGAATCAAACCTCGAAAACAACGTTGAACGCAAAAAAGCTAAATACATAGACGTTATTAGACAACAAAAAGAACAATATAAAAATGTAAAATTTGTAAATCTCTCGATTAGTTCTCTCGGTATTTTCTCAAAAGAATGCTCTACTTTTCTAAATATGTTAAGTGATGTAGGTCTTGATAAGAAACACCAAAACTACTGCATTAAAAAAATAACATCTATCGCCATTAGAACAACATATTATATTTTCTGCTGTAGAAACAAAGAATGGACAAATCCTGAATTAATGAACTTTTAAAATAGACGTATATATTCATATTTTCATTTGTATAATCTTTAATTGATAGTTTATAGTGGTTCAAGTAGTCAATTGTAAATTACCTCATTGAGCGAGATTTATAATTGTATATATAACAAAAGATTTAAATAAAGTTTCCATTATTATTATTATTATTTTCAGTTTAACACAGTATGATGTTCTTTATACTGGTCTTTATAGGACTCCATGTTAGGTCTTACGACTTAAGATATGGGGGAACTTGTCTTATTAATTTCTTCTGATCTCCACTTTCGCACCATCTACTTCTGCCTATCCCTCTACGCAAAGGAATTTACGAAGGATGTTTTCTGTTCCTAACAGGACTGACTTCTGCATTATGTTCATATCATACTTAATCTCCAACATATCCAAATATTTACGGAGTTTATGTGGCACAGAGCCCAAAGCACCAATGACTATGGGGATCACAATAGTCTCTTTATCCCACATTCGAGATATTTCCAGTCGCAGTTCGCTATAGTTGTTAATCTTCTCGAACTGTTTGTTCTCCAGATTGTGATCTCCAGGGTTTGCTACATCGATGATCATGCATTTGTTAGCTTCCTTAACTAGGATAATATCAGGTCTCCTGTGTTCAATTGTTCTATCTGTTTGCACGTTGAAATCCCACAAGAGTTTCACCTCGTCATTTTCCAATACCTTCTCTGGTTTATGTTGATACCACTTCTCACACACGTTAAACCCATACTTCCTACACAAGTTCCAATGTAAGTTGGAACAAACCTTATCATGGCGTCGTTTATATTCCTTTTGTGCCAACATCTTGCACGAGCTGACCATGTGTCACATTTTCCACCTTCTCGTCACGATACAACTGTTTCTATTATTATTATTATTATTATTATTATTATTATTATTATTATTATTATTATTATTATTATTATTATTATTATTATTATTATTATTATTATTATTATTATTATTATTATTATTATTATTACTACTACTACTACTACTACAACTACTACTACTACTACTACTACTACTACTACTACTACTACTACTACTACTACTACTATTATTATTATTATTATTATTATTATTATTATTATTATAATTATAATTATAAAACGAAGTTTAATTATAATTATAATTTTAAAAGACGATTGTTATATTTCTATGTAATAAATTATCATTAATTTGTAAATATACGGTAGTATTATCTAATTTTTAATTAATTTGAGATGTAATTGTGATTTTATTATAATTATAATTATTATAATTATTATAATTATATTTATTATTATTATTATTATCTTTTCACCTTATGTGCTAATTTATGTAAATATAACCTCAATTTTTATTTATTTTTATTTTTTTAAATTTTACACGGGGCCACAGTAATTGGTGTAAGCTGTAGTGGTATCCCTGCCAGACTTATATTTTATATGTTAATTCACCAATGGCGAATCGTAATAAATAAATTTAAAAATGCGTTTTCCAACTGGCAATATTTAAGTTTGTCATCATGAGACTAAATCGTTATTTTATTATGAAAATTGTTATCACTTATGCAGGTCTATTTGATGTCGACAAAGCAGATTGTTTGAAGAAGAATAGTATTAAATAATATAATCATCAATGATGTATATATTTCGTGATTGTCCGTGTCTTGTTTTTTTAACAGATATAATGCTCAATCCTCAAGAATCTGACTTCGTTTTGCAATCGTGGATTGGGAGAAAAACTGAACTTAATTGTGCAATACACAGGAAAGTAAAAATGGAAACTAAATACGAATGGAGTGTTGTAACTGAGGACAAAGATATTACTCGAGGTATCACAAGGAGATCCAATAAGACATCATACACTTTCATTCCGTTATTCAAGAGAGACTTTGGAAAATACCGATGCACAATTAGTACAGCTTCGACCCTAGTTGAGCATACCATCGTTTTGCAACAAATAGGTAAGTTCTTAACAATAACTTGAAAGACAAACATCTTAGGGTGAAAGATTTAATATTTATGACCATTACACCGCGATACGATATTTATATCTGACCGACATATACTGTGGTATCACAGTAAACGTAATTGCATAACTGGAAAAATAGGTACGCATGGCGTACATGCATGTATCTACTGGAATTTGATTTGTGGCCTGCAAATCGACTTGTGAAAGCCTTTGAGAAAGCAGCCGAATATCCATTTGTTTAAGAAATGTTATCAAAATTATTTACTTCATGAGCAAATAATTTTAAACCTTAACATAATTTTATATGTATTTTAGTATTGTATACATTTAATTGTAACTAACTAAAATTTAGATTTTTGTAATGTGAGGGCTACAGGTTTTTTAGTGTAGTTTACGCTATTATGTACTACCCTCTAAAAATAAAGATTTAATTTCATTCATTCATGGCTTTCTCCTCTGAATCGCTTTTCTACCCGACGCTCTCTGTCTATCCGTAATCTTTCGGCCTACTTCTCGTCGGTTTCAACTCTGTTTCATTTTTGCCTCTGTTTCGTTTTGTTCTCTTGTGTTCGATCTTTTTCCATAGCGATAAATTCGATATATTTTTCAAAAAATAACTTTTCACGTTGCGTGCAATTTATGACTTCGCATGGTTTCGCCTTTCGGATTTCTCTCGCTTTCACCAATTTAAAATTTAAAAACGTTGACGGATGGATGGATGGAAAATTTGAAATATTTACCTTTTGCGTATACTGAAATTGTGATTACTGCTAAGTTTCCATCCACGTTGTCAAATGTGCTGTTTCACCAGTATCGCATGGTCTAAATCTGTTGAAGCCGTAAGTCTAAATATAGAGCAGCTGGTTGAAGCCGGCTCAGAAGATCTTCTAAGCCTTCTGTCTAGTCCCACATGCTTAATCTCTCTCGTGAGTCTATTTATTAAGGACCCCACAAGTATGGGTGACGAGGGTGGCGGATAGGTCGGCAAGTGTCTTAAAAGTTGTTAGGCGGGGGGTTAGGGTTAGAAAACTAGTTAGGCGGGGGGGTTAGGGTTAGGACATTTGTTCTTTTGGGGAATGGGAACAATTACTTCCGTAAAGTACTGTCAGAAGGCTTAGAAGATCTTCTGAGCCGGCTTCAACCCGCTGGTCTAAATACTAAAGTTAGGACCAGCATTGGGCATTTTTCGCTAGAAGCAGTCACGTACGAGCGGAGGCTTTTAAGATTTTTATCCGTTATAACCGCCAATTAGGTACATATTTCCTTATAAACTTGGTTGGTGATATTTCATTGAATATTTCATTGAATCTTTCGTTGGAATTTTACCGATTTAATTTTTCCCAAACAGCCAGAGTAATAAACAGCCGGGCCCGCAGTAATTGGCAATTGCTGTTGCGGTGTCCCTGCCAACGTTTGTCACTTTGTATTGTATTTTCTTTTTCTTTTATTATGCATATATTTTGTATTTGGCGAAGTTAATAAATTCAAAATAAATTCAAATTATAGTATTCAAGATTCTCACCGGCTTTCGTTTTTGGTCAATAGCTATAGAAAGAAAGCAGTTCTCATTTCAACGCGCGGTTTCATGAATTCTTGGAAACATTTGATTGGACAACGTAATTTATTGTGCGTAGCTTGTGCAACGATTGAATGCCCGTTTCATGTTTCAACCGCTTTCCGCCTGCTAAACTAGGAATTTGTTGCCATTCACGTGGTCTTTACACAACTGAACATCATGTACATGAGGCATTTTGACGAGCCTTGCATTCTTACAGTGGCGTGAGGAAACTATAATTGTTAGGCAAGCAACACTAAAACAACCGCTACTATCTATGGGTCTGGCAGCATGGCCCCAGAAAATTTTAATATTTTGAACCTCTAAAATCCCATTTTCAGCCAACCACCAATATGTCAATCACTTAAGTTAAATCATACACTATTAACAATAGGTTTTAAGGTAATTCACAATAAAATTCAAAACGAAAAATCAGAAAATGGAAGAATTAGAAATAGCTTAACATCTGTAGCTCATGACATTGAAATAAATAATTTCCAAACAGATTCACACTAATGGCCAATGGGAGTCAAGAGTAAGGAGACCTATTAACTTCATGTAACCCAACATTAGTGTATCAAGCATAGTGTATCGGATTGGACTGAGAAAGAGGGTGACTAGTAACCCCAGTCACCCCCTGTATCCGCCCCTGGAGAGTAAAACTCACTGGCATCGTGATTGCGGTGGTCAAGATATCATAAAAGCCGCCCCTGCTGCAACCAATCAAATTGCAGGAAAGCCATAGGATTCCGCCTACTGAAGATTAATAAAATATTCTTATTTTAAGAATTGCTTTTCTTATATTAAGAAATATTTCATAGAATTTTCTTAAGTAATTTTTCTTTAGAAAAATGGTTTTGTTATTCTCCCAAAAAATTCCCTTTATTTACAAAAAAGCTTGAGAACAAATTCTTGTTTAAGAATTCTTTTTCCTCATTTTAATAAATATTTCTTAGAATTTTGAAATACGATTTTGTCCTCAAAAGAAAAAATAATAATATTTTCTTTTGTCAGCACACCTAGTATAATAGCTACGTTGTCTATTATTTATGATAAAAGGATAGCACAGATATAGGAACATTTAACTCAACACTATTTTCTACAATCCTTTAAAACTCGCAGTCAGAATCATTAAATTTATATTTATCAAATTTCAGTCATCTAATATATCAAGTATACATTTTATATTACTCTTTTCAGATTTTCCTGGAGCTCCACGTGATCTGCAAATACTATTTCCACAAGACGTAGACGATGTTCGAGTGAATTGGAAACGTCCTTCGAGCAATGGAGGTAGTAAAATCATCGACTATGTAGTGCGAACGAGATATGAAAACGGAGAATGGGCCAAAACTGGAAAAACTACAAAACTGTTGGTAGCCGTTACGAACTTAAATAAATTTAATCAATACGAAATACGGGTTTGCTCACGAAATAAAGTAGGGATTGGACCACAGTCATGCACCGTAACCAAAAAATTGCGCGTTGGTAGGTATTTGAAATTCACATATAACTGCCTAAGGCAACTAACAATATAATAAACGGACGAACGGACGGACGGACATAACAATATTGAACATTATCATTATTAGCATCGCTGATGACGATAATGTTTTAATTTCTTTTATTTTTCTTAGGTCAACTAGGAAAGAGAAACTCAGGATGCGCTTCAATCATTCCTTTCAAATACACTGGACGAAAAAACTGATTTACAGGCCTTTTGCATCTGTAGCAAATATGGTGCAAATCTGTAACACTAAATTTGCCTTGAATTTACGTAAACTGCAAATGTTATGCAATCTTACATATTTGCCCCTAAAGCAAAGTGTAGCAAAGTGTGAGCAAATATCATATTTGCTTATAATTTGCAACAGATTTACTAAAAAAGTAAATGTGCTGCTTTGCAGTATATTTGCTCCACATTTGCTTGAAGTGCAATTATGTTTCGTATTTGCTACATAATTGGTTGTGTAGTAAACATGTTAACCAAATGTATAGATTTACTAATAATCGTAAACAACAGCAAATCCTAAGTAAACAAGCAACTTTGCACTGTATTTGCGCTAAATGGGGAAAAATTGGATTTACAAGACATTTACAACCATAGCAAATTTGGTTGCAAATCTTAATACTAAATTTGTTAACGTATCATATTTGCTGCCGAAATATATGAAAGCAAAGCGCAAGTAAATTTGGTGATTTTCACAGGAAAGTAAATGCGTTGCTTACGGATTTACTATATAAAAAGTTACTATATAATATATGTTATTGAATTTGATAGAAACTAGGTCCCAAGGACAGTGCAAAGTTTTAATAAAATTATGTATTGTATTAAATAAAACGTAGCATAATGCATGACACAAGTTTAATGCTGTGCAGGATTTTAGATTGCTTGCTTATAAAGCTACAGTATTATTAATAGTTAATATACTGTTTTTTAGAAAAACAATTCTTGATCTTTATTATTGTAATCACAAGGTTGATAAAGGTGATAAGTTGGACAGAACATTATGGCAATTACTATGTTTATAGATAACATTTCACTGGCTAATGCCCTGTGATTATCGGGAACAAACACAAAATCCTAATACGGTAAGAGAGTTATTGGCTCAAAACGATGAAAATAAATTTAAAAAGGCCAAGAAAAAAAAATACCTGTGTTTCCTATTTCACACTGAAAAAAATTAGGTAGGGTAGGTCGGTTTTTGTTTTTTTTTACTTTTCTTTTTCTAAACATTGCATGGACACGAACAATAGGTTTTACCAAACCATGCTGACATTGAGGATGCTGCCAGGATCGGCAGCCATGTTTGCTATTCCAGGCTTCTCAAAATTTCAATAAAAAGATTAGGGTCGGTATTTTACTGGCCAAAAACTAGGTAGGGTCGGGAAACCGGAAACCAAGGTATTTTTTATTTTGGCCTAAACGATGATGAAAAATAAACATTATAAAAGTAAATTTTAGTATCCAGACAAGAAAGAAACAATAGAAAATAATGCTAGTCCGGTGTTTTGACAACGTTAAAGGAAGCGAAGTCTGAAGACCAAGAATTACTATATATATAATATAATGGACTACTTAATAACCTCGACTGTTCGGACTTTACAATAAAATACCAAACCTTTGCCACTAGTGCTCGGGCACTACAGCAAGATCTTGGTTAGATATTTTACCATATAGACCTCACTCTTGGTCATTCAGTAGTTATTATATGGCACAAGCTACTTCCGGTTAAATTGCGTGCTCGATTGGCTGAGACACGTCACATGCCGATCCATTATTTCCTAGTAATGGACCGGTCCGGATTACAGATTTTGTCAGCCATTTTCTTTACAAAGGAACAAGCCGAACAATGATAGGAAATTTAGTAAATTAAGCAATAAATCATGTACAGTATGAGTCGGACGATGAACAATCTAAAAGAGAGTCTTACTATCATGAAAACAATAGAAGAACAAGAACAAGATTGAAAATGACGATTCTGTCATTCAAAACGTATGTAAAGTATGTTGATTGTTGTTTAAAAAAGCCATGCCATATAATAAACCTCTTATTAACCTCAACCGCTTGGTTATTACGGGAAAAATATCAGACCTCAGTCTTTTATGTACTAACCTCGCCCTATGGCCTCGGTCCGTACTATCAAGACCTCGGTCCGATATTTTCCCGTAATGACCGTGCAGCTCGGTTAATAAGAAGTATACATGTAGTATTAACATTATTTTGTGTCAAAAATCCCATCCCTCAATCTTTTAAAAAAATCAAATTCCCCGTCTCAGAAAAGTCAATCAGTCAATAATCTGTCAGTGTCCCCCACCCTGAATAACATTGATAGGTACATCACAAAATATCTCTAGTGTAGGAATGTGGGCTAATAATATAGTCATTCAGGCAGTTTCAAATGCTCTTTATTTGACAATTCATATTATGGGAATAGCACCAAATTTCTCCGAGAATACAATTATACAGCCAATAAATGGCCAAGGAACAAGGCATGTCTTTATTGGGCATATACAGTAGACTAGAGGAAATTGACATTATGTTTCAACAACAGGAATAAATCAATCTAACAGTGCTTTAATATGGTAAATTGTTTGCTACTCAAGCTTTTAACGCAAACTCAGAACATGTTTCTGAGCCGCAAACGGGAATCGAACCCGCAACCTTCATGCCCAAAACATATCTACATGTATTTCTATTAAGCCTAAGAATATACCATAAAAATTTCAAAATATTAATCAAAATGGTGATAATATTAACACGAAGTAAATAGCGAAACTTAACTACAGAACGCAAATAATACGCTTTACAAAAGTGCTGGTGTCTAATTTCTAACAAAACAATCTCGCAGGTTATTGTGTTCCATTAGGCATTATATTAAACAGAGACTCGGATTTCGGAAGACAAAATGCTGCGCTTACCACACGGCTGACTCATGACAACGTGATAGAAATATCCTGAATGTCAGACTTTTATTTTACATCCAGGCTCGTCTTCCCCTAACAGACAACGAATACTTTCTCCTACACCATATTTAATACTATAAATCCACAAAATCCCTGTTTCCAGAAGAAATATTATCATCGCTCCTTGGCCGGCCATGTTGTTTATCAATTTCAGCTCGCGCGTGCGCAGTGGCCGCAGTAGCATGTTAACATAAAACCCGGGGGACACAACTTATATTCCAGACATATTATGAAATATTCAAGATATCGAAATCTAACTACATTACAACTTGATACACGTAAAAAACCCATTGATAACTCGCTTAACGGTCTACCCTCATTGTCCAGGAACTTCAGATTCACTTTTCCACTTACAAATTTAATTAAAAAACAAAGTAAATTAAAGTATCAAAATACTACGAAATAATGTCGCCACCCCCCGGATGTTAACACTATCGGTCACTGACTCACTGACTGACTTTATATATATATATCGTGTGAATTTTCGCCACTCATCACAATACTGCAAAGTTTAAAAAACTTTGCACTAAAAACGACAAATCTTCCAGATACACATTGTCAACATATTTTCAAACGAACATCCAACGGTTTAATTATAAAACCATAGGTTGTGAATTGAGGTTTGCATCGCATTGGAATATCGGATAATTTCAATGCGACAATTGCTAGAAATCAGAAACTATTGAATCCGATCCAAGGTCGACAGTAATATTATTCCAATCCGATTTATAATTTCTAAAATAATCCTTTCTTCTTCCGTCTAAATGGCAAATGTGCGGTTTCGCTCGGTCATTTGTCAAATATTAGAAAATCAACCATGTTTTTTTATTTATAATCAAGGTTATATAACAACAAAGTCGAAAAAACGCACAAGCTGCATATAAACGTTTTAAAAATGAAAATTTCGGTCACTATTAGAAAGAAATGTCCGGTAATATTGCTGTTAAATATTCATTACAAATTTATATTTTGAACTGTTTTAATATTAAAGTAATATATTTTAACATTAACATAATGTATTAGTTGTTTTGCAGCACGGTTTAAAAATCTAGAACGGGTATATATTTATCACTTATTTACTGAGACCGAAACAGCAAAACTATTCAAAACAGCAAAACTAGTTTCAAAACAGCAAAACTATAAAATGAACTTTGGAACTTCACGGTTGACGCGCATGCGCACTGCACCCATTCTATTGTGGACCGGTCAATAAATGTTCTGTTATGGACCGGTTGCCTCGTTGCCAGGGCAATGCAGTAAACACGACGTTTACGGACCGGCACGTGATACGCTTTTGTCCAATCGGAAAACAGAAAAATTGAACTTTGACACTAACTATATAACAACATCACTTACTAAATTCGGTGAGAAATCTAATTGATGAGCATGAAATCTTGTTGGTCAGCAGTCACTGGTAACATCCCTCGGAATCAGTACCTTTCATTAGTATCATGTATATCATAGAGCTGCTAACCCAAAACAACTTAGATCCTAATCCTCCCCCCCCCCCCACATTAAGTGTCTTCCTAACCCCCAGCCATCTTTTCCCCATCCCTAGGCCCCATGACATCCACTCCCCTACCTGGGGTGCTAGATTAGTAGACTTAGTAAGAGAGACTAAGATTGTGGGACTAGTAATTGAGTGTTATACACATGCACATGCGCTACAAAAACACAACACCTATATATTATAATTTATACATCATACACGAGTGTTGTTCTAATCCTTCGTTCAGCCCAGGCGCGGATTTAGAAGTTAGTCGCATAAATTAGAAACTTCATGAACAACCCTATTGGTTATGCTTTTCTTAAGAATAATTCAGAACAAAAACCTATCCAATAGGATTGTTATTCACAGGTATTTTGAATTGCAAATGCTAAATCTAATTTATGCGACTAACTTCTAAATCCGCGCCTGGAACTTCAGCCGTTGCATCCAATAAATTATTGGCATTATTTTAGCATTGTACCTAATACATTATTGGATTGTAAGCAACACCTCAAACATGCTAACCCCCCGCCTAATTTGTTTTCTAACCCTAACCCTCTGGCTGTAATTTTGTTTCTATAATTTGCTGCTGGTTGTACTGGTGCACATACCAGTATATAACTCAATCTACTTACGGTGTGTTTAATTGTTGATGGCTTAGTTTATAATTTATTATTGCATTCCTGACAAGAGTTACCTTGAAAGACACTTTTGGTTCTGCAAATAGGAGCTATGTGCTTTGCCATGGATAATTACCTTTGTTTTTCATTGAATTTATAATAAAAAGAAGATGCCAGTAGACAGTTGCAATTGGCAACTGCCTACTTATCAGTTGCAATTGGCAACTGCCTACTTATAGATAAACTGTTTATTTTAGAAATACCATTTTAAAACATGAAACATGAAAGGTAAGGTAATATAAAATCCAACAATTCCCATGGTTACACTTTTCATACTTGTACATACAGTATATAGTAGCCTTCAAAGGTACTGTACCTTTGAAGGCTTTAATTTTCAGCTGAGGGAGTTTTGCTAGACTGACTTTCGCTGTTTTCTCCATTGCCAGCTTCTTCTCAGTCATCCTTAGCTCAGCAGCGAACTTCTCCTCCCACATTTGCCTCTCACGTTCACGCAAATTGACGACGCTCTTCCTTGTCACGTTGCATATCTTTCTTTTTCCGCTCGGCTTCGTTGTAGATTTCACTCTGTCTTTGAGTGAGGACCTCCGTTATTTTATTCATTTTAGCGACCAGAGGAAGCCGCCGACTGGGTTCGCTTTGAGAACATGTTTCTCACACAAGTGAACAACAGACCCATTTCCGACGAAGAAAAGTTTGGATATCTTCTCGAATCCGTCGTGCCCAAGGTAAGAGATCGAATATCTAATTTAAAACCAAGTACATTGGGTTATAAGATGGCATGGGATCGCCTTAAACAAGAATATGGTCAAACCAAATTAGTAATTAATGCTCATTTGGATGAAATAATCAACTTGCCTGCTGTATTAAAGGGATCAAATTACGAAATGGTGCAAGAGTTTTATGAAAAACTCACTTGGCCAGGGAGATATGCTACAGGGATTTGTCATGACAACATTAAACAGATTGCCCCATGTCAAGCCAGATCTAGTTAGAGTGGATATAGAGTGGGAAAACTGGAAAATGGATGATCTTATCAATAATCTTCAAGCATGGCTAAGAAGAAACAAAGTGCATGACAGCGTGAAACCAAAAGGCAAAGGGATGACAACAGAGGGAAAGATTCAAATTGGTTTACTCGAGGGAAAGATGGTAAACAGAAACCGCACTGTATCTTTTGTGAAGGCGAGCATTGGAGTAATGAGTGCAAGACAATCGCAACACCCGAAATGAGGAAGAAATTCTTCGCCGATAAGAACTTGTGCTTCAATTGTGGACGAGAAGGTCACAGAGGAAACCAATGTCGAAGCCGAGGCTGTTTTAAATGTGGATCAAAGCATCACACAAGCCTGTGTGAAAAGAACCAAACTACCAAGAACGGCACTGATCCTATACAAACTGGGTTCACCACATCGGTTGATGAAATGTCACTCCCAGCTATTGTTCCTGTAAAGATACATGGGGAAGCCTTATGGGCCTATCTAGACACAGGCTCTGGAAGAAATTTCATCTCTCGAGACGCAGCAAAAAAGTTGAAATTGGCTCCAATACATCACGAATCCAGGGAAATTGTCACATTGAATGGTGTCACTAAACAATCCATGCCAATCTACCAAGTAAACATTGACTCCATAGACGGCACAGTACAAGAGGAAATTGAAATAACCGGTTCAAGGCTTTCTGACTTTACATCAATAAGAAGACCCAACATCAGCCAATTGAAACAGAAGTACGACCATGCCAAAGATAAAGAGTTTTACATGACGCGCAATGGTGAATATCCTATCCACCTCATCCTGGGAGACAAAAACCTTCAGTCGAATTAGAACCGAGAAAGTGTTCAAAGGAGATCAGGGAGATCCGATAGTTGAAGAAACCACCTTTGGCTGGGTAATTCATGGAGGCGATGATTACAGCAACGACCAGTGTATGTTCAGCAGAGAAACAAATGATTATGAGAAGCTCTACAGTCTAGATGTACTCGGTGTAGAAGATCGAGGAAAGTCAAGTAGACGACGACTACACAATGTCAACAAAAGGCTGATTAAAGAAGAGAACAGGACCGATAGGAACAGAAGAAATCAATGCGGCGAGAGATTACTGGGTGAAAAGAGCACAGAAAACAGATCAACCCAACCTAGAGTCACCTGGATGGAAACTCGTTGAAGACAAAGATACAGGCATCCTCAAGTGCGAAGGGAGGATAAAGGAGTACAAGCCGACATACCTCGCTGGCGGATCATTGGTGGACAAACTGATCGCCCATACACATAATCAGATTATGCACCTTGGCACTGCTAACATGATGGCAGCAATTCGAGAGAAGTGGTGGATACCAAAGTTGAGAGCGAAGGTAAAGAAAGTCATCAAAGCGTGTAACGTCTGCAAAGTATTTTCTACTAAACCGTTCGAAGCACCATCGACAAGCGCCTTGCCGAAATTCCGGACGGAGGGGAGCAGACCATTTGAAGTGACTGGTATAGACTTTGCTGGACCTTTCTGCATTACAAGATCAGTAAAGAGGAACAAGGGAAATGCTATGTGGTCATATTCACCTGCGCCGCATCGAGAACCATTCATTTGGAAGTGACGAAGACTCAAGCAGCTGACGAATTTCAGAGAAAGCTGAACGCCTTCATTACCCGCAGAACAAGACCTCGAGTTATCATCTCAGACAACGCCGCAACTTTTAAAGCGACAGCGAATGGATAAAGATTATCAGAAGAAGTGAGAAGTTACAGAGTTTCCTTGCACGTGAAGTCATACGGTGGCAGTTTAACCTCGCAAAATCTCCATGGTGGGGAGGAATTTACGAAAGATTAATTAAGGAAATTAAGAAAACATTATACAAGACCCTTGGAAGATCACATCTATTCTTCGAAGGATTTGAATCAGTCATCTTGGATATCGAGAAGAACCTGAACAATCGGCCGTTAACATATGTTGAGTCTGAGGAAGGAGAAGAAGAAGTACTCACACCGAACGTGATGTGGGGAAGAAATGCGTACCCGATTGACGACATTGAGCCAGACGGAGACGAGTTGACGAAAATGGCCAAGCGACTGAATAAAGCGAAACAACATGCGTGGCAACGTTGGAGGAGAGAATATATACACAGCCTGATGGAGAGTCATCGCATAAACAGGAAGTCGGGAGCAACACCTGAAGTTGGAGAATTACTGCTTGTTGTCGGAGACGAATCAAACCGTGGAGAATGGAAAAAAGGTCGGGTGCTAAGCCATGTTAAAGGCAAGGACGGAGTTGTTAGAGGCGTAGTACTGCAGCACAAAGGACATACCATTGAACGGCCCTTGCAGTTGGTCTGTCCGTTAGAACTACGAGCAGAAAAGAAAGATGAAGTGAAGAAAGATGAAGTCCCAGTGGTGAAGCAGAAGGTGACAAGAGCCGCAGCCAAAGTGGCAGCTGAAAGAATACGACTGCAAGCCGAAGACGAAGGCTAATGAACTGAACACGTTGAACAATACAGTACAGTAACTTATAGTCTAGTTCAAAGTTAATATTGTTGATGATTTGTAAAAAACAAGACGCCCGCTAGGCGTTAACTTGGGCTATACTGGTATGGGTTGATACCACAAGGCAAAACAGCAAAAACAACATCAGTTACGGTAGGATTCCCCACTTTATACTCAGGGGTTGAAGGGGTTGGTTAGTGTCTTTCCCAGAGCAGTCTCAAAAAAATAAACTAAAACAGAAGTGGTATCTCATTTAAGAGTAAATCAAAAGACCGGCCAAACTTCGGCAAGCTGTTATTTTAATACTATTTCTATTTTCGCGGGTAAAACACGCACAGAGTTTTTTACCATGTTAATTGAAAGACAACCTTTTACAAAGTACTTTTTATTGATTATATAATATTTAACATGTAAATTGAAGACAACATAAGTAGGTTGGGACAACAACAAAAATAATGGACATATTGAGCTTGATGCAGTCAATACTGTATTTACTATTACAGTGAAGAATCGAATTGATGTTCTTCTTTTATGGTAACAGTGTTGATTGCCATTGGATACACATATAGTGATACAGTACTGTGACAAATTATATCAATATTTGACTTTTTAGACAGTGCATAATTGTTAACTTGCACTTGCACAACTCCAACTTTGTGGTTGTAGACTGTAGAGGCTTGCCTACACTTCAGATAGCAGTGTTATTAGAGTTCGGTCTTTCATAAATATCAGATATGTTGACGTTATTGAAGTCATTATTTTGAGAGGAACACATTATTGGTGGTTGACGGTTTAATAGACCAACTTGTACAACTCCAACAATGTGGTTATAGACTGTAGAGGCTCACCTTCACTTCAGATACCAGTGTTATTAGAGTTCAGTCTTTCATAACTTAATATCAGCAACATGTTGATGTTATGAAGTCATTTGAGACCAGAGGAAATTGGTGGTTGATGGTTTAATAGACCAACTTGTACAACTCCAACAATGCTGTTGTGGACTGATACTAGTGTTATTAGAGTTTGGTTTTTCAGAAATCTCAGATATGTTGATGTCATGAAGTCAATTCAGACTAGAGGAACATTATTGGTGGTTGATGGTTTAATACGACCAGCTTGCACAACTCCAACTATATGTACTATGTGGTTACAGTACAGCCTCATCTTCACTTCAAACAGCAGTGTTATTAGAGTTCGGTCCTTCAGAAATATCAGAAATGTTGATGTTATGAAGTCATTTATGACCAGAGTAATAAATATCACAATCCATTTCATGGCCATGTATTAAATTGAGTATTGCTGCTGGATTTTCATTATTGTACCAGATCTTTAAGTTTGTCTAAAACATGAAACAGAGAGAAGAAAAGTACGTTAAAAAGCAATTAGTTACATGCATGTCAGCTTAATGTACTGTATGCCTACTGTAGGAACTTTGAAGGATAGTTAGATTCAATATATATTTTTACTTACATTATGTGCTGTCCCTTGCATGGCTTGGGTTGTCCAAGTGTCCCACTAATCCCTCCCCCCTTGCATGGT
Source organism: Chrysogorgia sp. JL179-B06 (assembly GCA_035772405.1). NCBI lineage: Eukaryota > Metazoa > Cnidaria > Anthozoa > Scleralcyonacea > Chrysogorgiidae > Chrysogorgia > Chrysogorgia sp. JL179-B06. The sequence continues at coordinate 4,601,308 of JAYKKM010000193.1, read as the reverse complement.
TGAACTACATGCCGTCTCAGGCATGGCACAATATTTTTCATTGTTCATACTAACTAATATTATACAGGTTTACAATTATTAATAATTTACAATATAAATTTAAAATAATTCATTCTTTTAATTAATGAGACAGTAATATTTTCTAGTTACAATATTTTACCGTGATTTTAATAGCATCATGATCAGAGTAATACACATTTAGAATGTAATTGTCTATTATTTGGAATACTGTCGGTCTAACATACACATGATCTAATAAGCTGCCAGAAGAAATAAATGTAGGTTTTGTTACAATCTGAGTATAATTAAAAGATTCCATTAAATATTTTAGTGGGTGTACTTGATCGTCATTCAAGTACTTAATATTAAAGTCACCAAGAATCATGTCAATTGTGTAACTATCAAACATGTACCTTAGACAATCTACATATTGTGTGATGTTAGAGGCTTGTTTTCGATACAGCAAAAGAAAGGTTTTTAATTCTTGTGATTGAGTATTGACCAGGTCAAATTTTAGTGCATTTATTGATGAAAAATATTCACATTTTCTAATTTGTACACTATTCTTTGTGCACAGTGCCATACTTGAATATTTATCAGTATTGTGATCTTGACGGTGAAGTTTAAATGGAATGAGATTATTGACTATTTCTTCATCAGAATCTTGGGGTAATAATTGAGTTTCAGTAAGAGCTATGATGTCACTATTGAAAATTCTTGAATCATATTTGATATCAATGCTATGCTTTCTGAGAGATCTTATATTTAATAGTGATATAGTCAAAACATTGGAGGTGTCTTGCAGAACATTTGTTAAATGTGGAACAGTACATTCATTTTGTAGTCTTTGGTATTCTTCAAGAACTTTAGGGTTTGCTTTAATATGTTTAGCCTCAATTTGTCCTAAAATATACAAACCATGTAAAGAAGTTGCACGGCTTAAGGCAACATAAACTTGTCCATAGTGAAATGCTCTCTGTTTTATTAATTCAGAACTGAATACAACTTTTTCAAGTGTCAGACCTTAAACCTTATGTATAGTACATGCCCAAGCAAGTGTAACAGGCAATTGTACTCTCTGTATTTCTGGAGAAGATGCTTTGCCAGGTCTTATTTTGATCTTTGCTAGTACAGGTTCAATAGGAACTACTTTATTTTCTCTTGCAAAAGGTTTGCCACAAGTGTTAATTAAGTCTTTACCAGCATTTTGGTCATCAAATTTTATGTATAGAACAGTTGGTATTTGGGTATTTTGATTCACATCAATTTTAAATACAGTTCCCATTTGTCCATTAATAAGTCTATCTCCAATACTGATATTTGATGTAAGCATTACTCTAGCTCCTTCTTTAATCAGAATTACATAATCAAGTCCACCTGTTTCAGATCGACTTCTTGCTAGTACTCTATCAATATCTTGTTTCTTTACATTTGTTGGATATTGATCTTTGGCTTTAATAGTGAATAAAGATCCAGAAAGTTCTTCTAGTTTGTTTTTATTATGTCCATCAACAGGTGAATTTTCAGCCCAGATATGGAGTGCATCTGATGGATAATTAGGATCACATGGGGTAATTGATCTTGACTGTATTGTCCTAATATCATCTTCTGTTTGACTAGCAGTCCTTACTCTGTTTAAAAGTTCAATAAATGTTTGGTAATTTTTTTGTCTCATGATTTCAGTAAGTTCTATAATTTTAAAGACATACCATGGATGGCATAGATTAAAAACATCATTTTTGTAAGAATCAAATACAAATCTCTTACGTATTGGTGGAAGTTGGCATAGATCACCCACAACTATAATTGAAATTCCTGCAAATAGCAGAGAACTTGTGGTAGCAAATATATCTTTTAATCTTTGGTGAATATGAAGTAAGGTAGTATTTCCAACCATAGAAATTTCATCAATTATTATTAGCTTTAAGCTGATATTGTTGTATTTATGTTTTTGTAATAGCACGACTGATTTTCTGTACAGTAGTCGGTTGCAAACAGAACATACATAATAAGGACCTTCGTGGAAGTTTGGGAGAACTCGAAATCGCGTGGATTTCGCGGGCTCGTGTTCCCACTATCATTTCTCGTTCTCCCAAACTTCCACTCGTGTTTATATAACTGTATGTAAACACGGAAAATGTTTTCTATTTCATAAATATATATATATATATATATATATATATATATATAATATATATATATATATATATATATATATATATATATATATATATATATATATATATATATATATATATATATATATATATATATAACTACAGACGGTACCGTTTCGGCCTTTTGGGCCTCATCAGTGTAGTGCTGATGAGCAGGATGGAGATGACTGCTATTTACAGTCACCCTTGATACACACAAAATGTGGGACATCAAGACCATGCCAGAGCGCTCAAATATATATATATATATATATATATATATATATATGTGTATTACTTGTAATATACCCAGAATCTTATCCCGGCATCACCAGCGCAATATATATGCAGAACTTGTGACCGGGTATATATATTATACATATATATTTATTATACAGATGATGTCAGAACGTGGTAGGAACAAAAAAATGGCCCACGAATTGAGTGGGTCACTCATGTTCTTACCATGTTCTGATGTTCTCTGTGTATCTATAACTGAACAGACAACAAAAAAGGAATCTATTTGTTTTATACAATCAAAAACAACCGGCCAAGGGTTTATCAAAGCTGTTGGGGCAAGAAAAAAGAAAAACACAGCATCTGCGGACGTGATTTGACGCTAACTATAGTTAAAGTTAACTAGGTTTTTATACAACCGTGCCCAAAGTTGTGACATTAATAAGTTTTCTGCTTTTTACAGAAAAAGGTCAATGGAAATGCTGTCTTGTCAAGGTCCGCTACCGTTGCAGAAGACTATAACTATAAGGCATTATTATATATGAAATATATGACTGTGTAATATGTCCTCAGAGCACTCCATGAGTCCATAACAAGATGACGCTGCCTCTGATAATGAGCATTAGTCCTATGGAAAGGAGCTACAGTATTAAGCCTCTGACATGGAAGATTCAGGCATTGAACAATGTGATAATACATGTATAACTGGATATGAAGATAAAGCATAAGAAAACTGCAAGGAGTGCAGTAATCAGACCACCTTGCTCCTGAAGAATATCAGTTGTTGCATCCGACATCGTGAACCTAGTAAATTTATGTTCTTTCATCGTTGGAATTTGCCTCAGTTTGAATTTGTGCTGCTGGTCTCATGTAAATGGCGCCTATTTGTTTAACGGAGCCTCATTTTGATGGTTGTATTTTGTTTTGGGGATGTACAGTATTTATAGCAAACTAACCCCTAACTATGATACTGTATATATTAATTCCACTGCAGTAGTGTACGTGTACACTATATTATGACTGCTATAATGTGTTAATATATACACTGATGTAGTGAATGTGTGAGAGCTTGGGACTCAGAATCATTTTCTAAGGATACGAGCTTGACGATCGTCCATGTGTCGTCAGTAGTTATAATGTCAGTGTTTACAGTAATATTTTGGTTATTACATGTTATAAAATATAAATATAATACTTTTCAATTGATGTCGTTTGGGGGAGGCATCACCCTAATCGGTTGTATGTCTTTACTTCTGTCCAGTCCATGTGCAGACCTACTTCTGCACAATCTTGTGCCTAGGTTCTGTGGCTGATATCATCTCGATTCAAAACACATTTTGTCCATTTGCTGGCAATATCGCTTAGATTGCTAAGCAGGACTGGGGACAAGATTGTGCAGATGTAGCTTGACTTTGCTAGGGTAGTATATGTGTTCAAATAGCTGAAATTGATTGACTTTGCTCGGGTAGAAAAATGTGAAACACATTTTCTACCCGAGCAAAGTCAATCAATTTCAGCTATTTGGACACATATACTACCCTAGCAAAGTCAAGCAATTTTGGTTATTTGAACAGATTTACTATCCCAGCAAAGTCAAGTAATTTCAGTTATTTGAACATATTTACTACCCAGGAAAGTCAATCAATTTTGGTTATTTAAACATATTTACTACCACAGCAAAGCCAAGCAATTTCAGTTATTTGAACACATTTACTATCCCAGCAAAATCAAACAATTTTGGTTAATTGAACATATTTACTACCCCAGCAAAGTCAAGCAATTTCAGTTATTTGAACACATTTACTACCCAGGAAAGTCAATCAATTTTGGTTATTTAAACATATTTACTACCACAGCAAAGCCAAGCAATTTCAGTTATTTGAACACATTTACTACCACAGCAAAGTCAAGCAATTTTAGTTATTTGAACACATTTGCCATATAGCCAAACTTGCAGCAAAATGATAAATTTACATCAAATTTGCTGCATATGATAAACACTATCAAATGTGTAAAACACAATAGTTTTGCTCAACGAAGCAAAGCATGCGAAAATGTGGCATTTACCACGTTTGCTACACTGGGAAAATACGAAACAAATGTGAAATTTGCTGTTGAGCAAATGTGAGCAAACGTGATCAAATGTGGCATTTGCCATACATTTGCTATAAATTTGCCACCAATGTAAATCCGTTTTTTCGTCCAGTGATACACGTGGATGGTGTTGTTAATTTTGTCGGTCATTTGAAGTGGAAATGTTACTGCTAACATGGACCTATACATACTATATTTTTAACATATGACTCGTGTCATAAATATTCAAAATCCCACAAGGTGACTGCTGTAAGGTGTTTTTCGAGGTGTGCAATAGATAAAACGGCACCATTTTTCAATGCAATCGAGCTGCCGGTGAGGACATCTTGACATGTGCACGTGTACATCTTGTTCTTAAAGTATTGCTTGTGCATAATAATAATAATAATAATAATATAATTTATTTAATCACGATAATTACAACACTGCAGCTGACGCTGATGGGGTCGTGAATCTATAGTTCTAGTATGAAATATATAAGGATGTATAAAAAAATGTATATAAAACGATTTAGAGTCTAAAGTGAGTCTATAGTTCTAGTATAAAATATATAAGAATGTATAGAAATGTATGCATCTTCCTATTTCATGTAGCATAGTATAAGCTTAGAATACTATAGTAGTTAAATTAGTAAATAAAGCTAGATACGTGTCAATAGGAGATACTGTAGTTGTTTGTAAAATTATCGAATATACTGTATGTTATTAAGTTATGTTTTCTTTTTCAGAGTAGCAAATATTTGCATGCATGTAGATGTGCCAAACGATTACTGTGAATTTTAAAGGAATAAATCCTGTATATATAGATATAACAACAACAGAGTGTTCCCAGTGATTCTCAATCCGCGCATATATATACGAGCGCATATATACGAGCGCATATACAAACTTAGGGTTGATATATATATATATATATTATATATATATTATATATATATTTATATATTTATATATATATATATATATATATATATATATATATATATATATATATATATATATATATATATATATATATATATATATATATATATATATATATATATATATATATATATATATATGTATATATATACAGTATATATATATAAATTGTAGATAAATCAAAGACAAGACATCACTTTGCTGTTACTCCGAGTTTCACGCTTACGCGATCGTCAGACAGACTTCATTAAAGTCTGTCTGACGATCGCGTAAGCGTGAAACTCGGAGTAACAGCAAAGTGATGTCTTGTCTTTGATTTATCTACAATTTATTACGCTCTGCAAATTAATGCATTGAGCACTCTAACGACAGTATAAACTCAATTCACCAGATTTATATATATATATATATATATATATATATATATATATATATATATATATATATATATATATCGTTTGGGGCAGGGAGGATTATTAATTGGCAGAGGGCTATAGGCAACTCCGGGACTCTAATGTTTGCAAAATGGTATCTAGTTTTGGAGAGAAAGAGCTGACGGACCTGTGTCGAAGCAATAACCTTTTTAAGAAACTTTTTAGGCAGAAATGCATTACGGAGAAAGAAATGAAATACTTTTTGCATGATTTTAAGAAAACAGCTCGTTCAGTTATGTGGAAAGGTAAATCCTATATGTTAAGGACACGGGTCATTTTTAGAGAGTATTCGGAACCTGGGGTGTGTGCCAGAAAATGCTATTCTTGTTATAGCCAATGTTGTAGGTCTTTACCCCAGTATTCCACAAGCGGTGCTGGTTTGGAGTCTTTATCTAAGAAACTGGAAGAAAGAGAAGAAAAGTCTATTCCTACAGAGGATTTAGTTTCGACGGCTGAGTTTGTTTTGAAAAACAATTGTTTTGAATTTGGTGGTATCATTAAACACAAATTTCCGGTACGGCCATCGGAACTATATTCGCGCCCCCATATGCGTGCATGTATATTTATGGACAGCGTGGAAACAGAATTTCTTGAAAATGAGACTCTTAAGCCGTGGATTTGGCTGCGCTACATCAGATAGATAGATAGACAACTTTATTTAGTGAGGATATAACACTTAACAGTAGAAACTGAAAAACTCGTGGTCCTCCAAATTACAATATATAAATAGATAAAACAGTATAGAGTTGATAAATATAAACAGTAGAATATACGAAACATAAAGAAAACAAAAATAGAAAATAAAATAAAAGTTAAAATATTTTTTAAATTATTAAATTAATTAATTGTCATAAAATGTTTTCTAAGAGCAAATCTAAAAGAATTTACAGAGTTTTTCTTTCGAATAACAATTGGGATGCTATTCCAGAGTCTTGATCCTTGGACTTGGAAGGTTTACCGCCATCCGATTCACGGATATATCGTGGGCAAATCAGGTTGGAGTTTGAATACCTTTTTTTCATATATTCAGGACATTCACCAATTTTTCTATTGAAAATCAGCATGCATTTTAATACGTTAATTTCATCTCGCAGAGGCAGCCAGTTTAGTTTCTGGAACATGATTGAACTTCTTTACCATGTATCTGCAGACAAGATTACACGGGCCGCCCGTTTTTGCATTCGAAATACTCTGGTTAAGTTTTCCTGGGAACAAGTGCTCCAAACCATGGAGCTGTATGGCATAATTGGTTTAATCATTGAATTATAAAATAGTTTGCGTTCTTCAATTGGGAGATACCGTCGTAACTTTATTAAAACTCCGATTCTTGCAGATGTTTTCAACATGTTCATCAAAAGACAGTTTACTATCAATCGTTATACCAAGGAGTTTGTATGAAGATACTTGATCAAGCCTTGCTCCATCCATCTTTATATTCAGTTCAGTATTGACAATCTTACTAGCGAGCCTCTTACCAGTAACAAGCATTGATTTGGTCTTAGTTGCATTAAGAATCATTTTGTTGTCAAGGATCCATTTTACAACTTCATTTAAGTCAGCTTGAAGGTTTTCCTCAATCAGGGACGGTGACTGTTTCAGATCCGCTGATGCACTCAGTGTAGTATCATCTGCATATATGTCAATTATAGATTTCTGAATGGTATGAGGCAAGTAATTTATAAACATAATGAAGAACAGCGGGCCAAGAATTGAGCCTTGCGGAACTCCGTAAGTAATTGGTTTAGATTCTGACAGATAACCCTCGATTTCTACGAATTGGTGACGATCTGTAGATAGCTTGTAAGTAGTGCAAGTTCATTGGTGCCAAGACCATATTCCTTTGATTTGTGGACAAGAATCCCCCCATGGTCTATTAAATCAAATGCTTTTTTATAGTCAATAAAGATAAGACCATTGAGGTGATTTTTGTCCAGATTAAAAAGAAGTTGGTCAATAAGACGGATAAGGGCTAACTCGGTTGAATGGGACTTTCTGAAGCCAGATTGTAATTTATAAAGTTGATCAGTGTCCTTTAAGTAGGTGTAAAGAGAGTCGTGAATATGTTTTTCGAATATTCTGGACAATAATGGCAGTACCGAAATAGGTCTATAATTATTCATTTCTTCTTTATCCCCCTGACCTTTAAATATCTGAGTTATTTTGGCTTTCTTCCATATCGCTGGGAAATAGCTCTTATCAATGCGATGGTTAATTAAGCGGCTTAGAGATGGTGCTATCCCGGGAGCTGATATATTGATGATATATTTTTTTGTTTGGACCGGTACCGAAAGTGAGTTGCTTTCCTTCTTAGATCGGTTGAATGGTTTCCACTCTGGCCTTAATTTTTACCATGAATATTTACGTTCGTCCGTCAATTTTCTTGCGTCACAATTAGATTGTAGGATGGTGCTTTTATTACTGATTTATTTACTAAACCTACTGATTGTCATCAATTTTTGGAGTTTAATTCTGCACATCCATATCACATCAAGAAATATATTGTGTACAGTCAGGGATTGCGGGTTAGGCGTTTATGTTCTCGGGAGGCTGATATGCACATGCGAGCCATGCATGATTGGTTTTTGCAAAGAGGTTACCCTGAGAAACGTATTTCTAATCAGCTTAATAGAGTTAAACATATACCCAGGGTGGAGCTTTTTGTAACAAAGGAACAGATGATGTGTGGAGTACTACAGGTTGTTACTTTTCATCCCCATCTCAATGGTTTAACTAGTCTGTTGCATAAACATTTTATGTGACTTTATGCAGATGAGGAGGTGAAAAGGTATTTACACCAGCACCATTTGTGTGTTTCCGGTCGGGCTATAATTTAAGTAATCGTTTGGTGAGGACTAAAGTATATCACATAAAGAACGAGAAAGGGGTTCGTCTAAGTGCGGAAAAATAGCTTGTAAGACCTGTCTCAATGTCTGTGAAACAAGTACCTTTGAGGGTTTTGTTGATAAAAAGAAATACAAGATTAATCATGACCTTTGTTGTGATAGTCAGTGTATTGTCTATTTGCTGACCTGCAAGATATGTGGTATACAATATGTCAAACCGTTTAGAGGGTCATAATGGATTGTTAAACGAATATTACTTTTATGGACAAGACCGACGCTAATGATCCCACTTGGAGGGAACTCTTTTGGATACGCCGGTTAAAAACGCTTTTTCCTTTGGGACTTAATAGAACAGATGATGTTTAGTATTGCCTATTTCTATCGCATTTGTTAGTTTAGTATTGCCTATTTCTATGGCATTTGTTAGTTTAGTATTGCCTATTTCTATGGCATTTATTAGTTTAGTATTGCCTATTTCTATGGCATTTGTTAGTTTAGTATTGCCTATTTCTATGGCATTTGTTAGTTTAGTATTGCCTATTTCTATGGCATTTGTTAGTTTAGTATTGCCTATTTCTATGGCATTTGTTAGTTTAGTATTGCCTATTTCTATGGCATTTGTTAGTTTAGTATTGCCTATTTCTATGGCATTTGTTAGTTTAGTATTGCCTATTTCTATGGCATTTGTTAGTTTAGTATTGCCTATTTCTATGGCATTTGTTAGTTTAGTATTGCCTATTTCTATGGCATTTGTTAGTTTAGTATTGCCTATTTCTATGGCATTTGTTAGTTTAGTATTGCCTATTTCTATGGCATTTGTTAGTTTAGTATTGCCTATTTCTATGGCATTTGTTAGTTTAGTATTGCCTATTTCTATGGCATTTGTTAGTTTAGCATTGCCTATTTCTATGGCATGCACCCAGGCTTTTCACCTTTGCGAAACTGAAAACACTGCATATATTCATGCGCCATTGTGATTTTAATACTCAACTGAATGTCTGATCACCTTAGCTTTCTTCGAGTGTTTTTCACTGAAAATCTTTGATGTGGCTGGCAAGTATCTTGATCTTATATACGCTCACAATCCCGATCGCTTTCGAAACGGGTTGGTCTGCGATTTCGAGAACCTGTACTCGATCAAATTATCTGTTTCCATGCGCTTTTTGTCTACTAAATGTTTAAGAATTTAATATGAGACTCAACATGTGAATGCTGTATGGAAATATGTTAACTGTTCTGAGATAACTGTAATATTTTTATAAGCTTTGTTGCCTGTATTGTTTATTGTTATGTTATACAAAATAAAGTCGATGCTACTGTACAGTTTGTTTCATATATACCAAGTACTATAAAGTTGCAATGTTGCCATTGAATATTACCCTGTTTCACTTGATATTTTACCTGTAAGCTTAAATGGGGCTCCAAAATGTTCTGGGTTATCAGTAAGTTTGTATCGATTGTTCATATTATTATACACAAATGCTTACAAATGAACACACAGTATATATTAAATCGCTGACACCCATATACCAACGCTAGTTCACCAGTGACGGTCTGGACTCTGTTTTGATATTACATGAAGCAAGTTGGCCCACTGGACTAGTACTCTGGTACTGGCTCAAAATGTTGACTTCATGAAGAAATTTCTTTAAGCTGTTTAGGTTATGACACCTTGCTACTGCCAGCTAAAATGCTAAATGGTTTGATTTACTGCTATGCCTTATACACTGAGAAAAAGATTGCTTATTCAAACTGAACAAGTTTGCCGGACTGGACAGATGAATTGTTATTACATGAGCACAGGCTGACTTGCTTCCAAGCTGACCCAGTTGGCTAGAACTAAATTAGGTAAGCAAACAGGATGGCTCATTTAGCAGGCCAGACTTCTCAGTAATGGCTTCTCAGATACTGAGCCAACTCACCTCCATGTGAATCAAAGTCGTTGGAAAACACTGTGCGATGGGTTCAGTTTGGCAATGTTTAACATTTCAGTGGAGAATTTAGCGGGCGTCTTGTTTTAATTAGACTAGGTTAATATTCGGTTATGTAAAGTATAGCTATGGGTGAAGGTATAAAATCTTGTCTATTTTGTAATTTGGGTTTAGATTGTGATAGTTAACTAAATTATATAAATTTTTCTTATATCATGGTGAATATGTGTGCATGGTTGTTAGCAATGAGCTGAAAAAGTTTCTTCCAATTTTTCCATGCATCAACAGGATCATTAACTTCATATCTCTTAAGAAATAATCAATGTTGAAGTGTTTATACTGTCGACTTCGAATAATTCTGCCAACATGGAACACACCCAATGACAAGAAATTTTCCGGTGCGTTAGTAAGAAAGAGACCGATTAGAGTAGATGTTGATGAAGTTATACGTGTTGGATCCAAAATAAGCTGAGCATATTGATAGAAATCACAGAGTTCAATCAAATGATTTGTACAATTATCAACTGGATCTGTTTTCCAGTTGCAATTAAAATCTCCAATTATATTAGATTCAATGTTTCAGTGCCTTTTTAACTATATATCTGGGGGGGGCAATTCCCCCCCCCCCCCCCCAGTAATCAACTTTGCCCCCCAGTGACCACATTTTTGCCCCTGGAAAAAATGCTTGTTAAGCCTTTTTTGAGACTGTTCAGTGACTTCAGTGGTAATTTCACCAGACAGTTGACAGTTGAAAGAAGTGTTTTGGAATGGTGTCCCAACTGCTGCATATGACCCAAGGCCTGCTGTTGTATCCTTTTTAAAAAAGAAAAACAGACGTCTGTCAAGGCCATGTGCAACATTTTTTTGATTGACTGTTAGTGAAGTTCTTCTAAAAAAGTTAAATTCACCTAAAAGTTTAGAAAATTGTTGGATTTCTCTCAAAACTGCTCTCAGAATGTCAGAAATGTCATTTGCGGGAGCTTATAATTCAAAACATTTCTGGGGGGCATGTCTCCGGACCCCCCTAGGATGACGCGCCTTGTGGCGTGTGTGGGTTCCATTTATTACATTTTGCCCCCCAGGGAAAAATCCTTAAAAGGCACTGAATGTTTAGTGCATCAATTTTTTCCAATATAACCTGGAATCTCTCAAATAATTCAACAGAAGCATCAGGTGGTCTATACCAGGATGATACTAGAAAAGGTTTGATTTTGGGTTTATTAATTTCAATATACAGAAAAACTCAAAAGAATCATCGATAAGATCATCTTTGAGTGAAAATCGATAGTATCTCGAATAAACATCGCTACTCCACCATGACCATTTCTAGTTCAATCTCGTCTTATTATCGAATAATTAGGAATAGCGATAATATTATCGCTTATACAGTAGTTTGATCAAGACGATTACATTTATTACAAGGATATCCAAATTAGCATTTAGCAAATTTAAACGAATTACATCGATGTATTTAAAAAGGCTTGCAATATTAAGAGAAGCAATTTTGAGTCCCTTGACTGTTTAGGTAAACCAAAATCAGGAATTGAGAATTCATTAAAAATATCAAGATGATCTGGTAAATCGTGTGACTCGTTATTACCTCCGCCAGGAGGTTATATTTTTACCTCTGTTTGTCTGTTTGTCTGTCTGTAAGCAGAAGCGTAGAAGAAATGAATGAAAATGCTTGATTTCGCTCATTATCCTTATATTATAGTTCAAATCTTTAATATTTGCAAACAAGCTGAATTCACAAAAAAAAATGGACTTGTCAGTCCCATTGTTTATACAAAAGTGCGGTCATGGCCTAAGGAACAACATATAATTTTGCTTAAAACACGATGACATCTGTTACCTTTGTCCTTTTGAGGGTTTTATCTGACGAAGAAACCTGCCAAGAACAAAAGAGCATTTTCAAAAGCTGGCGGCGGCTTTTGAATAGTCCCGGGGGAAATCAGGGTTAATTAATAATGAAATGATTAGCTGATTGACATACGTGGCAAGGATGATACAGGGTGTATAAAAAAAAGCGCAACCTCGGAATTTTCCAAGAAATCCACTTTGTTTTTATTAGCACAAAAGATGTTAGGCCTCTGGGAATTTAACTGTTGTTGATACTTGTAAACTAAACAACTTTCCATTAAATAAATGCATAAATTTCGATTCAATTCTGCTTCACGTGCTCGAGTTTGTAATAATTAGACAGTTATGCCCCTGGAATACGATTACAAGCTATTTTAAATTCCCAGGGGCGAAAATCTTTTGTGTTTAAGAACACAGTGGATTTCTTGGGAAATTCCGAGGCTGCGCTTTTTTTTATACACCCTGTATACAGTGTGTATCAAAAAACCGCTACCCTTAGAAAATGAATTAGCATTCTTAAAGAGACCTATTGTAATTTTAAATTATACACCTGGGAAATTAAAATGGTCCAAGCGCTGCGTTAATCAAGAAGAGAGAAAGCAGTTTTCAATACGAATGCAATCCAAGTTATTTTTTACGCATTCGTTGCGCAAAGGTGTCTAAGCCTTCAAACTATTACAATGGGTTGTTAGAAAAAAATGCTAATTAACAGTTGCTTCCGGTAGCGGTTTTTTTATACACACTGTATAGTCCCTGGGACTATACAGGGTGTATCAAAAAAGCGCAACCTCGGAATTTCCCAAGAAATGCACTGTGTTCTTAAACACAAAAGATTTTCGCCCCTGGGAATTTAAAATAGCTTGTAATCGTATTCCAGGGGCATAACTGTCTAATTACTACAAACTCGAGCACGTAAAGCAGAATTGAATCGAAATTTATGCATTTATTTAATGAAAGTTGTTTAGTTTACAAGTATCAACAACAGTTAAATTACCAGAGGCCTAAAATCTTTTGTGCTAATAAAAACAAAGTGGATTTCTTGGGAAATTCCGAGGTTGCGCTTTTTGTTATACACCCTGTATATATATAATCCCTATGAATTATAATACCCAAATTCATAGGATCCCTGCCACAACTTTCCCGAGTTGAGTACGCTGGTAGCGATCCCAAACGAGAAGGAGAGCAAGGTTTCGCCTATCGTAGGTAGCGACGCGGTAAAACTAACGTCCTCATACAAGAGACAAGCGATTTCGTTTCTTGAAAAATTGTTGGTTTAGTCAGGACTTTATGACACCGACCGTTCAATATAAAATGTGGGAGTGATACTAAATCAATGCGTATGCGTAAGAATCTCGAACATTATTTATACACATTATTCATGCTAATCATTCAAACAAACTTGTAGAAGTCCGTACATACTTACTCCTGAAGTTCTGTAATAAACTTTTATTCAAACGTTGCTTTGGAATCTTTTTATTTCATAAAATCCCGTGCATTCGACCTAAGAATATCCTCGTCACTCTCTTCGTCTTCCATTGTGAAACACGTTTCACAACAGAGCCACTGCGGGGCCTGCGGCCCTCGGGATTTATCTGGCGTAAAGCCTCCGTTCTCGGTATTTATCCTATACATAATATTAGAGTAGAAATGAGTGCACTGAATCATTTTATTCACTGTAGATAAAATAAGTTTATAGACGTGTAGATCGGTTGAACAACAACAATATTTTATTGTATATGAAAAAGTGTGGTGATAATCATGCACCAGGACCAACCTTAAATATGTGCTAAATTTACCCAGCAAAAACGTACCTAAAATGAACAGGTTTTGCGATTTTCGAACAAAACTGGTTAGGTTAGGACATTGGTTTCTTTGTGGTTGATTCTATTGTTTTTTTGTTTTAATCAACCAATCACAAAACTTGATAGTATGGGTAGGTGATGACCCAATTTACCCCAATGTCTTCAATAATATATTAGAATCATGTCTTCAGGTTCTTTACGAATAATTGGTTTAATGAAATCTTCGATATCGGTGAAAGGGTTTGACAACCACATGGTTATATGAATCAGACTCCATCCTTGGATGTTTTTTAGGATAGAATCGCCAACAATAACTGTGACTTTCTTCTTTTGGTTTTGTTAAGACCAGAAGTAGATTTAAATTTTTTGCTTTTGTTCTTGTTTTTGACAGTTTCTTGTGAATTTGCATTTTCATCATCAGACAGGACAATAGCTGGTTCTGGATGATTGGTCTTCTTTTTGTTTTTGGTTTGCGACCATTTCGTTGGTTTTATTGAACTCGGTTTGATGAGAAACTTCGGCTGACGTTTCATGTCAGTATCCCGAATTTAAAACATAGTCTAGCTAACCCCAAACCTAACCCTAACCCCCCGCTTAATGAGTTTTCTAATAACCGTAATCTCTTGCTTAGTGGTATGTTTAGTGGTATGGTTCGCTATATCCCTGCAAGATGAATTACTTACATCAGCACGGCATGTTCACGACAGACACTACCGCGGGCGCAAGCTATCAATGCGCATGTGCAGATCATTCTCAGCACAAAACAATCTCAGACCGCCACACCGGGCACGGTAGACTGCTCCTGGCTACACGATGAACTGGTTTGGCATAAATCGACAAATTCATCAGCGTAATGTCCTGTAGAGCATTAGCTAGTTCTGATAATAACGTCTTAACATCAACGGCGTTTTCCCTCCAACTGTTGTTTCTTTAGAACCACACCAACGTATTGATATGTCTTCAGATTGAAAAAGCTTTGATCCACCGCCTGGGGATGACCATTTGCCTTTTATTTTATTTTTTATGCATTCTCAACAAACAACTGAAGGGACTTTAAAATCACCACACCATTATTTTAAACTTGCCTTTCACAGTCATAAACAGCGACTTGATCCCATAATCTTCAAAGTTTATGCTTGAGCCAAGTTAAAATTCATCGGAGCTCATTTCATCATGACCGGCCATATTAGCTTTAATAGAGTATTCTGACAACACTTATTACGATCATATAAGAACAGTAATCAACAGACATCGAGTATTGTCTTACATGTGCTTAGAGTATACATAGTTGGTGCACGTCACAGTCATACGATACGATAACGATACGATAACGATACGATAATGATACGATAACGATACGATAACGATACGATAATGATACGATAACGATACGATAACGATAACGATACGATAACGATACGATACGATAACGGTACGATAACGATACGATAAAGATACGATACGATAACGATAACGATAACGATACGATAACGATATCGATACGATAACGATATCGATACGATAACGATATACGATAACGATACGATACGATAACGATACGATACAATAACGATACGATAACGATACAATACGACGAAATACGCTGTGTATTTTCATATTTCCAGATAACGGAGCACATTAATGCGACAGTGGCCCCAGCGGCCTTATGTGAACATGAACGAACTGGACTTCTACTGAGCAACTCCGTAATGAGACAGGTACCAGACTGGCATATGGTACCCACCAGAGACGCGGACGAGCGGCAGCATTGAGGTGGAAGATGCAGCTCAGGAGTCTATAGCCTAGGGATATTTAGGGTTAGGAATATAATTTTTAGGGTTACGATTGGGGTATTTTAGCGTTAGGATTAGCGTTTTTTAGGATTAGGATTAGAGCAATTTTGTCGGACTTAGAATACGTAATATAAGTACTGCTCACTATAGGCCCGTTTTTGAGACGCCGATCTTTTTATGGAGCCGAACCTAATGGATACGATAACGATACGATAACGATATACGCGGTCACACTGCAACGATAAATCGTTAACGAAACAAAAGCCGCCAACCTGGTTCAAATAGCGCGCCAAAATGGCTGATCACGAAGAAGAAGAACTTCTCGTGTTATTGCTGCTACTATAAGAAGAAAAAGAAAGCAAAAGAAGAAAGTGCGACGTTGTTGGGTGGATGAGATTAATGATTCTTCTCACACGCTATTTGAACATTTCGGGGACACGTCCCTTCTTTAGGACACAAATCTTCATCTTTGCCCAATACAACTGATGACGTATTTAGCGTAACACTTAAAGAACTTAGAAGTCATTTTCTATATAAAGATAGGTTTAAAGAAGGATATTATAGGAGAACAGTTTTAAGTTTTTTAACAGTTTTTTTAATAGTTTTTTTTATCTCCTATGCTAGAATACTAGGATACTAGAATTAAAAGAGATAATAATTCTAATTGAATCCCTTTAGTTGTCAATTTTCACCGGCCCAGCGTTGTCGATTTTTGACCATTTTAAAATGTAAATATCATTATTGTTATCACAGCATTTTAAACAGTAATTATAGATTATAGTATAATGTACTTTATCATAAACACACGACCCCACAAGCGACAAGCTTTAACTTTTATCGTGTTTAAATAAAAATTTATTGTATTGTATTGTATTGTCGGAGATAGGTAGAATTACTTTGGCCAATCTTGCATGCGTCTGATGACATGAAACGAAATTTTAAGGAGATTCCTATTATAGCTTTCAGAAGACCTAGAAATCTTAAAGATGAAGATTTAAACTTAGGAGTGAAATGGTTGTTAATAAGGGAACGAGGTATGCGCAAATCCTCCCTCGATTTTCGGGGACATTTAATCACTAATTTCCCTCATGTCATGGTATTACTTATAATTATTTTAATATTAGATAACTATGATTGCCTTGATACATGGTTTAGATTCTGCATTTTATTTATTTGATGCTCATGCTATATGAGAAAATTTCTAGCATTATTCTGCTGACATGCCTGATCCTGAACATTTCTCCAACCAACGTTGGAGAATCAAGAGGAATCAACTCTGAGGAATCAAGCTCTCATAAACCAGTGCCAACTAAGCGTTTCTGGTCTTATGTTAAATCTAAGAAATCACATGAAGAATGACAATATTGACGTGAATGACAGTCTTGGGAAAGCCAATTTACTGAGCAGTCAATTTAAGTCAGTATTTACAATAGAAAATTTTCATAACATTCCTTCTCTTCGTCCTAGCCCTTATCCTGACATACCATCTACCATGTTTACTGTACCAGGGATACTTAAATTGTTGCACAACATCAATCCCAGGAAAGCAAATGGCCCCGATTTGATTTCATGTCGTATCCTCAAAGAAGCATCTGCAGAGATTGCACCATTCTTACAGTTAATTTTTACCCAATCTATGGAATCTGGAGTTGTACCAAGTGACTGGCTAAAGGCTAACATTACACCTGTTTTTTAAAAAGGCAGCAAACATCGTGCTAGCAATTACCGCCCAATCTCACTGACTGCTGTACCATGTAAGATCCTAGAACATATAATTTTTCATGATGTAACTCAAACAATATTCTGGTCAACTTTCAACATGGCTTCCGAAAGAAGTTCTCTTGTGAAACCCAGCTTATAACTACAGTGGAGGAAATAGCAAAGGCTCTCGATAATGGTAAACAGTCAGATCTTATAATTATGGACTTTTCTAAAGCTTTTGATGTTGTGCCTCATCAGAGGCTGATTAACAAATTGGATCATTATGGTATACGGGGTGATCTTAACATCTGGCTAAAAAATTGGCTTACATGTAGGAAACAGTCTGTTATAGTGGATGGTGTTTCATCTGCCTGAAGTATCTTCTGGTGTACCACAGGGAACTGTTCTAGGACCATTAATGTTTCTACTGTACATCAATGACATCGGAGATAATTGCTCATCGACAATACGGCTGTTTGCTGATGACACCGTCTTATACAGCATTGTAGAGTCAACAAATGATGCTCAACAACTTCAACTTGATCTATCCACTATTGAACTCTGGTCACAGAGATGGCAGATGCAATTTAATCCAAGTAAATGCTTTGTCATGAGAATAACGAGAAAGCGTGAACCCATTATCTATGATTACAAGTTAATGGATCACATACTGAAATCAGTCTCACATCACCCATATATCTTGGAGTTGAGCTTTCCAATACACTAGACTGGAGCTATCATATTGACACTAAGATAAATAAAGCTAACCAAACCCTTGGTTTTCTGCGAAGAAATATTGGGAACTGCCCTGCATCAATTGCACCTTGAATATGCAAGTCCAGTCTGGGATCCTTGGCTGGACAAACATGTAAAGCAAATTGAAGCTGTTCAACGGAGATCTGTGCGATTTGTGAATAAGTGTTGGGAGCGAACTCCTGGAACTGTAACAAATCTATTAAATGATCTGGATTGGCCTCCTCTTCAAGAGAGAAGTGAATCAGCATTGGAACTCCCTCATTACTTGGGCTACCTGTGGTAAGCCCAAGTCTTAATCTGGGTAGCAATTCTTTATTACGTCATAAAACGTAAACGTCAGTTGAGATATTATCACAAAGACAAATTCATTGAGCTAAGTACCAACACTGAATCCTATAGAAGCTCCTATTTCTGCAAAACCATCAAAGACTGGAACTCATTGCCCAGCAATGTCCTAAATATAGATAAATCCTCACCGAACGATCAGATTTGAATAATCAGATTTTTATTAATTATTAACTATTTATATCTTTTTCATTTCTTATATATATATTTACATTTTTATATATATATATTTTATATATTTTTATATTTATTTATTTATTAATTTATCATAATTTTTTATTATAATTTATTATTTCTCACATATATTATATATCCCCCTATAGTTTTATATCCCTATGTTTTGCAGTGATGGGTATCCCCCTTTGCAGGACCCCCTATTGTAGATGTAGATGTAGCCTGCGTCAGTCCTGAGGCAGAATTTCACGTCTGATAAGAATTCCTAGTTTTATAAATATGTTGCGTTCATAGATTGCATGCTGAATCTACATAAGTGGTAATTATCAGATTTGGTGTTGAAACCTTATGCAACATTTAAATGACGTTATTCCGCCTTGTTCGGCACATAACACATGAATATACAACAAATATCCAATTGTTTCGCTAAACGCGAGAAGGGACACACTAACCGATCGGAAATCGTACCACACCTTCAAGATTATCACAATTGCTTCAAAAGATCATGGCTGGGCAACTTTTTCTTTACGTAAAAATAAAGCAAGGATATTAATTTGTTTATGGCCCAGATAATGACAGTGATGAAAATTTGTTAACTTTTTACATGGATCCAGGCCCCCAGCCAGAGGTCCAAATTGTTAGTGCATGTGCAACCAAGTCAAAGGGCCATCAAGAGTCGGTGCCTGTCAATGATATCGATGTCATGATAAATGAATATGATGGGGGGATGACGTATCAAGAGGAAATATTACGGTTCTTACAGAGTAAAATGTTTGAAGGAAAACAAATTATACATTTATGTCAGTAGACAAATCAATTTTTTCCGAGCTTGAATCCATAAAATACTTTGTATTCCCTCTGCTGCCATGAAGGAGAAGTATTTTGCGGACAACGGTCTCCGAATGCACCTGGCAGGTAACTACTACTACAAGTTTATAAAATAATTTTACTGTACGCACGCTGTGATTGATCAGCTTGCCGATCTCGATCAGGCTACGGAACCGGAATGACGTCAGTAACTAATCAGAATTTGCATTAAATCAAAATCAAAAGCGTTATATATCGTAATTATTCAAAGTATAAGAAATTGTTTCTGAATTATTTTATAAAAATAATAGAATAATAGAATACGTTTACTTGGGTCTCTATAACGTGATCGAAACTCTCGTGAAGTATAAAAACACTCGAGAAGTTGGGAAAGCACTCGCCTCGGCGGCTCGTGTTTCTCCCTACACTTCTCTCGTGTTTTTATTACGTCACTCGGGTTTCGATCACGTTATCTTAGACCCGGTAAACGTATTCTATTATTTAAATCCATGTATTATTCCCATTATTTGGGATCCCCATATCTAGGCCCATTTCTTCATATCCCAGACCATTATTTTACCACAATTAGGCAAAAGATTGCAAAATAACGTTTTGAAAATAGACTGCAAGGTTAAGAAATTCACATGTAGAAATTCAATGTACAAATTCAATTCACATGTACAAATTCACATGTAGTTACAACTCTATAGAAAGTGTTCATGTAGCAAACTATTAGACATCCACCAATTTCCATGCAAATCTCTCTGCTATGAGCAACTTCAATTAGTTCAACAACAACCCCATCATCTGTTAGAGGGCGAAGGGCATCAGGATCAGAACCATAATACTGATCAGCAAATGCGTTGTTTTCATTCAGCCATATTTGATTTGGAGTCCAATCATTTTCAGTAGATATAGGCGATGATTGTAAAACATTGCAGTACATTCTCATTGTCCCTTGCCGTTGTTATCTGATGCTCTTTGTGGTCGCGACAGTTAGACGAGTGAAATGCCAAATATTACCTATAATATACCCAGAATCTTATCCCGGCATTACCACCACCATATATACAGAACTCGTGACTAGGTTCTCGGCAACGGCTTCCGTAGCTCAGTGGTCAGAGCACTGCACTAGCATCGCAGGGTCGCGGGTTCAATTCCCAGCCGGAAGGCCTTAAAGTTGCATTTTTCGCAACTGGTCCCGGTTTGGTCTTAAAATGTATGTATTCCAACACTCGAAATTTTCCTTCACCATAAATCCTTTCAACATGTAGTTACACACAATAATATGGTTACCGTTGAACTATTACTATACGGGGCTATCTAGAGTACTGTTACGCTAAGATTACTTTAAAAGTACCAGAATCACCTGTGAAAGTGAGTTTCCTGCTATTTTTAAAATATACATTTTTCACTATAAATTTTTTCACTATAATTTTCCACGGAGTTTTAAATAAAAAGATGCAGTTAAAAATAAATAATCAAGCTGCATGATCACCAGCCATTATTTCCTTTATTTAAATTTTGGCGTTAGTACCCCTATGTACCCCTGATTTAACTATACATTTAGCACTTCATAAATTGGAAGACGACAATCACATCAACCTCGTTTTTTTAATAATTTATTTCGCGCTCTGATTTCTTTGGGAATAAACTATATATATATACGTTAAACCCATTAGTATATAAGATCCAATAAACATCTGAGTCGGATCTGAGACACATCAACAAAGAGCGAAAGTAGAATTGACGAGGTCAACATAAGGCGTTCTCCACAGCAACAAACTTTAATTGATATAAATAAATATATTGGGTGCCTAAAGCGATCTACTTAACGCCAACACCAAAGGAACTTTGAATCGGCGAACTTTGATCAATGGTCATCATCGTTTCTTTGCCCTAATTAGTCGCGTCAAAAAGCTAGAGTGCAAATGAAAATGAGCCGAGCTCTTGCGAAGGGTACCAATTGAAATATGTTTTGTGGTGTAGACAACCAAGGTTTCCAAGAGTGCAACAATTATTACGAAAAGAGTTCAAAAAATAACTGGTATGTATACCATACATTCTAGTGTGCTATATATATAAATGTAAAATGCAGCGATTAAATGCAGCCTAGATATTTTACCTCGCTGCGTGAAGACCGTCGTCTCAGAGGGTTACTGCTATTTTTGTCGAATATTCATCTTTCGGGGCTGCAGATAGTATCAATATACAAACGGTTTCTTCATCTCTATACTCATTAACTATATGGTAGTAATAGGACGTCATCTATACTCTTGTTTATTTTAGTTAGAAGATAAGGATCCCAGTGCCCGTATATTCCAGCTGCTCTATTGTCGATAAAGAACGATTTAATTTATGACCTATAAAAAACGAAATATACTAAATATTCAGCCATCAGATTTGGTTACTTTTCATTATAAATGCCGGTCAAAGCTGAATGGATAGTTTCGATGATTGAATGTATCTTCCGAATATGAAAAAACAAACCGGGAGGCTAACGATTTATGCCAACTTTTGTTTACCTATAATTTTAGATTACGCGGCTATAAGCAGCTTCCATCCTTGTATCAACCGTCCTTGTATCGTAACTTGTATCGTACTGCGAGAAACTCTTCAATTAACTAAAATACCGTGTACTAATATGTCCTTTTCAATTTTTGCTAAAATTTAAAAAAATTCGTAGGCGTGCTAAACCCAAGCAACTTTGTTTTGCGTTCATCTTGAGGTCATCATCACGCTCTTTCGTGGAACAAGAGTATCTCGTTCGGGATCAGTATTTTCGTGATCCTAAACAGTAAACAATAGACATGCACTTACCGAATTTTCTTCAATCATGAGCTACCGAACAATGGTTCAAATTCGAGGTTGGTAATCAGACTGTAATGCATTTACTATTATCATTTATATCCAAAATATTTACTCGATTTCAATTCTGAAAACAGTTTTGGAATTACCGAGTCTCAATACATAACATACACTCTAAAAAATGGTGTGTAGTTTTTACACACCTTTCTTGGAGCCGAATTAACACACTTTCAGCCGTGTTTATTTACACACCTTAAGGTGTGTAATTTGGAAAAGGTGTGTAATTTGAAAAAGGTGTGTAATTTTACACATGATAAGGTGTGTAATTTGCTTGTCGCTAAAATCACACACCTTTTGCCGTGTTTTTAAAAAAGATGTGTTTTTTTCACACCGAAAGCTATGTTTTTTACACAACTTGTGATGCGTATAAAGATCGCTATATTATAGCAAGATTTAAAATTGAAATAATTTAACCTGCAGGAACTTGCAGATAGTGCAAGGAAAAATTCTAATTCACGTTATTCCATATAGACTTACAAAAATACTAAAAGCTGTAAATATATATAATATACATATATAATATGCTAAATAGCTGAGAAATTAATATGTTATATCATAAAGAATAACAATGGCATTTACACTCGACAACTGTAAAGGACATCGATATTATAAGGATATTTTGCGAGTGTGAACTCAAACGAACTCCAGTTGCGAACTCAAAGGCATTCGACGAGAATCGCTCGACCCCGCGAATCTAGTGCGGCGCTATGCTCTGCCAACCGCTGAGCCACGAAGGCCGTTGATATAATATCATCCTGCGATATAATAGATCTTGATATAATATATAATATGATATAATATATCATACTGCGATATAATCAGATTTCCTCAGAAATATCAGATTTCCTCAGAAAATTGCAGCGAATTGCATCACAATTTGAGCAATGCATGTTCACATTTGCAGCGACTTGAAAATCCATATCGCGTGAAGTCGCGGCGGTAGTTTACACCAGCGATATACCATATCGCAGTCACGTCAGTTCGCAGCCCAAATCGCAACAAAAATCGCTAGTATTGGTGAAATCATTCTATAAACATGCGTTTCTAAACGCAATATATTTCGCGCAGTGATTTTCCGTATATGTATAAACATGCCTTGGAATAACACGGACATCTTTCTAAAAGTACTTCATTATTTATAGTGAAATGAAAATTGTCGGCATCTCTACAATTGTCATACAATTCTAAAATATAGGAACACATATACTAGAAATACGAATACGCAATAATCCCCTCGCTCGCCTTTTTCGTCACGACCCGTACGGATCGACACAGTATATTTACGGATCGTAAATTACCACACCATCCGTTACGACTCGTGCGGATCGACAACTTTTTTGAGGGCTACCTTAGCTACACACAATACTTATTATATTCACGGATGGTGAAATGTTGCATGCGGTTCGTCACGACGCGTACGGATCGACACAGTATATTTACGGATCGTGAATTAGCGCACCATCCGTTACGACTCGTACGGATCGACAACTTTTTTGAGGGCTACGGATGGTGAAATGTAGCATACGGTTCGTCACGACCCGTACGGATCGACACACTATATATACGGATCGTGAATTACCACACCATCCATCCGTTACGACTCGTACGGATCGACAACTTTTTTGAGGGCTACCTTAGCTACACACAATACTTATTATATTCACAGATGGTGAAATGTAGCACACGGTTCGTCACGACCCGTACGGATCGACACAATATATTTTTACGGATCGTGAATTAGCACATCATCCGTTACGACTCGATACGGATCGACAACTTTTTTTAGGGCTACCTTAGCCGCACACAATACTTATTAGCCTAATTACGGATCGTGAAATGTAGCATACGGTTCGGCACGACTCGTACGGATCGACACTCCATATTTACGGATCGTGAATGCACCACACAGTCCGTTACGACTCGTACAGATAGACATTCTAACTCTACAGATCGTTAACACGGCATACAGTCCGCTACGGCTCGCACGGATCGATACTCTGTTTTTACGAGTCGTAATGACAAAACGACTTATCCGACCGTAACCAAAATTTCACGAAACTAACGATCCGTATGCTTGCTACAGTATTGGACAACCATCACTGTTCTGACCGTATCTCATTAGCTCAAAGGTTAGATGCGATGTCTGCTTGTTGGTGTAGAGTAAAAGCGGCGAATTTTATATATATATATATATATATATATATATATATATATATATATATATATTATATATATATATATATATATATATATATTATATATATATATATATATATATATATATATATATATATATAGGTAATATTTGGTATTTCACTCGATCAAACTACATGTTGAAAGGATTTGTGGTGAAGGAAAATTTCGAGTGTTGGAATACATACATTTTAAGACCAAACCTGGTCCCGGTTTGGTCTTAAAATGTATGTATTCCAACACTCGAAATTTTCCTTCACCACAAATCCTTTCAACATGTAGTTTGATCGAGTGAAATGCCAAATATTACCTATAATATACCCAGAATCTTATCCCGGCATTACCACCATATATACAGAACTCGTGACTAGGCTCTCGGCAACGGCTTCCGTAGCTCAGTGGTCAGAGCACTGCACTAGCAATCGCAGGGTCGCGGGTTCAATTCCTACCGGAAGGCCGCTAAGTTGCATTTTTCGCAACTGGTCCCGGTTTGGTCTTAAAATGTATGTATTCCAACACTCGAAATTTTCCTTCACCACAAATCCTTTCTATATATATATATATATGGAGAAATCACTGACTGTTCTGACCGTGTCTCATTATAGCTCAAAGCTTAGAGCGCCGAAATGTTGATTCCATGGGAGACCAGGGTTCGATTCCCGGTTGGGGCAGTCACTTTTTCCATATATGTATTTGACTATATTAAATCCTCTCTAATATTAATTATTATTCATAAAGCCCTCTGTATACAAGAAGTTGTGCATCGCTTCACTACTTTGGGAAGTGCTCTCGAGAGGCCTTGCTCCACGTTATGGTTAGATGCGATGTCTGCCTGTTGGTGTCGAGTGAAAGCGGCGAATTTAATATATATATGGTGAAATCACTGACTGTTCTGACCGTGTCTCATTAGCTCAAAGGTTAGAGCGCCGAAACGTTGATTCGGAGACCAGGGTTCGATTCCCGGTTGGGGCAGTCACTTTTTCCATATATGTATTTGACTATAGTAAATCCTCTCTAATATTAATTATATATATATATATATATATATATATATATATATATATATGTATATATATATATATATATATATATATATATATATATATATATATATATATATATATATATATATATATTTAAGGTGTGGCTTACCAACCAACGGCGATTTCCAGTAGAAGGATCCAGAATTGGATTCACAGTTACCTCCAGAATATGGAATGTAGATACGGAAAGAGAGGCAAACAACTTCTTTACTGGTAAAGAGTGAGGTATTATTACCTCATGAAACAGATTTGTAGAGTTAACATGTAGTCCTGTCTATATTCTCCGACTCCACAATTATTATTATTTGCTCTACATATTGTATTGAGCACTCTTACCTGGATTTATCGTCTATTTATTCACATATCCCACGCTCCTTGTATTATACTCGTTGAGCACTCTACGTTAAACCATTATGGAGAAACTGAACTTTAGCTATTCAACTAAGAACATCCCGACACCATCAGAAAAAGACTATCTGCGATGTTTAATCGAGAAAACCGAACACTTCTTGCGGCGAATACGCTGGAAAGCATACTTCTTGGATAATTGCCGCGGCGAGATTATAAAGGCGGTACCAACGTCTTGTTTATTATTACTACTAATTGTGCACAAAGTAATTCGTTAAAATTTTGATCCGCATCTCAGAAATGTGTAAATTAATTACGCCTATTTAGTAGCCAAGACTAAAATTGTTTTGCTATTCTCAAGCTCTAACGCAAACTCAGAAAAATGTTTTTGAGCCCTGCATGCAGACGGGAATCGAACCCGCAACCTTTTGTTCTCCGGTTAGACGCTCTAACCTTTGAGCTACCAGAAATCACATAGCAGAGCGAAGGCTATGTTGTGTACTATAGTTCGTGCTAATTCAGCATTCTCGATATGTCTGCCGTCTTGTAGTTTGAGCATCTGTTGCTATGACAACAGTGACGTTTCAAAATGGCCAAAAATGAACATTCAATCTAATTTATTTCGCAAACGAGTCGGTGACCCCCGATTTTTTTTACATTTAAACATTTCTTTTAGTTTAATTATTAAAAAATTTTCTGTGGATCCAATTTTTTAAAAAAATAAAAAAACTTTTTTTTTTGTGTAAAATAATTAGATCTACAGAATTTTTTTTAATCTGCCTATTTATTTTAGCCATTAACACTTTAGCCATTAATATTATTTGATGCCCTGAAAGTTATTCTATGCATAGCTTTAGTTTCAATCTTTTCCGAAATATCTATGGGCACTTTTCGAGATTGAAATTTGCATTTTTTTCACCTTTCAAGAAACAGTAGGGAGCCACCTTAAATGTGACTTGGCGAAGCGAAGTGCAGTATTTAATTTCGAGTTTTAGCTAGCTTGTTCGTAAACGAGTGGATGTAAATCCTGATAACACACTAAAACATAGGCACGCTGTAACGCACATGCGGATACTGGGAATTGCCAATTGGATTATTGAACCTGTAATTTAGGAAAACCTTTAATTAATAAGAAAACAATACAAGAAACAGCCTGCGCCGCAGACGACTAAACCGCGGGTTATATGGGTTTTAGTCGCCTGCAGCGCAGGCTAGACAAGAAACAGCTTGCTCCAGCTTCTGTTCTAGATTTCTCTAAGTAACTTGCAAAAGATCGCAATGTTTTGTTATCAAAGGCGTTTCTACACTGAGATATCTTAAATTTTTATTAAACTACGCTTTATTTAAAAAATACAAGATAGTTTAAACTCATATATTTCTAGTATTTTGATACCAAATACTTAAAGCAAGATGCCCAGATGGCCTGATCCTCTGAACTACTACGTCACAAAACGTCATATTTTGTACCACGTGATTGACGAAACATCGTTAAATAGTAAGGGTCATGACATACACTGTAGCGGAGACTAGTTTAGGAAACCAGTATCCGCAAATGCTGAGTGCTTTAAATTAAGCATTTTATTATTCAATCTGAGTGCACTGCGGAGGAAACGCTCGCTATTAAAATTTCAAACTTGAACAATCTTATTTCAGTCATTCAACTTTGTAATTCAAAAATAATTTGTAAACAATTATCGGCTTTATTATAATCAATTGGTAAATTGATGAAACACCGAGTTAAAATAAACGTAATCAAATTGTTACGGTCGTTTTCGTTTGCCGCGTATATCTACATAGACCTCGTTATAGATAGGACGTTTCTTCACGCGCTTCTGATTTCTTTATTCGTTTAAATCGTTTTAATCAAATTATGCAAATGTTCGTGATTAAAGATAATGGCATTCACACATGGCTCTCAATATGAGGGTTTAATCACACTATACAAATATATTACTTAATCCAATTGTTGTATACTTATCATGAACAATGATGTGTTAATCAGCTTTGAATCGTAGGGATCTTCTCTGGTCTTGCACACTTTCTAACAACAACACTAACTTGGCGATTGGGTATTTGAGTATCGAAGTTGCAGTTTTAATTTACTCGTTACCAAGCGAATCACCTGCACATTGAATCCGGTTTTACGTGAAGTATTATACGTGCGAGAGGCCACACGTTTCGTGATGTCCTTTCATATACCAGGACTACGTCTCCAACTTCCATTTTGTTCTATTATTTTGTTCTATTATCGCAAAGATCGCCAGGATGGGGGCATGGCTATCTTTCCATCATCAAAATATGTTCCATCATCAAAATGTGGTTCGGTGTAAGCGTATCTTCTAAAGACTAAATCGTCTGGATCATTGGACGGAAATGTTGGTAGTCTACTATTAACAATGCTCTCTGCTTCTGCCAATTATTAGAGTCCTGACCTGAAGGACTCGTCGTTGCGGACACCAAATTCTTTAATCAACGACGCGGGAATGGTATACTGTACGTACTGTGCGAATTTTACGTTCCCAAACGCCGCCCATGTGCGATGCAGTTGGTGGGTTTGGTTTCCATTCAATTACCCAATCTGCATCGGAGTAGTGGTACAAATATTCGCAGATTCTATACCATGATCCATCTTTGTCAGGGCTTCCTTAAGTTCTTTTGCAGCTCCCATTAGTTTAGTACCTTGGTCAGATCGCATTCCTCTAACTGGAACTCTTCTTGCTATTATAAAGTGTCTGAGAGCGTTCTGAAAAGAATCCGTTTCTAAGGAATTGGCTGATTGAAGATGGATGGCCCTGCTGGCCAAGCAGGTGAATAAGACACGTACATATCTCTTTAGCTCCTTTCGGCCTTCCTTAACAAGGCAAGTCCCAAAATAGTCGACTCCACAGTACGTGAATGGTCATGCTGCTGAAACAAGTCTGTCATTCGGTAAATCAGCCATCTTCTGTTCCCGGCCATTTGCTAGCATGTGAATTTCCTGCATTGGACACATCTGGATATGTAGTTTCTAAATTAGCGTTGATAATCCTGCAATATCGTCTTCGATTCTCGCGTTTGGAGTAATTTCTCATCCACCACGGGCAACATTTTCATGAGCATAGGATAACTGGATATTTACTTTCTGTTACAATTTCGTCGGACTTACGTATAGCCTTCCACCGACGCGTAACTAGACCGTTGGACTTGATCCGTAGCAGCCATGCTACAACTTTCTTCAGTCAATACCACTGGAAGAAACGTTCAAATCGCTGCATCATGTCGTTGCGTTGATCAATCACTGTTCCAGGAAACTACGGTAATGTCACAATCTGCAGGCGTATTTCTGTTGATAGCAATAGGACAGCATTTAGGCCACTTGTCAACTGATTTCCAGAGAAATGTTGGTGCATTGATCCACCTGATTCTTCTTTCAAGGAAGAACGACATCTTCACACCACGAGGCGCATTATCCGCTGGATTCGACGCTGAATCAACATAATATCAGGACTCTTCTGTTTCGGTGCTGTCCCTAATGGTTTGAACACGATTTGTTACGAAGATATATCTTATAACGGGCTTTATCATTAGCGAGGTCAGTAGAACTGAGCTTCTGGTGGATCGTCAAATTCTTTGATCAGCATATGATGCATATCTGTTACAGGAACAGTTAGTACCATGGCTGTTATTATTGCGGTCATGAGCCTGCGTGCGCCAGCCTTCCCCATTTGTGTAAAACAATGGCGAAATAATTTACATATAGTTTCACTAAGGAACGTTCGTAAAGACTGAAGAAATACAAAGTGTTTTACTTTATTTAAATTCCTCAGTTACTTTAAGATTCTGCTAGTCATAAGTAACAAAACTAAGTAAAAATATAACCCGAAGATTGTTATTTTGTCTTTCCTTTCATTACAAGCTATTAAAGACCTGGCGGCTGTATATTATGGTAATAAAATGGCTGTAAAATAGACAAACTCTAAGACTTTCAAGAAGAATTAATCACTCAACAGAAGATCTTTCAAAATTCTCCAGTTCGTTTCATAAAATAAGATCTTTCGTAAAGGCATTGTCAAAATTTCGATCCGAAATCGAAGAGAAGATTTTCCTTTTTGGCTGTAAAATTTGTTTATTCTAACACTTTTACTGGTAATGACGCACTGTAACTCCTTGTAGCAAGATAAAATTCGTGCGAGGTTCTGTCTCTGTCTTGTCGTGCGTAGAATAGCTCGAATGTGGTCATGTTTGGTATCAAGATGATCACCGAAAATCAGGCTTTCTATAGCTGCGAACATTAAACCTGTATATTGGTCAGCGTTACAAGAATTAACATTGGGCAAGAACTTCGCGAATGCGGGTTGGAGGCTAGAAATAGGCAGGTTTGGCGATGCGTTAACGCGCGAAATTCGTATACCAATCGCTTGAACGAACGTTTGCCGGATTTATAATGTCAGATAAGCTAAAAGAGTATAATATCGAAAAATTCAAGAACGGTGTAAGAATAGACAAGAACCACTGTCTTCAATATGCCAGAAGACAAAGTGTTCCGGAAGACGAGATTGTTTACACCATTCATATTACCAACAAATGCTTTGAAGAGTTGGCTTGAATTTTAAAAAAGTTATTGATATATTAAACTGTTTTCTGTCAAGAAACCATGCAGTGCTTATCTGGCAAATGATTATCTGTGTTGGCCCTCAGCCAGAATTTTAGGTGGAAACCGCCAGTAACAAATGCGGGCGCACGAAGCAGCCATGACTGCGATTTCTTGCTTCATCCAGTAGTTCAGACATAATTCAAGTGACATGCATCAATTGCCTCTGGTGAACTTAGGCAATGCGAGACGTGGAAGAAGGCTTTGTTGATTATGTTGCATTATAAATACGATTGAGCAATACCAATCTCTTCTAAGCAATTGCTTCCTCTCCAGAGTAGATGCTTTGACACGTAACTCCACCAGAAGTACTTGAATCCTTCAAGCGACTAGACCCATGAGTGCGAATTGATGCCAAGCCATGCGAAGGACGAAAGGATTCCGTTTATCCATTTGTTCTTCTATTTTCGGCTTTGCATCGGTAATCTGTTGTTTGATGTCTTTCTTAAAGGGACACTCCGGCCCAAATACAAATGCAGTTCATATGAAAGATCTTACTGACTTTAGTTTATTTCCAAAGTTTCAGCCATTCCTATCAATTTAGTTGAGAAGATATTGCTAGTTGAAGTTGAAAATTTGTGGATTTTGACGCCATATTGGTTTTGAAAATATGACGTCATTGAGTGATTCTTTATCGTCAGTGGAGTTGTTTTAAGGCGATCACATAGTGATAGTTATTGTGAATGGTCTTTGGACGAAAATTAGTCGAAATAAACTATTTAGTTCATCATGCAGGAAAGTAGAGGAGCTTCTTAGGCATAATACGAGATCACGTCACTCAGTGACGTCATATTTGAGAAACAAAATGGCGTCGAAATTGGAAAAACTCTCCAACTTCAACTAGCCACATCTTCTTAACTAAATTGATAGGAATGCTGAAACTTTGGAAATAATCTAAAGTCAGTAAGATCTTTCATATGAACTACATTTGTATTTGGGCTGGAGTGTCCCTTTAAAGCAAGAAATCCTTTCGTGTTGCTCAGTAGTTAGTTCATGATCCCAGTTTTGATGTTTCTTTTTACTCTATGTTCAAGGAGTCAAGTTCTTCTAATCCGCTCTGAACAATGTTCGAATTATCATAACTTCTCGCTGTCAAGTCAATCCGTTGTTTATATGTTTCATAACTTTCTTCTGGCTTTCCTGTAGCAGTGGCTATTAATTGGTCTTCGTTCGTCGCAACCTCGTACCCAGGACATTTTGCCTCCACGTTGGAAGGTCGGCGAAAATGGCCCTGGGATCGGCTGGTCACATGACACCCAGAATTTCTGGGTGTTTAGATATGATAATTTTTGTGGTCTTTGTTCCATTTCCTTTGTCTACTTTGTTGACCTGAATAACTGAGAAATATTCAATGCTCTTCAGAGTTGTTCATGTCAGCATTCGTCGGCAAAAAAGCAGATAACAAGCTTAATAATCCACCATACATCCATGGTTATCTCTTACAAAAGGTATGAAGAAGCATATATCCAATTTAGCGAAAGCTATCACTTCTAATTTGCTTTAAAATTTGAAGACAGCATTCAGATTTAGATGAATAAATTATACTCGGCTGAATTAATTGAGTTTTATGACAAGCCAATCGGATTATAGAATGGACCAGCCGATCCCACAACCTCGTACCCAGGGTCTTCGGAGGGAGCGCCCGGGATGGGAGGGGAGAGAAGACCCTGGTAAAGGCTGGTCACGTGCCGGATCGCTGTGAAAACATACCATAATACCATTTACAATTTATTGGAAAGACAGTACGGACTGCAGACAGAAGTTGAAAGATGGTGGATCACTTCGAAAACTACGTTGATTTACTGGACATTTGTTGCTGTCATATTAAAGATAAACTAGAAATACGTGTACGCAACAACCCCTCGCCCGCTTCCTGTTTGAGGCTTTAATATTGCCAAACTGAACAGATTTTCAAACTGCTTATTTTTTGGGTGCAATTTGTGGGTAGTGTACTGAACAGAACCCAAGTGGGAAAGTCTGCCAACACTAAATTGTCTCGCAGGCAGGGTTAGAAACTAATTGTGTAACTATTGATTATTGAAATTAATAATTAATTTTAATAATTATTAATTTAAATAATAATTTTATTAATTATATATTACATAATTAAAGTTAATTATGTCAGTTATAGTTTTAATAATAAATTTCAACATGCATGTTTACAGTAACAGTGACATACACATAATTTTACTCAAAGTACAATTGTATTCACAAGACTGCATAACCTTGTACATACATGTACCCTACTGTAATAATGTAATCTGCATGTTCCTTATTGTCTAATTGTTAGTATAAGCAGATACTGTACCAAAAGATTCAATACCTAAATTTATCCTAGACCAAATTGATAAGCCTGATAAACCTTTTATTCTTTTAAAGACTTCTGTTTCTTAACTTTTATTAATATTATATAATTATGCAAATTCATGTACCAGTATTTCAATGGTATTCAAGTACGGTAACACAATTTCAAAAAATGAAATGACAAAAGCCCATAATATACAACAAAGAACGATATTGCTTAATCTAATTATTTCACCAATATATATAGTAATTCAGGATGAAATTCTTTTCAGCTGCTTCTTGTCAGTGAGGTGATACCACTTGTTTAATCCCTAACATGTTCCCCTGACACAGTGAGTGTTAACCTACCCAATTATACATTATACAGTATTTATCCTTCAAAAGCTGTGTAAAAATATACATTGAAAGCCTAGGACTGGCACTGTCCAGGCCTACTATCCAGGACAAAGGTGAATTTAAACAGACACACTAAGCCATTGGCCAGAAGGGCATGCCATAATATCAGATGAGCGTAAATGCTGATTGTTATAGCCAGTATGGTGTATATGTTTACAGTTTACACTATTAAAGTCAATAAAATGAAAGCCAGGCCCAGGTCGTGGCTGGCCAGGTTGGCCTATAGACTTGCAATATATGTAAACACAGCTAAAGTCTGTAATTTTTTATATCCTTACTACCAGATACCAGTATACTCTATATCAGCTAATTTTTGAGTATAATGCAATGAGTGTTGTCTGACTATATATTGATATTAGCTCGATAAACCTTTTATTCTGTTAGAAGACTTCTGTTGCTTTTATTAATATATAATCTTATTATATTATATAATTATGCACACATGTACCGGTATTTCAATGGTATTCAAGCCGTGGTAACCAGGGGCGTAGGAAGCTTTGTAAAGTTAGGGGGGCCGGCCAAATTTTTCGCGAGGTTTTCTATAAGGGTCCGGGGGTATGGCCCCCCCGAAAAATTTTGGAATCTAGATTCCCGCAAAATTAAATGGCATTTCCTACATTCTGAGTGGTGATTTTTCAGCTCAGAAGTTTATAATATTTCATATTTTGGACTGTTTCGCTCTATATCAGAGCTCATCACCATACTTAGGAACCACCAGGGGTGGCGTGGTCCCCGAAAATTTGGTGATGGTGGGCCCCAAGCAGCTGTGAGAATCATTCCGCGATTTCCGCCCTTCTGCTTGGTTAAAAAAGAAAGCCTACTAGAGTAGACCCATTTAAACTAGAGAAATATTAGTACTTTAGTTTAGTAAAACACTCGGGTTAACATGCAAAGATATTGTGATTATTTTTTTTAATTACTTCTATATGACAGTTTAACAGAACATTAATAGGAAGATGTTGTTTTCCAACTTGTCTGAAATATCATACATTCTATGAATTTGATTAATATACGATTACAAATACTTCTACTTTCGAATTCAATTTTTTTGCTGCAATTTTTCTTTCAAATTCAATTATTTTTGGGGGGGCCGAAAGCTATTCCGGCCCCCCCTTTTATAATATTGGGGGGGCCGCGGCCCCCCCGGCCCCCCTGCTTCCTACGCCCCTGGTGGTAACACATTTCAAAAAGATGAAATGACAAAAGTCCATAATATGCAACAAAGAACATTGCTTAATCTAATTATTTCACCAATATATCATTAATTCAAGATGAAATTCCCTTCAGCTGCTTGTTGTCAGTGAGATGATACCAGTTGTTTAATCCCTAATGTGTTCCCCTGACACAGTGAGTGTTAACTTACCCAATTATACAGTATCTATATATAGTATATATCCTACAAAAGCTGTGTAAATATATACATTGCAAGCCTAGGACTGGCATTGTCTAGGCCTAATACAGGACAAAGGTGTTTACACAAACACACTAAGCCATTGGCCAGACCAGCATGTCATCAGATGAGTGCATAAACACAGTTGATTGTTATAACCAGTGTGGTGCATGTTTGGCTTACATTTTACTGACTTTAATAGTCTAGGCCCAAGGTGGCGTCCAGGCAGTTTGGTCCTGGTTAGTCCTATAGACTTGCAGTATAAACACAACTATAATCTGTACTTTTTTACATCCTTGCCACCAGTACTTACCACCAGTACTATATAGGCTAATTATCAAGTATTGCAATTATTCCATTGTGGATGAATAATTTAAATAAAAGTATAAAATCTGCCATTCAAAATTTGTATTAACATTTGTTATTCTGCAATATTATAATAAAGCACATAATTTATTGGTATATCGTGTGAAAGGACAATTCAATTTTGAGCGAAAGTCCTTCAAAGAGTGATTTCGTGATGTCTGATTGGCGCTTTCTCGATATATGAACAAATCGAAATTCAAATCCCTAACTTTGGGTTGATGTTATAATGTTAAATTTCGGTTGCCATGACGCCATGCCAAAAGTGAAATGTTCCGACCACAATATCTTTTGAAGTACTAACTCTAAGAACTCATTCTACATATCTAATGAAAGCTTGATTAACAGCCTCTGACATACCTACAAAAATATTTTTGTAACTGATAGCTAACAGCTTGAAAAAAGCGACGACGCTTGGATTGGATTTGACAAAATCCGAGTAAATATTTTAGATATTCAGACGACCATATCTTTTGAACTATTAACTCTAGAAAATCATGCTACACATCAAATAAAAGCCTGAATAACATACTCAGACATGTTTGCAAAACGATCTTTGTAACTGATTAACAGGTTTAAAAAACCGAAAACGGGTTTACCTTTAGTTTTGACGCCACGTATAAAACTTGATTTACGAACTTGACATCTTCCGACGACGATATATTGCATTTTCACTGCCTTTTCACGATCTTTTTGAACACAAATCTTCATTCACCGCATAACCCGACAAAACACGTACATTTCTTTTACGGTTCAATACAATCTCGTACCCAGAGCCTGCGACCCCCTGTCCTATTTATTTGCTCTGGGTACGAGATTGGGTTCTGATTCAAATGCAGATATTTACAATATCTAGTTACCAGGGCCACATTTTCCGATGCCGCGCATGATCGACGACGTTGATCCTGACGATATATAAATAAACTGAAAGTCACTCTACATTACGCCTGGAATCCCGTGATGAGGGACTAAACGCCGGTCGATATTATCACCCTCGCCCTCAGGCCTTCGGCCTTCGGACGAGGGGATGATGATCAACGCCAGAACAGTTCGAATTTACAGTCTGACTGTTGAAAGCATTTATAGGGATTTCAGATTTCTGGTGTGGTTTCGGTCTCGACGTTTTATATTCAAACTGCATATTTCGAACTGTTCTGGCGTTGATCATCATTTATCTTTAATATGACAGCAATTAAATGTCCAGTAAATCAACGTATTTTTCAAGATCTTTCAACTTCCGTCTGCAGTCTGTACTGTCTTTCCAATAAATTGTAATATTTTAAAATTATCCATATACTGTACTTTTAATTATAAACGTTTGTGGTATGTTTTCACAGCGATCCGGCCCCCCGGATGATATAAGCGAGAATAAGCCAGGTTACAAAATAATCCAATATCCTTGGAGTCACGTGACCAGCCTTTACTGGGTATCATAGTAAAACCTGAGACTACGTTCACATGTTACCGGTACCAAATGAAACCATGCATAACTATAAATCGTTACGGATTGGCCTTGACATTGTGTCACAACGAAGTGAAATGCGCATCGTCATCGTGTAAACACCGGAACGATTTCGCGAAACCTTTTCCACTCCTTAAACATACAGGAGAAAAGAAACGCCGGGAATCATCAAAAAGCTCGAAATAATCCCGGTCTTAAAGCCCCTTTAATCCCACATACACGAATTATCCTACGGTCGATCACGATTTTTCAATTTTTAAAAATCGCAGTGGCGTCGGTGCGATGTTCGTGGTCGACCGTGGAAATTCATGGAGCGCCTGAATGGACCGTCGCGGCACCTGAAAGGACCACGATTTTTTTTGACATGCCAAAAAAAATCGTGTTGCACCGTAGCAAAAACAAATTCGTTGACAACCGTAACACCGTAGGATAGTAGCATCGTAGTAGCACCGTAGCGTTGCCGTTGTCTACCGTAACAGCATCTTGGCCGGTGATTCGTTATGGATCGCATTGGACACCGCGCCTACGGCAAGCCAAGACTACACCACGGTGACAAGACGATGCCACTACGATGGCGCTACGACCTAGCTCAATCTAGCAAGATACCACCAAGACGTCAACAATTCACTTCCTGTTCGTTAAAACCGACACAATCGCACGATGCCGAACCTCAGAAGGACAGAAAGCGTCTAGTTGTTCCATTTGCGACGAATGATCCCTCTCCAGCTGTCCCCAGACCCACCAATTAAT
Organism: Chrysogorgia sp. JL179-B06; assembly: GCA_035772405.1. Classification (NCBI taxonomy): domain Eukaryota; kingdom Metazoa; phylum Cnidaria; class Anthozoa; order Scleralcyonacea; family Chrysogorgiidae; genus Chrysogorgia; species Chrysogorgia sp. JL179-B06. Next base: position 4,563,705 of record JAYKKM010000193.1, on the reverse strand, counting down.
GTGCCATCAGTTGCAGCCGAAGTTATAGTGCATTGTGAACATTCAAAAGAAACAAGATATTGAAACTGATGAACCCCCATCACGTAGCCTTCCTGAACAACAAGAAAAATTAATCCCCTCCGCACAACAGCATATCATTGTTGTAATGGACGGACCGGAGTCACGTGAAGAAATTTTGTATCCATCGCCTCCCACGGATGAGGTAGCACATCAGGAGGATCATGATGAAGATCAACAGAAAAGCAAAAAAGGGAAATAAGGGAAAGGATTCATATATATTCACTAGCGCTCAAGAGGTCGACCTATCTGAGTGGTACAGAGACCATGTATGTTCTATAACAAGAAGTTAAAAACGTACAAAGACAGACAGCGGAAGCAGCGCCTACTGGAAGAGAAAGCAGCTTCCTTACGCGCACCATGCACTGGTACGTGTCCATATTCCAAGACGCAAACCATCCACTTCCACAGCTGCTGATCGAGGGAGATGGATTTAGTGATGAGGACATTGAGGATATTGGTGACATAACTACCATAACTCCTATACTTGAGGAGGAACCTGAGGGCACAACTGTTGTAGAAGAACCACTGATCGTGTTGCATGTGCGCCACCCGGAACCCATACTGAAGACTTTGATAGGAATCACCAGTTGCCATGTAGCGCCGACGTGTCAAGGTCAAGAATAAGCCGCCAATTAGCGTTGCCCTTCTTAGGTATCACACCAAAACGTCTCACATATAAGTTTTCAATCGGTGGTGCTATCGTAGGACCAAAAACCCGCCCGAGTTGCAACTCTTTCACTAAATATTCGTCAATTACGGCAGCGTGTTCGAGGGCTTCGGTAACTCTTTGTGAAAACCCAAACGAAAACCGTTTAACATGCAAGTACCGGACCTTGTTGCGATCCGGGTGCGACATTAATTGTATTTTCAAGTTGGTGACATCAACTGGTGACACCGATGTCGGTGGTGGCATATTTCCGTTGCGTGTAATTTCAAGTGCGATGTTAACAGTGCGTGGTGACAGTTCATTTAGGGAGCCTTTACACGAGTCCGGGTTGGGAGCCAACCCGGGTCAGCTTACCACCCATGAACCCGGGTTGGCTGCTATACGATACAATTTTTTCCAACCCGGGTCAGCTTGGCTCAACCCGGGTTGGAAATGTGGGATGCACTAGACAAGATGGCGAACAACAACAACACCACAGAACAAAAGGAAAGCTTTGTTCTCCTCTTTGTTCATTTCGTCTATATCCCCCTCATTCAGTTGCAATTCCACCGGTCCAAAGTCTTCTACATCAAATTCTATTGCCATTCGTTCAGACGAGAATGCAAGGCAACGACATCTGAATTGAAGTTGACATTTTTATAATCCATCTCAGCTTTGTAGTCCTTGAGACAGACCAACAAATATTCAACCATGGCACTATATACACCACTGCCATAAAGTTTTTGGATTATTTTCTTTGCGAGCGCTCGAATTTGCAAAGGAACTTGCCATGTTTGGACAAAACTTGACAACAAAATTCACGCGCGAAAGACACGCGGTCAGCCTCTGCACAGCTTACTTGTAAGCGCCTGGGTATGAAGTTGCACCGTGGTTGGACACAAATTATTAAGTTCACACCTTTACCTTTAGACCTCGCCAACCCGGGTTGACCCGGGTCTTGAAGCGGGTCACCCGGCAAGACGGGTTGACCCGGCTATCGTGTAAACGCTAACTGTAGTTTATTCGTAGACGGGTTGCGGGTTGACTTCCAACTCAGGCCGCCTTTGGCTGCGCTCTCTTTGATCGGTCGAAGCATTGGGGTGATCTTGTGCGATAATACGGAGTGGATAATTGCTGCTGCTGGCATTGGATGCTTTGGTGCGGGCCTCCGCACTTGTCGCAAGCGTGATGAAATCTACAATGGCCGCGAGGGCTGCGGCATGATCCGCGATTCAAAGAGACGCCCGTTTCCCTAGTTATGTCATCACCTCATGCTTCGTAGCGATTGCCCGCGGGGGATGACCAGCTGCGGGGCCCCATGTTTGTATAGTAATAACACAGATCCGCTTTCTGTGAGGTTAGCAGCGGCCGCTTCCATACGAAAAGCGCGATCATAATTATACCAAGCCCTACCACTAAAACGTTTCGCTATTCGCATTATCAGTGCCATGTATATGCTAACAGATCACGGGCTCTATCTGAAAATACGCCACTATGACGGAGGTGAAGCTGTTAAAGCACTCCACCCATGACAATATGTTAAGTATTTCCTGACCGCGATTATTGCTCCGCCGTCAATTGTAGACGAGGGGCATTCCATGCAGGGCTTTCCAGATTTTCCGGCATAAATTCCGACATAACAGTTATATTTAAACCGCGAGCAGCCGACTCTCCACCTTGCGCGTCTTCACGGTCGATACAACGCGACATACCTGGCTGCTTCTCGGTTTACCTGTGCTACCACTGTTTGGCGTTGGCTTTCGCCCTTCGCGTTGGTTCAGATGAACATCCCAGGACCCAATACCGCCTGGATTACCGCTTCTTTTAGGCTTGCTTGGAACTCTGCGGATTTGGATACGGACGACCATCCCGGTGTTATCTTCGCTAGTTACCCCATCTTGCGCCATCACTTATAACGTTTAATTCCACACATTCTCGTCGCAAATGGTCGTACTTATCCCAACATGCTTGTCATATGATACTCCGATGTCCCCCACGCTTGCGCAGTTCCCTTGTTGTTAACCTTGGTTATTACATAACCTCATTATATATATGCCAAAAGGGTGTCACAAGTATAAAGTAGCCAATCAAATGCACGGGAGATAAACAAATATCTCCCGTGCATTTGATTGGCTACTTTCTACTTGTGACACCCTTTTGGCATATATATAAGCCCTATTTATTTTATTTCATCTCGTCTTACTCTGATGAAGGGCTCCGCTCGAAAGTCGAAACGTCAGCTGTATTTCGTCACTAAAAATCTTGGCAGTTTACCACCTTTTCACTTGTTATATATATATATATATATATATATATATATAGGTAATATTTGGCATTTCACTCGATCAAACTACATGTTGAAAGGATTTGTGGTGAAGGAATATATATATATATATATATATATATATATATATATAAACCATCAAGAATGTAAAAGTCTATAACAACTCAGTGTGAAATGACAAAACATAATTGCAGTGTCATGAGCAACTGTGGACAGCTGTTTCGCTCTCTTGGAGCTCGTCAGCACAGTGTAGCTGATGATAAGCCAGCACATCAAAAAGGTATATACATATCATGTATATATATGCATATGTATATATATATATATATATATATATATATATATATATATATATATATATATATATATATATATATATATATATATATATATATATATATATATATATACTAGGTTACCAATTGGTAGTAAGTGCTGCGCAGAGTTCTGTGCAATTTTGGAGTGCTGAGAACAACCGGATGTCGTGACCTGAACCCGAGTAAGGCAACAGAAGGGGGTATCCTGAGGTTATTTTGGGTGGATTTAATTAAGGCACAAGTGGATAATCGAAGGCGAATTGAGCGCAATTGTTTGTTTTTAATGAGAACTGAACGATAACGGTGAACTGCCAATAGCTAACAAAATATTGAAATTATTCGATATGACTCAGTTAATCTGTTTATAATGATCACGTCACAGTTGTCAGGCGTATGGACATGGTTTCGAATTTCTGATGACACGTGGCAGAGAGACACAAAACAGAAATTCAATGCTGTTTCGAATTGTTGATCGATAACACGAGGCGATAGAATACATAAACACATTATTGTAATTTTATGGTAATTTTATATAGATATATTGAGCAATTAAGCCATAGATCGGGATGGGAGACTCACCTGATTTAATAGAAATTATGTTTGTTTTTACACAGCCGGAGCGAGAAATCTGAAACCCACACACGCGAAAACAACTGGTATGTAGTTGTGATTGTTTTAGATAGATGAAAGAAAATGGTTTCCGTATATTTCAAGTTAGAAATTAAACTCACTCATCTAAAGTTTAAGCTTTGCAACGCTTTGCAACTGTGGCACTGACAACGGCGATCGAAGAAGTGTGAAAGAGAATCCCAATTCACGTGCAAAGTATTTTATATGGGCTGTGCAAAGGATTGTGGTTGATAACGCAAAGGATTGTGGTGGAAAATCGAGTCAAGATTTTTTGCGCCTTGAATTATGAATCGCTGCTACACGCGCAGCAATAATTCGATAATTTGCACTACGCTGTCGCGAAAGTGCTCGATGCGTTTTTGCTACTCGAAAGTGCTCGATGCGAAAGTGCTCGAAAGTTGCTCGAGACAATTAGACATTTTCTGTAACTCTGAGTTTCACGCTGACGCGATCTTCAGGCAGAAATAAAGCCTCTGTCTATGCCATGTCTAGATTGTACCAAGCTACACTGATGAGCTGTGGAACAGCGAAACACGTGTCTGTAGATTATATATATATATATATATATATATATATATATATATATATATATATATATATATATATATATATATATATAATATATATATATATATATATATATATATATATATAATATATATATATATATATATATATATTTTCGCTTACCTCAAAACTGGTCTGCTACAACTTGTTTCATCTGTAAAAGAATCTTCAGGCAGTGACAATATCGAAAGGGGTGACCGCATGTTTTGTCCCCCACATACGCCCCCACTTTCCGGCAGAAAGCCTATAAATAAGCGGTCACCCCTTTCGATATTGTCACTGCCTGAAGATTCTTTTACAGATGAAACAAGTTGTAGCAGACCAGTTTTGAGGTAAGCGAAAATCTATTATTTGCTCTAACTATATGTCGTTGAGCACTCTTTGCATTTCGTAGACCAAAACCTACACATATATATATATATATATATATATATATATATATATATATATATATATATATATATATATATAACATGAAAACACAAGTTTGAGTTACCTCATAAGAACTTTATTCACGACAAATTTGTTTCGTATGGCAAGTGCGAAGCTTGCCACACTCGTCAGGTGAATTTGGCAAGCTTCGCACTTGCCATACGACACAAATTTATCGTGAATAAAGTTCTTATGAGGTAACTCAAACTTGTGTTTTCATGTTATATCGCTCTCAGGCTTCGACATTGAGCACTCTACCCGTATGATTTTGTACTCGATACTAGTTATCAACACATTTATCTATATAGGTGATTAGATATTTGGCATTTCACTCGATCAAACTACATGTTGAAAGGATTTATGGTGAAGGAAAATTTCGAGTGTTAGAATACTGACATACATTTTAAGACCAAACTGGAACCAGTTACGAAAAATGCAACTTCAAGGCCTTCCGGCTGGAATTGAACCGCGACCCTGCGATGCTAGTGCAGTGCTCTGCACTGAGCTACGGAAGCCGTTGCCGAGAGCCTAGTCACGATTTCTGTAGATATGGTGGTGGTAATGCCGGGATAAGATTCTGGGTATATTATAGGTAATATTTGGCATTTCACTCGATCAAACTACATGTTGAAAGGATTTATGGTGGAGGAAAATTTCGAGTGTTAGAATACATACATTTTAAGACCAAACCGGGACATTATATATATATATATATATATATATATATATATATATATATATATATATATATATATATATATATATATATATATATATATATATATATATATATATATATATATATATATATATATATATATAGCTTGCTGTATAATTAGTTATCATGCCATATCTAGATTGTACCGAGCTACACTGATTAGCTGTGGAACAGCGAAACACGTGTATGCCACTCTTCATATAGGGAACAGTTGCATTAAACAAACGAAAACAAATTTCAAAAACCCTATATTCAGACCAAACAGACAGTGTAATAATTATTGTAGATAAAAGCTGTCAGAACGTTTCGTTTCCATGGTATCACTGCGCGGTCATATTTGTTTTCCCTGCATGACCGATTGTAGTCACCTTCAGGGGAGCAGGATATTTATTTTTTAAATGACACCGCTCGTGTTTACATTTTGCGTTTTATTGCTGATTTCCGTGCTGTTTTTTTTATCCGTAAACTTAGAATATGTTTCAACTCATACATTTATGTACCCGGCTATAGTTAAACTTACATGCATAGGAGAAACGTACAGTATTACTAGACTGTCTGGATTAATAAGAACGACGTGTGTGACCAGCGAGCGTTTATTGATGAATGATAAAATAATTGATAACCTTTTGCATCAAATGTCGACGTCTGACCTGAATACTCTAAGTACTGCTGTGTTCGCCATCAATTTATCTGTTCTTGTACAACTGTAACGTATATCAGCGCTGTAATCTTAAACATTTCTACTACTAGTAAACGTTGTTTAGATAACTGTATGTAAGTCTCAACAACGCAACGTTTTAGAAAGCTGTGTGGCAAAATCCACCTGTTCTCGCTCAAGATTAACATGTAAATTCACTACGTGTTTCCGGCTTCTCATTTTGAATCATGAGTATTATGAGCTCTTTTCTAATTTGTGATTTAGGGAATAAATTTGGCTGACCAGTGGGGGACTTTAATTACGTTTGCAACGGTATTGAAGGTTATTGTGGCTGGACTAGTGGGCTCTATCATTCACCGATTCAGAGGATTTAAATCAAGTCGAAAGAAAGTCTGCTTGCACGCTTTAAGAAATCAAAGATAGCTTGTGGTCAACAGAAGAGATGCCAAGATTTGGTTCGATAGTGTTCGGGCTCTTGGTAGTCGCCTTCAAAGGCAAGTATAACCAGGGTAATCACATCTGCCCTTCGTATAGATATAGTCGTACATGAACCTACTTGCCAGACTTTAAATGATTTTTAGGATGCTGATGTTTTACAATCTGATATTATGTAGAATATGCTTTATCAGTCAGTATTTTATTGTAGCGTTGTGGTGTGGACATAGCAAGGAAGTTCAGTTATCTTTTGTGACTTGGCCGAACGAAACCCAAGTGGTGGTCAATGCGACTGTGAAATTTGTATGGAAATACTACGTGCAGAAGGACACGGATGTGGACATAAAATGGGGAACATCAAAATTCATTAGTCCGAACGTTCCCAGCTTTGAGAAAATATTTTTCACCGCCAAGAACTACGAAAAATACAAAATAGTAAAGATGAGCGAGACCATACCAAAGAGGTACCGCAATCGCGTTCGAATAGTTGGCCAAGCAAGTTTACAGCTCGTCAATGTCACCCTGGACGATGAAGGACATTATCTTTGTGAAATAAAGGGTAAAGGAGGATGGAGGACACTTTCCAGATCTGCTATGTTACATGTCCTAAGTAAGTACATAAGTACACGAGCTCCTATATGAAAAAGGTTAAACGATATATCCTGCATCATGAGTTGTAATCACACACTCTTCACCATAAACAACATGTGAGTTTTGAGGTACAGCCAAATATAATTTAAACCATGTCAATTGTCAAAACACAGATTTTTCACACACATTCAAATTGTTGACCTAATTCTTGGACCACGCAAAACAACAAACAATCGTGGATTTTATTATCTTTGCTAAACAATTGACGGATTTTCCGTTTTATTCACAATCGTACTGTATATGTATCGCGGTTGACGACAGGAAGTTATCTTAAAATACGCGTGTGAGTCACAACAAGCAACGTCCTTATAGTTGATTACATTCCTTGTGTTTAATAACTAGAAATAGATTCCAATTCAGGCCTATTAAATATGACCTAGCAGCACTTTATTGAAACTAAGCGTTTTTATCAGTATTCATTTGTACAATCTTTGTTTTTCGCGCTGGCCAGCCAGACATTTTTTTAGATAACATCTGAAAAGGAAAACATGTCAAAAAGCCAGACAATTATACACATTTCTTAATTTGTCGTCTTGTTCATCGTGTTACCTGAACAAGCTTAGTGCGCATAGCTTTCTTAGGCAACGACGATTAGACTACCAATTCTTAATCAGAAGCCGTTTCAAGCTGAGTGAACAATTGTCATTGATATTCTTTCAGCTACCCGAACAATCATATTGTTAATTTATTACATTTTAGCAAAATAAGATGTTTAAACTTATATGGCTGAACCTAACTTTAACCTTGGAAAACTGACAAAAATTATGTTATGTATGTGGTATTCATGTTACGCGTAGACATTGTGACATTGTTTCTCGGGAAACAAATAGAAATGATTAATGGCAAACTGGTGCTTCTCCGACGTTTGATATTAAATGTTTGCCAGTCGGCTCGAGCAGAAATTTAGAACTTGACTGATGTTTTATTGTGATAAAAACTGCATCGAACTGCCATATTTTCCATAGTAATCTTGTATTGTAGCTGGTCTCTTGTTTCGGCTTCATCAAAATCCCGCTTGCTATTCAATTATTTAGCAAATGGCCCCCGCAGAATATCTTTTTATAACCGCGACGTGCCGCGAGTAATGTTGATTGGAATTGCAATACTATTTACCTTCTCTTTTGACACTATCGACAGTGCTAATCGAAGTAATTCCCAAGGAAAGACATGCATGGTGTTAATGCACTGCAGTAGATACACGAGCTTGTATTTGTTTTGTCATAATCAACTTTCTAAAAACCACGTCATTCTCCGGCTTGTGTTTCCTATTTATTATTTAGAACTTGATCTGGTGGAAGGATGCGTGACATCCCGCGGAATATTATTACTAATTCATGCAAACAGACGTTTATGATTACGAAGAAAATTCAGTGTCAAATAAGCAAACATAATAATAATTAATAGGATGACTTGCTTCCTAGGAAATATGTGCAATAACATTTAGTTGAACGTCCCATATATAGTTAAATTTGGTTGCATCAAAGACAACGGAATCATTGTGGAATTATGAATAAAGGCAAATGGTTAAGACATTCCCTGCATCATTCGAAATAATTTATTAATGACAGTTTAGTCCCTAAGTGCTTAGTTATGCACATACTTTTTTTAGAAATGATATTTGTTGTAATTTATTGATAAACCAAAAATACTAATGTCTTTATTCTTATATGATAACCACTAAGGTCTATGCACAAAAAGTAATGGTAAGAAATAGCCTACCTTGCTAGCATAATTCAGTAATATGCTTCTAAACTTTAACATGCAGATACTAGACCTCTATACATGATTATGGAAATTTTGAAGTGTTGTCAGTATATGGACTATTCGCGGTTACACCAGTTGATAAGGTTTATCTGGTTACTGATCTGTGCACTCTCCGGCATATGGCAACTCACAAGTATACTCTTCTCGTCCTGTTGGCTTATACGTATACATGTGCATGTATTTTAAAGAACGTGATTAACTTTTATTTTTCATGAATAACTGAAATTCCATTACCAGGAAATGATCAGATTATAGTCTTCAAAATCTTAATCATCTATATGGACTTTTTTATAAGTGCTCCTTAGAATCATATCTGCCATCGCCATTGTTCTGTTTTCACTGATAACAAAGAGAGAAACACTGCGCATGCATTGGAAGAATATATTTCATCTTTATCTTTTTCGTTTTAAAAGTACTATAATATTGATACATGAGTTGTTTCAAATTTTTCTGTCTTTAAGTTCTTGACTTATTTGGAAAATGAGCACGAAAGGCTCCAATGGACATAACAACAATTACCTGAAAAGTTGAAAACGCCACAATGGCACATTCAGATTCAATACTTAAACGCCACATGTACTTGCTAAGCCATGATAATTTGTTTTGTTTATATATCTTCCAAGCATAATTGCCTCAGCTGGAAGTAATTTTCTAATACCTTTTGTGAATCCTTTGTCTGCTGGATGCCACAGCGTGATGTCAAAATATGTTTGCTCCTTTTATCAAAATCATGTCGAGTTAAACTGTAGCAAGCTGTGAAGGTCAATGTTTCTTAATATAACAACATATCCACGTACAAATATTGATCTTAAGCACGTTAATATTCAATGGTACATCTTTTTAATTCTGCTTTCTGTAGCAGTCATCTTATCTAAACTGGATCAAAAGAACAATGACTGTATTTGTTACCTGGTATTTTAAACGCACTAATTCCGGCTTATCATTCTGTTTTGTTTCATTAATTGCTAGCTACTTAAACACTATCACTGCCGACCATTAACGCGTTTAGGCATCTGTTTCCTGATACAATTGAACGAGATTTCTGTTCTTGGATCTGAATATAGGTTCAGGTAGTTAAACTTAAGGATACAGACACCCGATGTTTCCTTTTACTGCTGAATTTTATATAACAAGCAAACAGATGTCACATGTCATGCAAATTCAAGCTATTTAATGTGTTTTGCTGCATTATTGTATTCAGGTTATCAATGTGACGATCTATCACTGACACAAATGTTTCCATAGCGAGTTACCCTATGGGGTATGGCTTGTCCTTGTCCTTAAATCAACAGGGTGTGTTTTTGGGTGTGTGTTTTCTCCAACAAAATGAGGTGTGTCATGTTACACACCAAAGTGGGTTTTAAAACACACGCGGTGTGTTCTAACACACAGGTATGTTTTCTAACACAGTAGCTCGTATTCTAATACGTAGCTCGTATTCCTCTTACGCTGTTTTCGTCAGGGGCGGTTGTAGCCTGAAATGGCAGGCGTCCTCTCGCGTTCAACCTATAACCCGGATAGAGGACGCCTGGCATTTTCAGGCTAAAGCCAGGATCACTTATGCGATGAATATTAAAGTCCTATCCAACGGATAAAGTCCTATCCAACAGATAAATTTGCAATAAAAATATATAGGTCAGATAGCACGATATGTCGCGGGTTCAATTTCCACTATTCGGAAGGCCCGACTATAGTTGCATTTTCGCAACTGGTCCAGGTTGGGCTTCAACGTCGTACCAATAAACTTTCACCACTCGTAAAATTTAATTTACTCTACCATGCATCAACCACGCTTACAATCGACTCCTGATGTGTTGTTCAGCATAAGACGTGCTTTAACAAAAAGGTGTGTTTTATACCTCCAAGCTGTGTTGTGACCAACACATATCTTTGAATACACCTTTGTGTGTTTAGTAACACACCAAATGTGTTGTTGTACCACTCGGCTAGATGTGTTTTCGGCAGTCGAATGCAGAATGTGTTTTTTAAAACACTCAATATATGGCGTGTTTAACCAAACGGTGTGTTTTCAATTAAAGCACACAAACCTTGTGTTTTTTGAAACACCAAGGTGTGTTTTGCAGTATAAAGTTGTGTTCTCGGTTAAAAAAGGTGTATTATAGAAACACTTGAGTGTTAAAAACACAAAAGCTGTATTACATGGAGAAATTTCAGCCCGGGCTGAGATTTGAGCCCGGCTACTGAGGTATGGTAAAGAGGGAGAATAGAAATCACGGTGTCGAAAGCGGTCAAGCGGTAACAAATATGGCATAAAAACAAAGCTATTTAAATGATTTTCCATACTCCGTAATTTACCATACCTCAGTAGCCGGCTGAAATCTCAGCCCGGGCTGGAATTTCTCCATGTAATCAGCCCCTAAAGCACACTTTTTTTAAGAGCCGTGTATAGTTCGTAGATTGCTAGCTATGAAAGTATATGTGTATATATATATATATATATATATATATATATATATATATATATATATATATATATATATATATTAAGGAAAATTTCGAGTGTTGGAATATGTACATTTAAAGACCAAACCGCATCCGGCTGGAATTGAACCCGCGACCCTGCGATGCTAGTGCAGTGCTCTGACCACTGAGCTACGGAAGCCGTTGCCGTGGGTAATGCCGGGATAAGACTCTGGGTATATTACAAGTAATATTTGGCATTTCACTCGATCAAATTACAGGTTCTAATGATTTTTGTTTTGTTTTTTATTTTCCAACACTCGAAATTTTCCTTCACCAAAAATCCTTAGAACCTATATATATATATATATATATATATATATATATATATATATATATATATATATATATTTTCGCTTACCTCTAAATAGAAATTTGCTCTAACTATATGTTGTTGAGCACTCTTTGCATTTCGTAGACCAAAACCTACACGTATATATATATATATATATATATATATATATATATATATATATATATATATATATATATATATATATATATATATATATATATATATATATATATATATATATATATATATATACTCGTGTTGGTATTATTACAACTATATTTTGAATCGGGATTGTATGTTTTCGACTTCTAAAGTATAGATTGCAATAAGTTAATGTAACTATCCGAACTAATCGTAGAGCCATGGAATATAATAATTTTGTAATCCTTTTCTCTCATAACTACATGCCTAAAAAGGAAACGATCAACTCAAAATTAAGTAGGGGTCGTGCGAAAACGAACAGTGCATCGTACAAGGCGAGTCTTCAATCTGAGGAAATAGTTTATCCGCAAATTAACTTGCAAACCCGAATGCGCAAGAAAACCTGTATTTCTTTGGTATTCTATGTTATTGCTTCAGACGGTCGTTATTGTCGTTGTTTATGTTGTCGTCGTCATCGTGGTCGTTGTAAGGTTGTTGTTGTAATTACAATTATTATTTTTAATTTATAGTTCCTCCAAATATCGAGAGTCACCCAAGTGAAACAATCTTGCTAAGTGAAGAACAACAGCTAAGAATGGGGTGTAAGGCTAGTGGAAAGCCTGTGCCTGATGTCAGTTGGTATAAGGACGGTATAGAGTTAACGCAAGATGTAGGATCTTCGGAATATACCAAGGAGAAGGTTAAAAGAGGTGATGACGGGAACTACATGTGTGTTGCAAAAAACAATGCATCACAAGATCAGTATACCGTCCAAGTCATAGTTCAATGTAAGTTTAAATGATATTCTTGGTCAAATAAATTTTAGTCCACCTATATAATTTTAGAAAATATTGCGGTTTTAACGATTGTCTAAGCTAATCGATGTCACCGGAAACGTTTCGGAAAAATTTGGCTAAACGAGAGTTACTATAGAATAATTATATACATGGCATTTAGCACGCACGACTAACACACCCAAGCCCCTTTTGTGACAAGTTAGTGTCTAGCACTATATGTTTCTATACTTTCTACTTTTATTTGGCATTTGGTACTGTATTTAGATGGACATATCATACGTTATTCTGCAAAACAATTGACGACCATGAAGAGCATGTCGTTAGAAGTATGGAGACCAAATAAATACATTACCCTTGCGAGTGGTCGCGAAGCGAGAGTGATAATCTCGAAGCGGGTAGTGTGTGACGTCCCTGCAGCTGCTCAGACACGCGTTTATGCAGAATAATTATATATTCGCATAGATACACTGTATACATATATATTTGGAACAACGAATTTGTCGTGGTAACAAACTTAAATTTAGCTTTGAAAAATGTATATACCATGGTGATTGGTTACATTACATTTTTACATTTTTGCTGTCGGTCGCGTAGCGACAAAGACTGTTTTCATGAAACTAATTTACTTCACAGCAGCTCTCCGTGCAATTCTCTGTTGAGTCAATTCCGCGAGTTGGTTGATGTTGATATCCCTCTTTTATGGTGACTAAAAAGTTATTTTAAAGTTCCTTTTATAGTGTCTTGATAATAACCTTAAAATGTTCTGAAAACTATATACTGCTTATATATTATAAACACATTTACCAAAAATCTAACAATGGCCTAATTTTGGAGCAAGGGAAGAGAAAAAGAGATCAGTTCTCAGAAGAACTGCTAAGGACTTAAGAAATATTTGGCTTAAAAGAAAATAGCACCGGTGATGCTTTTCGGCAGACAACTTATCACGTGCTATACGCCTACGTCTGCTAACTAGTCATCGAAATTGGACCGATTTTTATAATAACTGAAGTGACTTACGTCATCTAGTCATATATATATATCGTCATATATATATATATATATATATATATATATATATATATATATATATATATATATATATATAAGCACGATGCATTCGGCAGACAACTTATCATAAGTGCTATATGTCTGCTAACTAATCATCAAAATTGGACCGATATTATAATAATTGAAGTGCTTACGTCATCTCCGCTCACGCAGAGATGACGTAATCAGGATCTAAAAGCTTATTATGGAATTATATATATATATATATATTATATATATATATATATATATATATATATATATATATATATATATATATATATATATATATATATATATATATATATATATATATTAAGGTGTGGCTTACCAACCAACGACGATTTCCAGTGGAAGGATCCAGAATTGGATTCACAGTTACCTCTAGAATATGGAATGTAGATACGGAAAGACATGAGGCAAACAGCTTCTTTACTCATGGTCCTTTATTTATTAAAACGTTTCGGCATATTCAGCCTTTCTATTCAGTTAAAAAGTAAAATTATTTAATTTTAATTAGTAATTTTACTTTTTAACTGATGAAGGCTGAATATGCCGAAACGTTTTAATAAATAAAGGACCAGTAAAGAAGTTGTTTGCCTCTCTTCCGTATCTACATATATATATATATATATATATATATATATATATATATATATATATATATATATATATATATATATATATATATATATATATATATATATATATATTATATATATATATTATATATATATATTATATATATATATATATATATGATAAAAGTTTTAATGTGTTTACACTGACTATTAAAAACGTATAACAACGTTTATTACAAGATTAAAAAGACATTTCGGTCAAAAAACTTAGACCTTCGTCGGTTAAAAATGTTAAAATGCAAGGACAGCTCTATTATATACAAGTTCAAAATTATGTAAATCAATGTGCTAAGAAAGTGATATGTAAATATTGGGTATGTCTATACGATCATTGCCTGCATTCGAGTTCACTTATGGTAATTCGCCGCTTTGTCAATGATTGTTGTATTGTCAAAATCCATGTTATGTTTCTGCGTATTTGCATTTTGTGCTATTTTCGAATTCTTGTCTTGATTGTTTACTGCTCTTCTGTGTTCTTTCGACTTTTCAAGAAAAGAAGCAATACAAATATCAAGTTGTTTAACGGGATAGCTATTTCTCATAAAAATATTTTTGAGTTTTTCGAGTTCTTCGTGAAATGTTAAGTATAGGTTGAGCAAATATTGAAACAACGTCTAAGCAACAATGATAAAATAAGATCTTTTTATAATAAAACGGAATAAATGAATCAAATGAAGTCAAAAGTCCAGTAAAAGTGGGTTTACGATAAACATTTGTAATTATTATCTCTGAAGATGCACAACATCTACAACATATACAACGAAATATATATATATATATATATATATATATATATATATATATATATATATATATATATATATATATATATATATATATATATATATATATATATATATATATATATATAGGTAATATTTGGCATTTCACTCGATCAAACTACATGTTGAAAGGATTTATGGTGAAGGAAAATTTCGAGTGTTGGAATACATACATTTTAAGACCAAACCGGGACCAGTTGCGAAAAATGCAACTTAGCGGCCTTCCGGCCTTATATATATATATATATATATATAAGTCTAACAAAGTAGGAACATTTAAAACATCTTTATCTTCATCAGAACACTCAAAATTCAAAACACCATATAATATATATATATATATATATATATATATATATATATATATATATATATATATATATATATATATATATATATATATATATTAATAATTACATGTAGATCACGAGCTCGAAATTGCTTTGAGGTGATAGTGAACGAGAGGAAGTCCGAGTTAAATATCCCTCAATGAAATTACTATCGCCTCATAGAAATTATCGCCTCATAGAAATTAACTTATGTTCGTTATTTCTTCAAATTTATTTTGAAAAATGAGGCATAAGCATTGTTTTTTCGGAAAAATACACCTTATTACGTCACTCGCCGTTACTCGACATCTAGCGCAAAAATTAGATAGCGTAGTTAACTACTACAATGGTAGAAACACCGGTAGATTTTCCCACTGTTCTACTCAGTGTATGTACTTCACCCCAAACATTAATTAATAGTTTGGGTTATTTAGTTATTTAGTTTGATGTCTCATAATCAATGAAATTCAGCCAACATAAGATTTATAGCTTAAAGGCTCTCGGAGATAGTGTTCACTGAAAATGTATTCAAATTTGCAAATGAATGGGCTACTATCTATGTTATGAGTAAAATAAAAAGCTTCAAACAGTAAGCGGGCAAGGGGTTGTTGTGTACACGCATTTCTAGTATAAATTCATAATCAATTTGAGCTTTTAATGAAATGTTGTTAATACACTCTCATATCGTATACGCATGATTCACTTCGGCTGGATATGATATATAGATCTGGACGTCTGTTACCAGTTCGGAAAGTTTCTGCGACTGAACACGATTGTTGACTCTAGCAACGTCTTCCTAACGCGATGACTAAAATAATATTTTTAATTTGATTTTGTAAATAATAAAAGTAAATACCAAACTCTAAGTTTGAATTCCGAAAGTTAAAATGAGCCCTGTATCAACAGTTAAATCAGGCTTTTAATTTTTAATCACAAGTATTGAGCGACACAGTGGCGCAATGGGTAAGAAATTAACTCTCACAGGATTGAATCCCGTCTGGGCCATTCATTTTCCACGTTGCTATTTTTTTTCTCTTTCCAAATATTTGGATATTTATTTTTATTTTATTTATTTATTTTCCTTTCCATTTTACTATTTTCACTGAAAAATTTAATTTTCTAAATGTAACTATATCTATAGCCTACGTCATAGTCTGTGAAATTTGAATTTTGAAAAACACAGACTATGAACCAGCGCCGTTAATCGTGTTCTGTGACGTAGCTACTATAAGGAATTTTTATAGTAGACCATGATTGGTCGCTTAGAAAATTTAGTTAATACGTGATATTCAATTGGTTAAGAACTACTTCCGTTTTCAGTGTTTGTTGTTTACCACGGCACGAAGGCCTCAACGTATTCTTTGTAAACGAGACTATTAAAAGAGTTTGCTAAAACTTTCGAAGGATGACTGTTTATAGTCGGCATAATTTTGGTGGGAGGATGATCAAACAGTCGAAGAGATGCGGGAATTGAATTGTTAATCATACGATATTTCCAGGTAGCCGTCGAGTGCCGATTCTCGTTATACTGTTTCGTTTTAGCTTTTCAGCTTGTCCTATTTGTCTGTTAGAACTTTTTATATGATTTCTATAAGCATAGACTTGTTCCAAGTCTACCTCTTGATTGTTTCGGGTTTGTTTAAAGACGTGTTTGTTTGAGAATACGGGTTTGTTTCGAGACAGGTTCTTTTCAATACCTTGAAACAAACCCGAGGTCTTTTAATACCATATTTCAATAAAAGATTAAATTGGAATTAACAACAACTTATGGCACGGTCTTGGTTAACGTAACAGCGCCACTTCAGTTACGAATTATTAACAATTTCTAGTCTACTTGCCAACAAAGTCAAAACAAGAACGAAGCAACCTTTTATTGTAATTATGGGAACGTTTCTTGTATCAATTTGTCCCTCGACAATATACACAAAAATATGTCTCCATGTTAAACTGCTACTCGATAAGAACCTGTGCCCTTACTTTTTTCGGAGAGTTAAAATTGTCATATTTTACTCTATTTTTTATTTTATTATATGGAACGAATTTACTCTTTTATGAAAAATTACAATCATGATAATCCATTCACCTTTTTAGATAAACCAGTTGGAACGAAAATTAAAACGGATGTAAAACGTGATACTATACAAAAAGGTGGAGATTTGAAGATTGTTTGTGAAGCAGAGTCGAAACCACTTCCCACTTACCAGTTCTTTCACTACTCAGATGACAACGTGAAAACAAAAATAGATAATGATCAGGCAGCAAATAGTGGAGAATTATACATCAGAAAAATGAAGGCATCTGATCGTGGAAACTACTCATGCGTCCCACAGAATTCTGTTGGTGATGGTTTAGAGGCAAAAATTCTCGTATCTGTATTGTGTAAGTGTTTTATTTACTGAGTTTTTATACTTTAAAATTGTTTATTTTTACAAGTATTTCAAACACTCATTAATAATTCATGAAGAGAAGACAAATAAAATCAGTACCACCCATGTCCGTGGTTTTAAATGTGATAAAGATTCGTCCTGATTTACATAAACTTTATCTTTGATTTTCTCGGCTTAGACAACATTGATTTTCAAAATTACTATGCCAATGAACTTATCAAATGGGTCCTCCTTTCAACCCATAAAAAATGGTCAATTGATGGGTTTGAGACAACCGAAGAAATTGGTTGTTTTAACCAATCTGTTTTTACAGTGTATACATATAGAAGTTATTGTATAATTGCCATTTTGAATAAGCTGGTAAGCACCGGTGCGATTATGGTAATACGGATCATAAATTTTGTTTACTAAATATTTTCACGTTAAACAATGATGTGGTTCAATATTAAATCTTAAGCCTGACTAGCAAACTAGAGCAGTGTTAAAAGCAAGAAAAAACAGAATTATGCATGTATAAGTGTTGTCATAAACGAAAAGTTGCCTCGTTTACTTGTGGATATTCGATTCAATTATTTCTATATTGATGCGTTCAAAAATGTAATGCAAACGTGTGTACATATATAAATGTGTACTCGAACACTTGCAGGAGAGGGCAATAAGAACGATTTACAAAAAGACTGATATGAGTAATAAGGAATGTGGTCTGATATCAATCACTAACAGAAAGAAATTAAAGGCAGTCTAATTTTCCAATGTCTTCAGGGAACTTCCATTACGGATTTTAATACTTAATAATAATACTTACTATTAATCAGATGAACCATAGATATCACACAAGGAACAACAACATTTCATTACGATTGCCTCGGGTAAACTCCCACTTGAAATTCTCCAGTCGAAAACTTTCCTTTTATTTAAGTCAAGACTGAAAGTACATTTTTTAAATAAGTAAACTTTTCTTTTTTCTTATTTATTTTTAACATAAAAGTAGTAATATATGTAATTTTAGGTATATACTCAGACATGCAGGGCCCTTATTGATAACAGCATGGTTATTTGCTGACAAGGTTACCATGTATAAATATGTATTTTATTATTTAATATTATTATTATATTAGCAACCTGTTTGCACCACACTCTAATGTGTTCCTTTTTTCTTTCCCTACAGTTTCTCCTGAAATAATAAAAATTTCCCTATCAACGTTGAACTTAACGAAAAAAGACGTTCTAAATATATCGTGTGAAGCTGATGGATATCCAAAACCCCACATTATCTGGACAAGAGAAGGGGATGATGCTACCATTTTGAGTACTGAAATGGTCTATGAGAAAACTCCAGTGGATGAAAATGATGCGGGAGTGTACGTTTGTACAGCCAGCAATGGGAATCCTCCAGATGCAAAGAAAAGTCTCAGCGTGAACTTCTTCTGTAAGAAATACTTATCGTTTTCTTTTGATTTAATTATGATATCATCCATTCTATAACTAGCAGACAAAAATGAAGAAAGTACAATATTGGATTGTGGATGTGAGTAAAATTGGCGTTTAGCTCTCCTATGTACTACCATGGAGCTCGAGGAAGAAATTAACTCATGGTAAAAAAGTTAATTAATTGGAAAGCAAGCGTTTTCAAATGTTATGGACTGTTTACTAGTAAATTTGGCGAACAAATTGTCATCTTAATAAACAGTTGATGAACATTTTGACTAAACACACAACAACGTTTTCGGTAGCTTAGTCTGCAGTTAGATCTTCGTCTACAAACCTAGAGGTCGTGAGTTCCCCGCCGAAAGGTCTTTACTCGTATTGGTCCAAGCACGATATTTAAGCTTTTTATCTTACTGTAGTTTAACGACAATGTTTCCACAGATCTACTGAGAATCAAACAGTCTGATTACACACAAATCTTGGAGAAAAAAAAACTTTCACAAGATTTACTCACTTCTGGTAATCCCATAATTAAAGCACGCGTGTATTTATTCAGATTCGCGATCCATATATATTTCTACAAAATTCACCATTCCATTACAATTAAACTCTGCAAGGATGTATGTCAATGCTTTTTTTAAATAATTTAACTGGAATACCCGAGATTGCATTATAAACTTATTTAGGCCAGATTTACTTTACAAGTAGATAATTCCTCTCTGTGTCATTCTCAGATAAGCCAATTATCGATAACGAAGCATCATCGATGAGAATACCTACCCAGATAGGCAATAGAGTGGAGCTGAAGTGTATTGCAAAAGGCAATCCAACTCCTTCTTTTGAATGGAAAAAGGATGAACATGGTGGTCTCGGATTCAAGTCATCATTCATCATAAACTCCATAAATAAGACCCACTTTGGAAAATATAAGTGTGAGGTTAGCAATGCTATTGGAACAACGTATCACACTGTTACTGTTTTCGAAGTAGGTAAGACGACAAGTTATATTATTCGTCGAATTATATTATTCATCCAGTTATCGTTCAGTTATATTGTTATTACCTCTGTTTGTTTGTTTGTTTGTTTGTTTGTTTATTTGTCTGTTTGTTTGTCTGTCTGTCTGTCTGTCTGTCTGTCTGTTTGTCTGTCTGTCTGTCTGTCTGTCTGTCTGTCTGTCTGTCTGTTTGTCTGTCTGTCTGTCAATAAGCAGGATAACTCAAAAAGTATTGAACAACATGAAAGTTTGTGGAAGGGAGTCGTCATACGCCAACAATGTTCAATTTGGATGACAATTGGATGAAATTTAAATAAAAGTGTGTCTGTAAGCTTCTCTGTGTAGAAAAATGAATGAAAATGCTTGATTGCGCTCATTATCCCTTATATTATTCAGTGTTTAATATTTGCAAACAAGCTGAATTCACAAAAACAATGGACTTGTCAGTTCCATTGTAATTTACACAAACGTGCGGTCGTGGCCTATGGAACAACATATAACTTTGCATAATATTTGAGTAGATATGAGCGCAATGAAGCATTTTATTCACTCTAGAAAAAGAAGTTCATACACGTGTAGATCGTACATTGAACAACAATATTTTATTGTATATGAAAAAGTGTGATCATGGTCATGAACCAGAGACCAACCATTAAATATGTGCTAAATTTATCCTAAAATGTCCCTGAGTGCCCTCTAGTTATTAATATTTTTAGCTAATTTGATATATAAATAATTTCAATTCACAACATTCATGAGTCTTTCAAATCAAAACATTTTCGATTCGCGGAGTCTAAAAATTAACTATGTCATAATATTGTGTGATCGATTTCAGTTATAATTATTGTTTTGTTAATTTATTTTCAATATTATTTATTTTCTTGAATATCAAGCGATATCTAGCCATATTTGCAGAGATGGAGGTTAATGCACATGGATAGCTAGAACATTTATAGCAAAACATTGTGTTCTTGTATATTTCTTATCAGTATAGGTAGTTTCCCATAACACTGTGGCTCCAAAACAGACCAAAAAATGAAAAATAAATTAAATAATATCTGTTTCTGCTCCGAACCCAAGTATCTCATTTTATTTCGTCACCATTTTGTATGCTTCCCGAATAAGAATATATAGAAATATATCGAGTAATTTTTAGGTTAACTCCTCTTAGTATTCCCACTTTGCATTCCAAATTCCAATGATTATTATGAAAATTTTGAAAACTTATTCCAAATCTTCTACGAAATTTGTAAATTTCCTTTCGAAATTCCTTTTGAACAGAACAGACAAAACAGAACAGGAAGTTTGCAAAATTCAAAAGAAAATTTACAAATTCCCCACACGAGATTTGCAACGACGTTTTTTTAACTTTTCAAGCTAGACAATGAATATTCCAATCAACATAGGAACTCACAGAGGAACGCCTGACATACTTGTAATAACCAATGCTTTCCTCTCTACAATATTCTATTAGAAAAACCTACTGTGGCAGACCTAAAAGTTACGCATATAAGTGGCAGATCAGCCCTTATTTCATGGAGATCAATTTCCTATCAAAACCAGTTTCCTGTCAAAAGATATGTTATGTCATATACGCATATGACCAGCAAAATAATTAAAGAATTAAGCATACTTGGAGAACATAAGAAAACACACAAGATTGCGAATTTACAACCATATTCAAGCTACCATGTCAAAGTTGTGGCCTGGAACGACTTCATTGCAAGTGATCCGGCGGTTGTAAATTTCAAAACAGAAACTGCTCGTAAGTACACTGTCCGGGTGTTTTTAGTGTTTCTTAGTTAGCCTAGCTTTTTCTTGCTGTGCTTAGAATAAACATAAAATTTACATCATACAGTATGCTGACCTTAGAGCAAACCACGACATCCTGTAAATGATGGAATCAATTGACTACTATAACGTATTGGAAATACGGTGACATTCATCATGACATATATTAACAATTGGGGGGTAATCAACTACATTTCGAGGATTCTTGAGCAACATCAATTTTCCCAATGTGATTGCCTTTCGAACTACCTAAAACATATTCTATGATTTTAAGTATGTTTTGTTTAAAATCCCAAAGATATATTCAGATAATAATACCTTCCAAATATATTGCAGAACTGAACCCATTACATTTCAGTGAAGAAAAAGCATGCATAATCTGCGCAGGTAGCAGATGTGGTTTAGATCCAAAAGTATCGGATAAAACTGTGAAAATTAATAACATCTTTTTTTTCAATTTTAATGTGTTAATTATTCCTTTTCTCTCTATAAGTGAAAAATCCTGATAACTGCAGGGGTATAATATGTCCCCATAATAATGTAACAAGCACAAGTTTTCTCGCATATTCTACTTATGAAATATTGTAGTTATTGTTTTAGAACTATCGTCGAAAATAAAATGCTACTAATTCTACTCTGCTTAATAACCGTGTATGATAAAAGGAATACGTTCGAACAGCAATGCAAGTGCACCGTGGTAATCAATGTATTCAGTATTTATTTATATTTTTTCTAGAACCTGGGTCACCTGGTCCACCCGAATTGCAAACTATTAGCGGGACCTCTATTCGTGTTAGTTGGTCGCCCCCAGTGGAAACAAATGGTGAAATAATCAAATACATTTTGGAATATAGTGCCTTAAATGAAACGTCGGATTTTGTGGAAATAAGTGAAGTGAAAACTTTACACGTTCTTAAAGATCTCAATAACGCAAAATCGTATAGATTCCGAGTAAGAGCAGTGACAAAGGCTGGGAATGGACCTTTTAGTAAATATGTTATATCTGTCAGTACAAGATCAAGTAAGTCACCCTTAATCCATTTTTTTGAGATCGAGGGCAAATATTTCTCGATCTGGACCGACCAAAAACGGTAAATCTAACCTTTTTTTTATACAAGGTAAAAGACTTGAGTAACTTTAGTTCGGTAAAACTGCATTATTTGGATAAGGAAAGAAAAACAAACCAAAATAATTTTTGTATAATATAGTTATTTCCAGCTTAGTTGAATCAAATTCTGTATTAGTTTTCCATTTTTCAGTTAATAATGAAGCAAAAATCGCGATAAAAATTTTTTTATCATTTAGGATTCCGTGACTGTGGTCAAAATATCGTAAAATTCCGCCCGCTGCTGCAGCCAATCAGGTTGCAGGAAAGGCTGGCGATTCCGCACGCTCACGATTACAAAAAATCAAATAGTTTCCCCTTCGTTCTTCGCTCTCTCACATTAATTTCTTCCTTTGTCCTTTATCGCTCTTCTTTTCTTTTCATTTCTACATTATATCCTTTCATTGCTATCACATTTTAATTATTTATAATTATATCTTCTCCAAAAATCATGCACTCTTGATTCTTAATATTATCTTTCTTAATTTAATCCAGCAGATACGCCGCAACCTGGCAAGATGACGTTTAATCAAACATCTACAAACGTCTTCGTTCTAGAATGGAAAAGACCTGTGCATATGTTAGGCCAGATAGTCAGAGTTTTGATATCCTTAGAATGGAAAATAAGACATTCAGGGCAATATGGACAGCAAGACAGACAAATTATTGTCGGTAGACGTTTACACTCTCGGTGGAATAGGGAAGTGAGCTTTGATTGGAAAGCTGAAATAAAGCAACTCTCTCCGACAAGAAAATTAGAGCTTAAAGATTTATTCCCCAACACAGACTACAGTGTTTCACTGAAAGAAGGAATGAAAGTTAAAAGCGGTATATTATGGAGTAGTAAAACAAAACCAATAGTTATAAGGACTCCTGAAGGCGGTAAGTAGAGATACTAGAAATGCGTGTACGCGACGACCCCTCGCCTGCTTAATTACCAGTGTTCAGCAAAGTACTGATATTTTGTACTTAAGTAAAAGTAAAAAGTAACTCCTCAATTTATACTTAAGTAAAAGTAAAAGTATGGCCTGAAAATTTTACTTAAGTAAAAGTAAAAGTATGGCCTGAAAATCTTACTTAAGTAAAAGTAAAAGTATGGCCGGAACATTTTACTTTAGTAAAAGTAAAAGTATGGCAAAAAAAGATTTCAGAAAAGTACCTCTGAAACAAACTATACTTAATCTGGGCGCTGTTTGGCGGCGCCAACTCAACAGTTGCCAATCACGTGCGCATGCAAAACCAACTTCACGCGATTGCTCCACCGAGTATTGGACCGATTATTTCGCGACTTCGCGTTCCGAATTTCTTTTTTACTTTGCCGATAAAACAAAAAGTAACGAAGTTAAAAAGTAATTATTTAACAAAAAATTTACTTGGTTATAAGGAAAAAGTATTTGTTAAAAAATATACTTCGTACAAGTAAATACTGATTGTTTTTACTTAAGTAAAGTAACGAAGTAAATTTACTTCGTTACTGGCGAACACTGTTAATTACCTGAAGCTTAATGATGACAAAACTGAACTATTGATTTGATATTCCATTCTCGATATTTACCACGTCTACAACTTACTTCCATCAAATTTGGTCAGGATGTTATTAATTCTACTGATTCATCCCGAAAAATTTGGCGTTATTTTTGACGATACGATTTATTTTAATAATTATCAGATCACAGCTACTTGCAAGTCTGCCTTCTTTCATCTTAGAAATATTTGTCGTATTAAGAAATACATTGATGATAACACAACTAATATTCTCTAGTTCATGCCTTCGTTACCACAAAACTGGATAATTGTAACTCTTTTTTCTGCTTTGGACTGCCTAAATATTTGATCAAGAGACTTCAAATTGTCCAGAACGCGGCAGCTCGCCTTGTTTCGGGAATTAGCAAGTTTGACCACATCTCGCCTGTTTTGATGGAACTTCATTGGCTTCGAATTCCTGTGGAGAAGAGAATTTTATTTAAGTATTACTTTTTACTTATAAGGCGTTGAACAATATAGCTCCATCTTATATTAAGGACCTGTTGGTTCCATACATACCTTCTAGATGCCTGCGATCGAGCTCGGAAAAGCTTTTATATATACCGCCTACAAGATTAAAATATTTTGGTGATAGGGCTTTTTCTGCGGCAGCTCCATGTCTATGGAAGGATCTACCATTATCGTTAAGGACGGCAGAATCTCTTAACATTTTTAAGCGTAATTTAAAAACTTATCTTTTTTTAAATTAGTATTTTTTACTTCATTATTGGTGAATTTATGTTATGATTTGTAAACAGCCCCATTGAACAATTGTGAAGATTGGCGCCTAATAAGTTATTGTATTATTATTATTATTTGATGCTTTTATAGTGTAGATAACTACCCATTCATTTGGCAATCGGAATAGTTTTTATGCAGATACTAACTAATCCAGTTCTAATCCTAACACTAATCCAACCCTAATTCCAATCTTACGGGCGCTATTTCATGTTTTGTCTTCGTCCAAAATTCACTGTGATTATATTTAAGCATGCTTACGTGTGTATTAATCAAGGCCAAATAATTTATTTAATAGACCTTATTCCAAAATGCCGGCCAGTTTAATATTTTTAATATAAAAGAATATTAAATTGGCAGGAATTTGTAAATAAGGTCTATTAATTCCATTTTAATGAGGTTACTTTAATTTGCAAATGATTCCAGAATAATTATAATTACTAAAGAAATTTGAATAGCTATAAAACCCAACCGTTTTAGGCCAAGAGTTTTAAAAATAATATTTCTTCTCGTTTCAATGCCAGCAGTAAATGATAGATTCTTCTGCATTATTAATGTATACACTTTCCGCTTCTCAATATGAATAAATATTAGCATCTTAGGTTATTTAAGATTCTTATGTATCCTGCTCTTTTCCTTAAAAAATAATGGTTTCTTTATTTTATGAAATTTTATACCAATAAGATCATCAGATTGATAGATTACACATTCGTGCGTTGTAATCTAAACAATAAAATTGCATTGTGAAGTAATGCGAAGTCTTCCAGTGAATCATGTGTTTTTCCTTTCTTCATCAACTTTTCTGCTTTATGACTCTAGTGCCAAGCCAACCATTAGGGCTTACCGTTGATATGCAATCTGACACAAGATTTTCCGTGACATGGAAGAGGCCAATTTATTATGGTGTCAAATTAAAGAAATATACAGTATTCTATCGAACCGGTTCTGGAGATTGGAAAAGAAAAGAATTGAAAACTGATCTTCATAACGAAACCGTCGTTAGTATAATAGATGGAGTAACTGGAAAGGCACGATATGAAGTGAAGGTTTGGATCAAATTTAGTGGTGATTTACATGCTTTGCTTTGCTTTGCTTTATATTGCATTGCTTTGCTTTACTCTGTAGCTCTACTATCTTTTCTATACCTTTCTGCTGCGTTACGTTCCTTTCTTTTGGTTTCATTTCCTTTCCTTTTTACGTTTCTCTTTGTCGAATTGATGTAGATACAGGCAAGTGGAGATATGCCTGGATTATTTAGCAATACAGTGCAATATACGCAAGGTAAAAACATTACTCATAATTGCAATTCGCGTTGCGTCATTCCTAAATATATTATTAATTGTTTGGATGTTATAAATATTTTATCTGTATTTTGAATGTGTATATATCATGATCAACATTGCGATTACAAGCAATAACACTTTCATTATCTCTTGATTGGAATGCAGTCAGGGCCGCATTAACAGATTATGGGGCCCGGGGCATAGAAATTTGATGGGACCCCTATATGGAAAAATGTTGGGAAAGGCAGAGATAGGATTTCTGGAAAATGGGTTAAAAATCGTTTAAAACCTTAATATAGTAATAACGGGTTATGATGAAAATTTTATTCGAAAGTTGTAAGTGGTCCCATGCACTGATGTACAGGATCAATTAATATGTTTCTTTTTTGTCTTGCATAGAATAAGTTATAAATAGAATATAGAGTGACACATTCTCAACGTTTAATATATTTCAAACAATGGACATGAAGACGGAAGCATATATTTGAGTCAGTCTAATAGAAATAATAGTTAGGTTTAAGCACACAAAATGCAGGAAACTTCAAGACGCTGTCAAATAGTATGTTCATTTTGTCGATTATAAGACTATTGTTGTTGAAGCACAAGTACTTTGCTTGGCTTTCGTGACGCAAACATATGGTGATTTGACTCAAATCTAAACCGCGCACTATGTCAGAATCCAGACTCATGATAGTAAGATGAGTAAGGCGGGTCTGGCCCATAGTAGTGCGCATCAAGTTCTTAATCAGTACGTTAAGCGATCGAAAAAGATCGCTCGCCACAGCAATTCGCAACCATTAAGGTGAGATTTATCTTGAGTGCGACTTCTACATTGGGAAATATAGCTTGAACGTCTTTGTCGATGATGAGAGAGTACATGAATTGTTCCAAGCCTGGTTGCATTGTTGGAAATTCTAACAGAAAGCCGAAGCGATCGAAAACCTTTACTTACGACGATCTCCAACTCCAAGTGCAGTTCCCAGACTTTTTTCGAGAGAAATAGAGCAAATTTCACCATCTCCTATTTTGTGTATCGGGAAGGAAAGTTTGTACAGCGCATATATCGAAATAGACTTTTCAATCGTCACAATCTATTCAGTATGTACATTGTACAATTCAAATATCCCTTGAGTCGTTTCGCAACCAATCAACTTTTTTCTCTCATGAGGCCGGGGCCCCATGCTCACGCGGGGCCCTGGGCAGCTGCCCCTTTTGCCCATAGGATAATGCGGCCCTGAATGCAGTTAACAGTTTATACAATAGTATACCCATATGTTCTAATGCCTATATTACTCCCCGTTTAAGTAAATGAGGATAATCTCTCTGCAACATAAATGAGAATGCTTAATTTTTTTATATATATATATATATATATATATATATATATATATATATATATATATATATATATATATATATATATATATATATATATATATATATATATATATATATATATATCACTAGTATAATGAAAAAAACAAAATGGCGGAATATTTTGCTAAACTGAGTGACTGAGTGAACAAGAAATTATTTAGGTATTTGCTTGATAAAACAACACGAAAAAATTCCTAAAACTACCACCGTTGTGTATTATAAAACAATTCTGTAGTTATATATATATATATATATATATATATATATATATATATATATATATATATATATATATATATATATATATATATATATATATATATATATATATATATATATATATATATATATATATATATATATATATATATATATATATATATATAATATATAATATAATCGTGAGGTTGAATAATTTGTACATGCTTTCTTAACAGGGTAAATCAAAATAATTTTT
The DNA here is from genome assembly GCA_035772405.1 of Chrysogorgia sp. JL179-B06. NCBI lineage: Eukaryota > Metazoa > Cnidaria > Anthozoa > Scleralcyonacea > Chrysogorgiidae > Chrysogorgia > Chrysogorgia sp. JL179-B06. Next base: position 4,534,946 of record JAYKKM010000193.1, on the reverse strand, counting down.
TTCTTTATTGATTATAATAACATACGTTAGGTAAATTTGAATTCAAAGTAGATTATGATTTAACCCGCAAATACGAAATAGTATTTGAAATGAGTGAATGTAGTAAACAAACGTGTTTGTGCATCGGTATATTGAGGTTCTAAGTAAAGAAATTTGAAAAGAATTGCCAAATAAAAAAGGTATCGAAATGTTACAACATTTAAAATTTTCGGACAATTGTAATTGTAATTTGTTATCTTTTATTTTAAAATGGGATAGAAAGTGAACTTTTGAAAGTAAATATCGACAGCCATTCCACGAACAGCTTCACAGTAACATGGTCAAAGCCTTCCAAGCCTTCTGTAAAGATAACAAAGTATACTGTGTTCTATCGACAAAAAAATGGAAAGTGGATGTTCAAGGTTATCATGTCAGGACTGAATAATGATAGCCTGTCGGTGAAAGTCAATGGACTTACTTCAGGAGCGCTCTACGAAGTCAAGGTAGGGAAATATATATTGTGGCATTTAGGACAATTGGACAAGAAAGAAAATTAAAGATCATTATTACATGATTGAGTCGGTTTTCTTTGATGTACCGCGGGATGTATATACAGGGCCGTCGAGAGAAATTTAGGGCCCCCGGTCAAAAAATATTTATGGGCCCCTCTATTACCCACTCCCCAATTCCCAAATTTGTCCTATTTGTCACAGACAAGATTTCAAAATTTCTGAAATTTAAATTTCATTAACCTGGGATTTGCAGTAAAAAGTAAAAATTCAAATTAACGAGCAAAACATGCATGTATTTTGATTAATTTAATGTTTGTTCATGTTCATTTTACAATTGATATATTAACAGTATATTAATATAACATCAAGTATTAAGATGTATTGATGCGCCCTAGATCGAGCCGTATACCGATGTGGTGAAGTGTCTGTCCCACAGTCCCAGATTTCTGTCATGAATTAATATTATGCCAAAAAGGATCCCCATCGCAGTGATAAAGCCATAAAGGGCCCTATGCCAGTGCCATTAGCGAGTTTACAGACACTGCAATGTAACGATTAATAAAACGATTGCTAAAACTGCAGTTCTTGATTATTATAAAAACGATTTTATCGCTTCACAGTTAAGATAATGTATAACATATTCTTTGTAATTTTTTAATGTATAACGTTTGCTTAAAAATGGGTGACCAGGCTGACTCCCCCCCCCCCACCCCACCCTATCCCCTCTCGTCAGGCCTGTGTATATAGCATACAACCTTGTGAATACTAATTAGATAAGAAATGAAGAAAAAACTAGGAAAATCTTTGTCCAAGGTGGCAAAATGGACAAAACGTTGTTAGAAAACCTCCTCAATCATGTAATAAGTCAGTTAATTACCTCGAACGACGGGATGTACGCGATATATATAGCATACATCCCTCGTTATCGGTAATTAACTCTTACATACTTACTGATTTTGCGAATTATAAGTCTAATGAGGGTATACACCAGGCTAACACAATGGTTACTTATCGTGGCCCTCAACTACCACGTTAAAATACATAATAGGTAACAAAATTAGGTAAGGTGAAACTTTGATACAATTTATATAGTAAAATAAAATTTAAAGTAAAGACTCAATAAATGTTTCTTAAAACTACTGATGGTAAAGTTTTTAAAACTAGTCGGTAAGGTATTAAATTACCTGTGAAACGAACTTTTTTGCAGTTTCTAACTTAGGACATATTGAACGAGAAAGATTCTTAAAGTGCCATGCAATGAAAAATTCAGTTGTAAACTCTTGAAACTATAAAGACTAACCATTTACAACTTTTCCATATCTCACATCACTTCACTATTGAGATATTAGGATTTGTTTAATATGTAAATGATTATACTTATGACATCACAATGCATAATGACTTATTGAAAAATTCTGCATATCTTTACCGTTATAACATGGAATCGTTTGATGATTTGCATATTTGATGTCATTGGATACATCCCCGCACATGCACCTTCATTTCAAGTGATTTCATTACATAATCTCAAGGATATATAAGCGTTTTCAATAAGTTATTATGCAGTGTGGTGTCATAAGTATATGATCATTTACATATCAAACAAATCTTAATATTTCAAGAGTGAAGTGAGATATGGAAAAATTGCAAATGGTTAGTCTTTATAGTTTCAAGAGTTCTTTCAAATAAAAGAGTTATTTTACAACTGAATGTTTCATTGCATAGGCACTTTAAAGAAAAAACGATATTATGCCACCGAAATAGGCTATAAAACAACGAACATATTTCAGCCAAAAGGTGGTCACTTCAACGCGCGGCTAAATACCAAGTAACTTGTTAGCATGACATCAAGGTGTTTGCAAGTAGTGTAAAAATGGCAGAAATTAGCGTGAAAGTTATATATCACGGTGCAAGATATTGCATTGCTAGATATTGCATACGCTCTCTTTGGCGCTCTCTAATCCTCTCAAACACTTTTTATCAAACACTTTAACTTATAAAAAACCTTGACGAATTAACATTATGCAACAAACTCTGTATCTCTTCATACATAATGTCGAAGCTGTTTTTACTAAGGACATATATGTAATTTTTTGTGTACATCATATTCAGTTGCAGGCTCGTTCAAACCGTCATGTTTACTTGAGTGTAGCGCACGAAATCAGATCAGGTACGTAAAAACTTGTAAAAGTTCCTTTGCGAGATAGGAATTTTATTGTAATTCAAAAACTCACATATCCTTTCTCTCTCGGAAGACTATCAATAAAATTTTATAGAATATTATAAATAATACAGTATAGAATATATTATCATTTATAGACCCGGAGCGAGGAGAATTCGACGAAATATTACCCCGAGGGATGAAGCCCGACGGATATATCATCCCGAGAGGTAATATTTCGACGAATTCCCCGAGCGGAGGGTCTATAAATGATATATTATACCGAAACAATCTTGAATGCTGTCTTGAAACGTCTAGAAACGTCTTAAAACGTCTTGTTGTTCCTCCATTGGTTACAGGCTCGTCTTGGTTCACGCGCGTGTTATTTGATTTTTGCGCGTAATACTTGGTTTCGCGCGCGTGATACTCGAGTCGAATACCCCTCCACAGAGGGGAATTCACTATTATACCCCTTCACAGAGGGGAATTCACTATTATACCCCGCCACAGTGGGGAATTCACTATTATACCCCTCCACAGAGGGGAATTCACTATTATACCCCGCCGCAGTGGGGAATTCGAGTTTAAATTGACTGGTCGCGTAGTACAAATCTATTGCTTGGACAATTTATAGTTGAGGTATAATATTATAAGTTATAACATATGTTAGTAAATAAGTAAAAACCCACGCTCTGATTACTCAATGTTGAATATTTAATGCTAGGAGCTGCTACATCGCTGCGCCATGTAGCGGTTCAATTCTGCTTTTATAGAGCGTCGTTCGGCATACTCACGGAATGGGCTAGCCATCGCAAATATATATATTGACGTGTAACGTGGACTTTGATTTATCCGGTTTTTGACGAATTGTAAGTAGTTTTTACCGCAACAAGAAGTCAAGCAATACCTGATTATATGTCCATGTACACGTCACTCAATAATATATGTAAGAAATAGAGGATAATACTATTGTTGGTAAGATCTCATGAGTGAGCGAAGCGAACGGGTGAGTCATATTATCAAAACGAGAAGATATAAGATTCGTATCTCGAAGCGACCATATAATTAATGTTCTATTTATTATATTGAAATCGATTTGAAATCAGCCATGATGATAACTTCACATGTGAAGATAAAAATTATATCAATTACGGCTCACAGTGAAGATATCATTGTTTTTGAGAAGGGGAAAACCTAGTATTTCATTGATATCTATACAATAATAACATGTTACCTTGACTTTCAGTGAAGATCTCTCATCCCTATTTTATAGTAACATCAAAAAAACAAAAAGGTGACGAAACCGACTATGTCCCGATGTTTGGTGGCATCATTGCTGGTGTACTAATATTTGCCTTTGTTATCATTGTCGTGGCAATGTTAATCCGCTATAATTACAGGTACACTACACTACCTACTCTAGCTGTGTTTACATCGTAGTCACCAATTGTGTCACATTCGTTTGTACTATTAGTAGTGATAAAATTATCAGGGCTGAAAAGGGTGAGGCCATCGAAAGTCAGTGAGCGCAGTTCTAGGGGGTCGGGGATATACCCCAAAATGTTTTTGAAATATAGAACCTCGTAAACACCATTTCCTGCAATTTGAGCGAAAGTTTTGGGCTCATTTTGCGACAGGCATAGTTAAATTTATATAAAAATGAAGAATCACATCAACATAATTTGCTAGCCTGGAGGATTTAATGCCAAACTTCATGTGTCCTCATAGCGTCCTTTCTAAAGTTTTTATTGTTCTCTAGAACCCGAATTACACGGAGCCAAATTATCAGGATCGAGAGCTCACGCAATCTTGAGAATTTCTGTCGTTTAATTGGTTTAAACACTAGATATATTTATAAATAAATAAAAAAGTTAATAAATCAAGTGTTTTACAACAAAAAATACAAACGCGATTCTTCTTGATCGCGATCGTAATCCCGAAAATTAGACTCCGTGTAAATGGGGTTCAAAGATTTTTTTTGCAAATATTTTTTTCTTCAAAAGAATGTTCCAAACATTTGGCGGGCTGCAGCCTGCCTAGCCCCCCTGCTTCCGACGGGCCTGATTGTTTAAAAGTATTTTAATGTATTACTTGAAAAACGAGCAGCAGAATTTGTATATTTATATGCGTGGTTTTAAACATGGAGTACTTAAAGTACTATTTAAAGTGCTACTGCAATGAAAATTGTGTTTTAAAAAAACTAATTTGCCACTTGAATTATACCTATACTATTTAAATGTTATAAATTCGACAAAATCTTGAAAATTGAATGAAGTAATGTGGAGAAATATTCATGAGACAAGAGACGAAAATGTCCTTCGCCATTATTATTAAAGTTGTCGCTTGATCGGCCCGCAAATTCTAACCAGCGGTCTGCTTCGTGACGTCATCCAATTAACCTTGTTCTTGTTGTATGTTGCATGCTAGCTGAATATGCTTAGCTTTCTTGACCTTTGTATACTGCAAGGCTTATAAATGTCATCAAGCTAAAATATCTATAACCGTTATTTAGAAGTCCCCTGTTTATTGGATGACGTCACAACTCGCATTTGACCCATTTACTTTCCGAGTACTAGCTGCAGGCGACGAGCGCTCAATGGCAAACGTAGAAATAATTGCAAAAATATAGTACTTCCGATTCGAATTGGAAAAAAACGTTTGAGTATGTAGGAACCCGGTACTACAACTCTGTTCAAGTTCTCACGTATTTTCATCGCAGTAGCACTTTAAAAACCTCCAAGTAGTACTTTTTTGGTTTAAAACACGAGGTGATAGTCGAATGTTTTAGATCCGATAAGCACGTACTTCGAGTTTTTTCAATAGCTTCAAAAATAAACAATTTCATACGTTCATTGGCGTAATAACAATTTTGAAAATCAACGTTGTTGGAGTTCGTAAAAACCGTCTTTATCACATATGGCGAGCAACCAAATTTATTCTGAACTATCCACCGGAATTGTCATACGCCGAAAGATTGGCCAAAACAAACCTCATTAAGCATGAATAAATTGTGCTCGGCAACTTTTGAGCAACTTCTGGAGTTTTGAGCAACTTTTTGTACTGCAAGCAACCTGAGCAACTTTTGCTTTCCTTGGCAACTTTTGAGCAACAAATACTGAAAAACTAAACTATCACTAATTGAGCACCCAAATTATCCCAAATAAATGTTTCTGTAGTGTTAATTGAAACTGGTCGACACTAAAAATAGTATTGACCCTGCAAATGATTAACATTCCTTTGTTTTCTACTTTCCGTGCAATCGACATTCGTGCATGAATTGATATTTAATATCGTCCACGAATTATCCAGCGGTTATTCGCTCCAACACAGACTCAGTATCCAGCCAAGTTCAGCATCTGCTGAGAGAGCCTTCAGCCTTCTGAAGAATGCCTTTAATGACCAGCAAAATAATTCCCTTGTGGATTACCTTGAGGCTTCAGTCATGATTAGATACAACAACGCAAAGAGGCAGTAAACTTTATCAAAGTACTACTATTGTTAGACGTTAGTTATGTTGAACTTTAAAATTATATTGAATTACACATCCAACATTTCCATGTTTAAGTTGTTATCTAGAATAAAATGGCTCGCCAAAGTGAGCAACTTTTTTAAATTTTGGTGGCAACTTTTTCAATTTTTGGCAACTTTTGAGCAACTTTTAGCCTTTTTTTGCAGCAACTTTGGCTGGATTTGCTAGCACAATCTATTCATGCTTAAACCTCATCCCACTAGAGTTTCGTAGAGAAATCTCCGACTTGACATTAATCTTCAAATCTAGAAAGGGTCTCATCTCTACCGACGTTAACAATTATTTAAGCACTTTTGAAACAAAATACAAATCTCGAAATTATGATCCTAATAACTTTAATTTAATTATAAAACATAAACAGGACTACTTCCGGAAATCGTTTTTTATTAGGTCAGCTGAACTGTGGAACACTTTCCCATCTAGTCTCAAATCCTACAATTCTCTCGCTCTATTTAAGTCTAGTCTCCACAAAATTTACTCAATCAAACTACTTGCCTATAGCCCCCTGGTTATGTCCAATAAGTAAGAATAATATAAAGATATATAAAGACATTTTCCTTTGTGTTTACCTCATGTATTATTAATGAGTTTTTGAAGACCTGATAAATAAGCATGTATAATTTAACTTTTTGAGTGAATCAAAAGGAGCCATTTTGTTGGTGTAGTCATTTTGTTGTCTGAATCGAATCGTCAGTGAGAAATTTATCTAGAACAGCAACTTGCCATAATATTATAATATTAGGAAATACGATATAGTACGTCACGTGACGTGAAGCTGTTTGGACTCCGCGAATTATTTTGTATTTCATTTTTTCCTGTACGATTTTGAACGGGATACTTCTCAAAGTGGTCGGTAAAGTGTTCTTCTATTGGAATCTGAGAAACTCCAAGTATCCTTTTCGCCATCTAAATAATATTTAGTGAAATACCAGATTGTCTATACCGAGATTTTTAACGTTTGTTTTTCAAGCTCGCGCATAAATGGTTGGTCTTCACACGCAAGCAAATAGTGAAGCACGCTACGTATGCTGACGACAGTGCGCGTGCTTCAATTTGATCTGTCGCGTGCATGCAGTAATTAACTTGGAATAAAACTCTCGAACTGTCAACTGTATTCGCTGAAGACACACGCGCCATGATTTTGCTTCGAACAATCCACGTTATCCTTTTTGTTTGGTTGGTTCTTCGCGGGATTCGTCATACTGAGGAGAACCTAGTGGCCTTGTTACGTAATAATTAATAATAATTAATAATAATTGATTAATAGTTTTTTGTTTAGGCTATATCTTATAATGAAACTGTAATTAGTTTTAGATAGATAGTTTATTAAAAATAATTACATCGCAGCCCTAGAGCTGAATTGCGTAATTTACTTATATAACAGAGTATGAATAAGACTATATACATGAAAACTATGTACATAATAATATGTGTATATTTATTTATTTATTTCGATTCGCCATTAGTAAATTAACATATAAAATATAAAAATATATATATAACATATAAAAAAAAAAGTCTGGCAGGGATACCACTACAGCTTACGCCAATTACTGTGGCCCCGTGTATAATTAAAAAAAAAGAGTTTAAAAAATTGAGGTTATATTTACATAAATACTAAGGTGAAAAGAAAAGTCTGTAGCAAAAATCAATAACAACAAGTGAGGGATTTCTCGAGGCGACGTGCCGAGTTACATTTTAGGCAAATGGATTTCCACGTACGTGGGTCGTCCTGGTTATAGATGGAGTAAAGAGCGTCATAGTAGTATTCAAGTAGGGTTTTCTTAAATGAACTAAATTTGAGTGTTTTTTAATCTTAGAAAGTCCGGTAATGCGTTCCAAGTTCTAGTTACTCTGACAATGAAGGATCGTTGATAAGTTACTGTTCTACATTGATGAGGAACAAAACTTATCACACTTGGGTTGCTGGCTGCTCTAGTTTGCCGTACAGGTAATTTTACTGCTGGAAGCGTTTCTTCTCTACGATAAACAAGACCATTAAAAGCTTTATAAAATAACAACAGGTCAAGGTATTCGTGCCAATACGATACTGGAAGGAGTCCTGTTAGCTTGAGTCTATCTGTGTACGAAGTTTCAGATCGAAAGGGTAGGTTGAGAATGACTTTAGATGCGCGCCTCTGGACTCTCTCTACACGTTTTAACAATTCTATTGATTGTGGTGCCCAAATCTGAGTAGCGTAACCCAGGTGTGGTCTGACGAGAGCCAGGTACAGCGTACGGCGCGTCCCAGTGTTCTTAATTTCGGTGGACGATCTGCGCACGAAACCAAGAAGCTTGTTTGCCTTGCTACATTGTTCAAGCACTTGTTTCGTCCAGCTGAGGTCGCTAAAAGAAAACAATATATTATTAAAAACTCTAAAATTTATAATTGTTAAGGCTACACATCGATGGAATAAAAGTTTTCTGATAGCGCTTGGTATTAATTTGAGGAATGTTGAATTTTTTTTCCCTAAGATTGTACTTTGGTTGGTGTCTTTGCGGAAGTACTTGGTGTAATTTGTGTGATTGTTCACGTATGACATTTTTAAATAATTTGTCACACAAGTCATGCCTCCGATTTAATAACGTCGATAATTGGAATTTCTCCAGATATTGCTGGTACGACTCTCCAATGGTGGAACACAGGTGCACAATACTCAAGCACTGGTCTAATGCGGGAGCAATAGAACATGATGATGTCTTTTGTTGGCACGGTTGGACGTTTTAGCAAAACTATGAAATATAAGCGTTTGTTGGACTTCTTTATAACGTCGTTGATATGATCGTTCCAAAGTAAATTGTTAGAAAAGTCACTCCAAGAATCTTAGCATGGTTGACAATGTCCAATGGATGTTCTAATAACGATACCTTACTTGAACGATTCGTTACTTGAACGATACGCGGACAGTAAATATGAATATCACATAGAGAAATTGCAGTGTGTTTAATTCAGTGTTTACAAGTTCCCCAAGGCAAAACACACATTCGTCTCTTAAATGACGTCACAGTGTGGCTCGTTCCAGGCCTTTCTAATTTGCGGCTTTTTGATAGAAATAGCAATGTTTAAAGAGTGATATCTTCTAAACGAAAAGTCCAAATCAAAAACTATAAATTAACTTATTAGCTATTTTTTCATCCTCTATACAGATAACTAAAAAACGAAAGGGCTGTATAGGCACTTTAAATGCTGTGTTTTTAGTTACACTTATGCCGTATTCTAATCAAATCAAATCAAACTTTATTTAATCAGGGTAGTCACGTCAGTTCAGCAGAACTGTTATCAATGTGAGCCCTGAATAATTTAACTAATACAATATTAATTTACTAGATATATTATTACATGTTAAATAAAATGGCAAAAGAAATTAACAGAACAATTTTTTGAAAGAGTTATAGAAATAGAAATAAGTTCGAATTTGTTTCTTATTATTCATTAAAGTATTTGTAGACATGCATCCTGAAGTGCGAGAACAATTTATCATCTCGAATATAAGTTGGTAAATTATTATAAACTTGCGGTCCTCGATGATAAAAACCGTTACTTCCAATAACAAGTTTAACCTTTGGTATAAAACACTTAGATTCAGAGTTTCTGGTTACTCGTCTGGGGTTAGTAAACGTGATATAGTTTTGTAAAAAGTAAGGCACATTATTATTTAAACACTTAAAGACCAAGATAGCTGTATCATTTTACGGCGAAGATTTAATATCCAATAAGCAGGGTTGATTCATAGTAATTATTCGTATAAAATAATCATGGATTAATTCTGGTATATCATATCAGTGCCGCATAACATTTTATTCAATGTTTCGACTAACTTGCAGTCATCATCAGGAATAATACTAGTGACTAGTAGATCGCGTTACACTGGTATCATTCCTGATGATAACTGCAAGTTAGTCGAAACGTTGAATAAAATGTTAACCCTTTTCGGAGCGTCCATTGTTTTGTGTTTTATTAAGATTTTAAGGGTTCAGGATTTTTGACCCTCATATATGCAAACGTTTACAATCGTTACATGCAGAGGTGGCACATTTTTTTATTTTACGTTAGTTTTGTCCAGATCAGGGGCGGCGTTGAAAACTAATTTTTTCAAAACTGCCTTCATGACTTTCTATATGTGGCAGGTGTCTTAAATTCAACACATCGATCACTGGTTTTGACCTTTAGTTACATACAAACATTACACTTAAAATATTAGCGTCAAAGGAACTGTTATCTATTTTTAGAGGGATCGTACTAGAAAAATTTGAAATTTCGAGATATCCTAGAATATTGCAATTTTGAGCATTCTCGCGATTAAAATTTACGTGACTGTTACGGAGAAATATATTACTAAACATATAGTGGGAATTTTAACTTTTTCAGGACTTTTGTAGCATGATTTTAAGGGCCCATAAGATCTTGTGGCCCATCGGGGAAATCTTCCGGTTTCCCAGTGCAGTGGGCCACGGCCCAGGATATCCATAGTTACCAGTCCTAATGTCATACTTATTCTTAAGCCATTAATAAACTATTTAATAAATTTTGTTTTTCGCTTTATGCAGAAAACGACAAAGAAACCAACGACGACGATCACCTCCTGAGCGTCCCACTCCAGGTGTTCTTATTACACAAGATAATGGGCTCGCACATATGTCGTCGCCATCAGATCATCTCAGTAGCGATTCTCCTGGCAGTGAAAAATACCTGAGAACTGAAAAGAAAGGAAACTCCGTTCAAGGTGTATATCATTATGATTTTGTCGTGTGTGGCTTTAACAGGATGGACTCGAGATAGCGTTTTGTGCTTGGTATAGTTTGAACAGGAGATTGTTAGTTCAGTAACAACACTATCCAGACAACATTATGATCTGATACCTTTCAAACGTCTAATGTTACCCTCTTTACTTATTTTGACCTTAGACTGTGTATGCAAATATCTCAATACTCGCATGTAAATATTTGCGCACATTATAAATGGGAAGCTTTTCGCCGACACTCAAGACTTGCTTTAGATGAAAACATATTGAATAAGAACATCCTATAATGGCTCTGTTAGTTTGGCTTAATATACAAAAGCAGTAGAAAAGTTAAATACATTGCAAAGAAGATGTCAAATTGAGACCAATAGTATTCATTAATATAGCATAAATTACATGTTATTTATTCCTCGTTGTATATTTTCGCGGACTGTACAAAGAGATTAAGTAGATTTAGTTGACGTAGACTGCAATGAAATAAAATAGGAAGGGGATTTAGAATCTTCTGCCAACATTTCCTATAGCTAAAAATTAATGTAATTCCTTAGTCATACGAATTAGAAAGCAGCAGTTGAGAAAGAATAAAAATAGGTGAATAACTCATTTATTCTGAATAAATGTATTCGTGTCTTTGTTTATCTTTTCAACATTAAACTTAAAAAAACTGTTGTGATTTTTTTTCAAATTCTATAACCTCATATCACTCCGACTCGTTAGTGTTTTGTACACGACCCCAGAGAATTTTATCCATAACCATTTACCAAAATATCAGCTCTTTCATATAGAAATAAAGTTATACAAAATGAAACATATATAACCTATTGGTCTAATTTTGTTCCCAAAACGAAAACCGCCTCGGACAGGCTATACTAAAAACTAAATTGTATGCACAAAGCGCTATACTCAAATCCAATCCCTGAATTTATTCAATCATACATAACAGTTGAAAGAAATCGAACATGACCAATGTATAAATATAGTACCTTGTCGTGGATTTTTATTGGTTTTCATTAAAATTGTTGGAATCAAATTTCGTTAAATTCCTCATCAGCATTGGTTCCCCAAATTTTTCATAAATATTTCAATTTATGATCGCATTACCTAGTAATTTAAGTAACGAATGAAAGCTAATTATGTGAAGATTATGTCCTTCGCCGCATAGCCAAAAACTTTCTTATCACAAAAATAGTGGCTGTGAACATAGAAATAAATAAGATCATTACAAAATAGAGAAAACATGAAACAATATAATGTGAATTATCTAATAGGCGCAGAAAAACGTGAAATTTCGTGATTTTGAATTCGCACTGCGGGACAAACCAATCGAGTTTGTATTTTCACATGCAATTATAAAAGTGAACAAAGAACACTATGCAACTGTTTACTTATTCAAGAGCACCACATCTAAAATCATGCAAATACATAAATCATAAATATTTTACGAAAACAATTCTACTATTACGGCATTATTATAAGCAATAAGCGGTAATTATTCTGCGACAACAATCTTTCAGGTTTAAATCTTTTTTATTTCTTAACCAGGCTAGCCCTGCATATCTTTAATTTTATCGTGTGTAATTTTTAATGGCGACTTTTAACAATGCTGTGCCCTATAATTTCCAATAATGTCTATAAAAAGGATCTGTCGTTCGGCTAAGGTGAGCTTTATCTCACTGGATGTCAACGGCAGCTGGTTAGCCCAATTAATTTACTGCTATTTTAAAAGCTAATGCCCTAACCTGCGTGCTACCAATATTGTAAATAATTAATTTTCATTTTTTCCAGTTCCTTTGAAGTTACTTGGTGGAGGAACGAAAACTATACCTATATCTAATCTTCTTGAATACTGCAAAGAACATCGCAAAGATGCGAACAAAGGATTTTCCGACGAATTTAAGGTAATTCCCTGCACAGAAACCAAGAAAATGTGTTCCTTTTGAAATGCGAAAAAGACCTTTCCAAATTTATTGAATATTCACCAAACTGATTTAAAATAATAAATTTTCAATTGTTGGTGATCGGTTCTGCTGTGCAAATGTGTTTATTAATTGATAAGTTGTTGTAATTGGCGGTCATATCTTTGATATGTCTTATTAAGAAAAATATTTTTGAGAGAGAGAGAATCAAAACGACTAGTGTTCGAACATTCAACTAAATGCAATTTCACTGCATTCAGAATTTAGTAGCGATTTTCCATACGTCCGTTATTAATTATGTTCATATATTTATAGACTGCACTATACAATGCATTTTGGCTCGTATACAATCGATATGCAGTAATAAATGTTATTCCTCGATAATTTTCCCAATAAATGTTAATCCCCAAATTTCCCAGAAATATAATATTGAACGACACAGTGAGATTTAATTTCCCAGTCACAACTTGTATTACGTCATCTGATGATCAGGGGAAATGCATTTGTATTATATACTCTAGACACCAACAAAATTAGAAAATTACAATCGGTCAGTTCCATCGGTTGTAGATAATTATAAACCTTATGCGGTTTGCAAATAAGTGGCGAGTAATTGTGATACTAAAAATCCAAATATATGCCACACCCGTTTCTGGTAAAAATTGTATGTTCTCGTTCTCTAAATGTTACTCCATGAAAATAATAATAATAATAATAATAATAATGAGCAAAGCGAACAAGAATAGTGAGGCCAATGCAACAGACAGTACACTTATGGAAGGAGAGACAATAATACGGAAAGTGTTGCGTGGATTGGTGCAATCGGAGTAAAAAAAAAAGAAATCGGTTAACGTCCCAACAATTATTGGTGGGAAAGTTTCATTGGCCAGACTTTACTTTTTGATCTGGCTACGAAATTAAATAATAATAATAATTTATTTAACGTCTGTAACGCAGGGTGTGGTTGCTCAGTCACCCGAGCCAGGGACTCGTGATAAAACGCAGTGCCTATATAAAACCGTACAAGTCTTTTATTTTATTGCATTTATTATTTGCTATATGACAATTAAGAAATTGAAAACATTTGCCGTGTTTCCTTACAGTTATAGAAACACGAGTGAAAGTTTAGGAAAACGAGTAATTACCGTGGGATTACGAACCCGAAGGGCGAATGTTTCCACTGCAATTTCGAGTTCTTCCAAACTTTCACAAGTGTTTCTATTTAACAATTAGACAACGAGTCCTCGTTGTCTATGAGCGAATAGTCGACGAAGGCGAAGCCTGAGTTGACTATTCGCTCATAGACAATGAGGACGAGTTGTCTAATTGTTTTAGTTGAAACAAATTAGTGGACTATTACAAATCATGCATTCTCCAAAAAATTATCCAATAACTCATCTGAAACCTCCCCAAAACGAGAGTTTCTGCCATTGTTTTGAGCGCGTTTCCCAAACGTTGTCTATCACGAATAGACAACGGTTGAGTAGCCAATCAAAATGCAGCATTTGTAATAGACCATGGTCAGTTTCTACTAAAACTGTATGGAACACGGGGAAAATGTTTTCTATTTTTTTTATAAAATTACATTTTGAAAATAGGTAAAGCGTGGGAATAAGTTTCATTTATTAAAATATGATGAAAATATTAATTCTCTTTTCCCACGCAAAAATTACACTCAGTTGTCAATGCGACTGAATTGTGAGAGCAAAAGCAATTCGGCGACAAGGAATACATGAATGTTGTCTTGAAAGATTATAATTTTACATTTTCAAAAGTATACTCACTGTGTTAACTTTCTCTTTTATAATTCGTCTAAAAGGATAGTATAGAAGTAAGAGAGATTAAAGACTTATTAACCGAGTGTGAGGTCTGTGCAGGAAAGTATTTAGGTTTTATTTTATTTTATTTTATTTTATTTTATTAGCTTCACCATTGTGCAAAAAAAACACCAAAAAGAAACCTAACATAGATTACATTATGTAGTAATAAAACAATGGCAGGGTTTAAATGCACTGGTACAATGTTAGCTAGTTTCCACTCTGCTGGTAACATTCCTGATAGAAGTGACTTGTTAAACAGCTTGCATAAAGATGGTGCTATGACATCAGCTGTCTGTTTCAGCAGTCTTACTGGAATTTCGTCAAGACCTGTTGCTGCGAAGACCGAGCGACGAAAGAGCGAGGTTTTGCGACAAAACTGAAGGCAAATACTTTCCAGTACAGACCGAGCAAACGAGGTTAATAAGTATTTATTATATGGCTTTCGTTAATTTTCAGCCTATAGGCTGGGAGGGCAGTACGCTTTTTTCAAACCCTCTCAGCAAATCAGTGTCAGTTATTTGACGTACTCAGACCTGAAAACGAGCTCATCCATATAATAAAAAAACGATGCAAAAATAATCAAAGCTACATTAGTTTATAAATGTCTGAATGGTAACAGTCCTGAATATCAAAGAAACTTATTGACAAGGAATGAAGATGTACGTACTAGTAAAAGAGAAAGTCGTTATAGTAAAATAAATTTAATTTGTCCGAAATATTTAAAGTGCCTATGCAATGAAAAATTCAGTTGTAAAATAACTCTTTTGTTTGAAAGAACTCTTGAAACTATAAAGACTAACCATTTACAACTTTTTCATATCTCACTTCACTCTTGAGATATTAAGATTTGTTTAATATGTAAATGATCATACTTATGACATCACAATGCATAATGACTTATTGAAAATTTTTGCATATCTTTACAATTATCACATGGAATCGTTTGATGATTTGCATATTTGACGTCATTGGATACATCCACGCACATGCACCTGTATTTCAAGTGATTTCATTACATAATCTCAAGGATATATAAGCATTTTCAATAAGTCATTATGCATTGTGATGTCATAAGTATGATCATTTACATATTAAACAAATCTTAATATCTCTAGAGTGAAGTGAGATATGAAAAAGTTGTAAATGGTTAGTCTTTATAGTTTCAAGAGTTCATTCAAACAAAAGAGCGATTTTACAACGAAATTTTTCATTGCATAGGAACTTTAAGGGGGGCGATCATTTGTGGTTTCTGCCACGAAGTTGTGGAACCAGCTACCGATGGATATCAGAAAAAAGTCATCAGTAACATCTTTTAAAAATAATCTTAGTAACCATTTTAAAAACAGCTACAAAGACTTGGACCATTTTAATCTTAATTTTTAATTTTAATACAATCTAGTTATATAATATGTTGAGTGTGTATATACATATTAAGTTACTTTTTAGTGATTTTATAAAACTGTACTAGTTTTTAACATAATTGAAGGCCACTAATTTATCAGTGTAAACTGTCATTTGTTAACCCTCGTTAAATAAAGTTGTTTATTTATTATTTATTATTATACGTATTAATTTTCGTATATCTTTTGTTTTCGTTACAAGTAAACAACCCTGTGTATTACATGTATCTTGTGATACATGTAATAAGTTAATTTATTATATACATATAATAAATTAACTTATGTGATACATCACAAGTGGTACAAGATCTTCACTAATTAATAAAAGAACGTTGCGTACAGGCTCTTCATAATCGAAAATATAACCAATAAAAAGCAAGATAAAAATATGTCAGCCAAGAAAACCTGTAGTGAAAAAGCGGAGTGCTGCGTAGGCATTGTTTTGGATATATAGCAAAGCGAAAAGGTGACGAACTACCAAGATTTTAGGAACGAAATATTGACGTTCATCAGAGTGAGACTAAGAACCTGGCAGTTACTTCCAAGGAAAAGCGAAACATGGCAGAGTGAAGGAAAACATTACAATATTTTGAAACCTAACCATGACTATGTAATAATTATATTACTTAAGTGCATTATCTAATAAAGTATTCTACCTTTATTTATTTTAGTCCATTGACTCTGGTGTCCATTACACATACGAGGAATGTAAAAAGGATGCAAATAAGTCTAAAAATCGATACGCCAATATTGTGACGTGTAAGTTTAATAATAATAATAATAATAATAATAATAATAATAATAATAATAACAATAATGATACCACTACCACTACTACTATTACTACACTACAACTACTACTACTACTACTACTACTACTACTACTACTACTTCTACTACTACTACTACTACTACTATACTAATACTATACTAATACTACTACTACTACTACTACTACTACTACTACTACTACTATTACTATTACTATTACTATTACTATTACTATTACTATTACTACTATTACTACTATTACTACTATTATTACTACTGTTTATTTCAAATAATAATACAAGTTGACGGGACTAACTTAAGACTTAACTTATGGCAAGATATAACATACAAGAAAATGCTTAACTATATAGTGTTGATAAAATATCCAGAGGGTTATAAAATGATCAATAATAGTTTGTAAGTAGTTCAATTAATAAAGTCAATTAGTCCACAAGCACATCGGTCGGCTGTGGAACATGAGTAAGATCAGGAATATTAACAACATCGGGAATACCAAGATGCTGGCGGTAAATGTCACTGGAGCCTTGAATAATGTCAGTACAGCATAATGCTACTACTACCACTACTACCACTACCACTATTACTATTACTATTACTATTACTATTACTATTACTATTACTGTTACTATTACTATTACTATTACTATTACTACTACTACTACTACTACTACTACTACTACTACTACTACTACTACTACCACTACCACTACCACTACTACTACCACTACCACTACCACTACCACTACTACTACCACTACCACTACCACTACTACCACCACTACCACTACCGCTACCACCACTACCACTACTACTATTACTATTAACTACTACTATTACTATTACTACTACTACTACTGCTACTACCACTACCATTACCACTACCACTACCACTATCACTACCACTATCACTATCACTACCACTATCACTACCACTATCACTACCAGTACTACTAATAATTATTATAATAATAATAATTATAATTATAATAAAGGTATTTCTAAAATATATAAAAAGAAAATATAAATGCGTCGTCGCATTATCTAAAACAAGAAAACAAGAGGAATTATTTCTGCAGATTTTATTTCTGAAAAGGTAGAGATTCCAACAGCCTTTTCACTGGATAGTTCTAATGCAACTTATCGTAAAGAAACTAAAGTTCTGGTAACGTTTCACTATTGTTTCATAAAACCGAATTTATGGGAGAAACACGATCTTCTTTCAAGAGTTTTTCTTTCAACCAAGCGCTTTATACCCTATTGCTATTAAATGCAATTGTAGATATATATCCAAGTATAACGACCTAAAAATGTCGAACGTTGAGATGCATCATTACAAATTACATCATCAATTGTATTCGTTTACAACTTTGTATGAAACATCGCTTTCGGAAAGGTCCAGTTCTTATGTTGGTTTGTATAGTAAATGTCATTATTATGACATTTACTATATTGGTGTATACGATAATATATTATATTTGACAACATATGTACTTAATTTTCTTAGTTGATCATACTCGTGTATGTCTTTCTAATAATGGTGATGTCGGATCAGATTATATCAATGCCAATTATATTGATGTAAGTAATGTTCAAGTCTTTTATGATTACATTTGTGATATAAACAAACCCTTCCCAAGATTAGATGACAAGATGATACAAGGCAATATTATTTATGTTATTCATGGTGACTAATATTTCGAATGAGAACGAAATTAAGTCATTGCATATAAAAACCTATCAGGACATCAAATACTGTTAATTAATAAACAAAGTAAAAACAGTGACGTTTCAAGATGGCTCCAAATTAACATTTAACACAATTTCATTCGAAAACGTTTGGTGCATGACTCACTTCGAATTTTAATCAATTAAGTAATCAATGCGCGGTATGAACTCATAACGGTTCTGTTAAAATCGGAATAAGGGCGATATGAACTCATATCGAATCCGTGACATCTATATATGCGATATTTATTCATACCGAATTCACGTGACATCTATATATGCGATATTTATTCCGAAATAAGTCCATAGAGTTTCATGACTTTTACGCGTTTCTCAGTCACTCAACGTCACGCGTACTCAACGTCACGCGTTTTTGAGTCACCGGTATCCAAAGTGAAACACAGAAAACCTTTTGTAATTTCTTGAAAATAAGACGTCTCACAGCATCATCACAACATCGGTTTGGCTCATTTCTGTTGCTTTAAACGTCCTAATCTTCACGTAAAATATCGTTCTCCAAAAAGCTCTTGCTATTATTGGTCATCGAGCTTACATGAAAGAAAAAACGCATTCTCAACGCTGCTTGATTGTTGTAAAATTGTATATACTGTGATTTAGTTCTCTCAATCTTTTTTCACCCATATAATTTTAAATCCTTTGTTTCTTTTTCACTAACTCTAGGGGTACAAATGTCCCGAAAAATTCATCGCAACTCAAGGTAAAATTCATTCTATTCATGCTCTTTTAGATGGATTGAAATCAATCGCTTGAGATTCAGAGCACATGAATACGTCGATATTGTTGGTTCGCATAGACAATAACAGCTAGCAAAATAACCTCCGTCACATCATGTACAACTTACTCTTATAAAACCTTATTGTAGTAGTGCCAATGCTGCAATCTGATCGGCTTCACTATACTCGCAATCTAATTAACAGTTAGCTAGAAAACCTGTGTTTTTATGAGCTGATAGTTATCGAGGACGATATTAGTAATGCTTTAATGCTTTAACGAAATACTCCTAAATCAGTATTACACTATACTAGGAGACTTATAGATATATACAGTATAACTAAATATATATACCTATATGGATATATAATTATATATTAACATGGAAAGCAGTTACATGATATATTTTACACGAGGAAAAGAAGAAGGAAAGATGGAAAACGCCCCGCAAAAAAAACAACCCAAAAAAAAACAACAAAAAAAAAACAACCCAAAAAAAACAACCCAACAAAATACAAACGAAAAATTTGATGACTGAGTGACTTAATTTTAAGGACGACTAAGTGACTTAATTGCAGGAATAGCAAGTGTTTTGAAACTTGAAATGCTAGGTACAATGGAGAGATTGTTGAATGGAATGTGATTCCATGTTACTATTGTTCGTGGATAAAATGAATACTTGTACACATTGACACTGCATTGGATCTGTCGAAAAGGAGAGGTGTTTGGCAATCTTGATACTTTAAATAATTTAAAGGACACACCTCGTCAGGGAAACTGATACATACAAGACCTTGATTGATCTTGTAGAACATGGTGCAGGCTTGATGCAGTAACCTACGTTGTTCGAGTGTGTCCCAGCCCAGGTGGTTTATCATAGGAGAGACGTGGCTAGTTCTAGAATAGTCGTTTTGAGTGAACCTAGCAGCTCTGCGTTGAATCATCTCGATCTTGTTGATATTTCTTTTGGTGTAAGGGTTCCACACAGAGCAGGCATATTCTAGTTAGGGACGAACAAGACTAGTATAAGCTCTTGACTTAACTTTCATGCTACAGTCACCTAGGATTCTTCTAAGTAGTCCAAGAGTACTATTTGCCTTATTACATATGTTGTCACAATGCTGATTCCAGCTTAGGTTATGGCTTATAGTGATACCTAAGTATTTCGTCGAAGCTACACTACAGATGGTTTGCTTATTCATCACATAACTATAAGAAAGAGTGGTCTGTTTATTTGTAATTCCTAAATGATAGCATTTGGAATAATTAAAATTGAGTTGCCATTTGTTGGCCCATTCACTTAGGTTTTCTAGATCCTCTTGTAAGGTGATCTGGTCTTGATGATCAGATAATAGAGTAATGAGTAGCGAGTGACGTGTGACGTGTAAGACCAGGTTTTACGCAAAGAAGCAACGCTTATATGCCCTTGTTTTTCGAAAAATATTTCAAGCAATATAAGTAGATAACCCCCCCCCATATACCGTTCAAAGGGATGCCGCCTCATTAAAAAGTCATTAAGACGGATCACTTTCGTGTGATAATTGCTTCAAGCTCATTGGTGAATTTTCAGGCGGACCTCTGCGAAGACATCTCCTTGGGTCTACACATGCGGATCACTTTTGTGTGGTAACGGATAACTTAGTACACTAACTTGAATCTCATTACTGATGGCGGACCTCAACCCCTATTCCACTTTCATAACCCTAAATTTAATTATATTTGGAATATCACCGATTTCAATTCCGACTCCTTGACTCTCATTGGGAGTCGTGCGATTGCCTAAACGTTCGTTTGAACCTATATGTCTTCGTTCGAATGAACCTGTGTTTTCACCGCTAAGAGATGAACCCTAATAATTTTGGCCGTATTATGGCTTATCTGGCTTTAGTGTACACAATTCCTATGATGAAGAAACACTTCGGGGAAACAGTGCGAAGAACTGTTCAAGATCTCAAACATATTGAAAAAATATAAATATAAACGTCTTGGTTAAACTGGATGACTCGGCTATTTTATGACTCCGTTGTCATGATGTATATTCACGTTGTTAAGGTTAAGATTTGCATACATGTTCATGAATTTGGCCGAATTATCGCTAATTATCTCGCGTTAGTGTACGGGATTCAGTTAGAACGAGGATATATAACTAACTTAGCAGCTTGAATAAACTTGTCCACCTGATCTTAGATAAACATGTTTGATAGCATAGTAATCATTTCGGGGGAATTATCACTTATCGAACCTTCGTTTATCGATTAAGCGATTCATGTGTCGAAGAAACACTTCGGGAAGCAGTGTGAACAACTGTTCAAGATCTCAAACATATAGTAATAACGACGCTGTGCTACGAGAGGAAGACGTTAAAAAGTCATTAGTTTGCTGTGCTTCAACAACTTTACGCCTGATTTGAATATTAGTTAATTATAGGTTTGAACGAGAAAAAAGTCATTAAAAGGTCATTAGGTAAAGGCGAATGCGTGGGTTCGAATTCGTTTCGTCTAACGATTACAAGGCTGCGTTTTTGGTTAACTAGCAATCGGAGAGATATATTCCGTGTGAGGGACGGAAGTAATTATATCTAAGCCTCTTTCACCTTTACGATCCCTAACCTAACTAGTCTCGTGTACCTTTGGGACCCCCATGGTATTGTATTAGGCCCGTTTAGGCCCTATATGGCCTTCTTTGGCCTGATAAGGCCTTTTGGCCCGTTCGTAGGAGGGAGTTTATACGGTCATCACGCTCCCATCTCTTGTCCTCGTGAAAGGTTCGAAAGTTTTCTTCGAAATGTAGGCATCAAGATTTGTAAGTCCGTAAGAATCGTGATGATAAATGATTGATTTGAACAAATAACGTTCGAAACTAATAAAGTCCCTGTACAAGAACAAAAACCCTAACCATAACCATAACCCAAATAAAAACTCTAGTCCTAACCCTGAAATAAAGGAATACTAACCCTACTTTTAAACTAAAGATTTCAATTATGTAATAAACGAAGTAAGAGCCCCATTTTGACTATTTGCGATATTCGCCTATTTGCGTATAGCATTTGAGGAAATTTCTAGCGGGGAATTCAAAATAGGGCTTTTTGGCAATGTTTAAAGACAGATATCTCGGACACGAATGGACAAAATCGAAAACCGTAAAAGAACTTATCAGCTATTTTTGCGTCCTCTATACAGAGAGAACTAAAATTTATGGAGGGTTAGTATATGATCGAGCTTTAAATTTGGCTGACTGAGTTCATTTTCAAAGTTATTGTGTACCTAAAAACCTGTAGAGAGGAACATCAAAGATTGTTCAACGGTATAAGTGTCCAAATAGATGGATTAAATCTTTAACGCGTTTATGATGAAATGAAACCTAGCGACTTTAACGTATAACCTAAGGGATTCTCTGGACGAAGAGAAGCTGTACGAAGAACGAATTTTGAATCGTATTGGCTTGTCAAACGAAGCGAAGGTTAAGTGCTCACTTGGACAATAGCCCGTGGGTCGTTAAGAGGCATTAGTGGTGCGACTCACAAATATTTGCATGTCTTGGGAATATTTAATTGATTTGAGGGTACACACTAGGATATTTATGGGTAAACCGGCATTAGTCAATATGGGATAATTAGGGATATTTATCATCCATGACTTCGTATACTTAATTAGTGTTAAGAACGCCTCACATCCCTCGTAGACTCCTAACTCTAACCTCTTCAAACGCATTCATTTGCCTGTAAGCGAAATAAAACTTTATCAAAATTGCTTTTCTAGATACAATCTAAATAGAACTTTAACGCGGTTACTAAGGTTTATTTGGCTGAATCAGACCATTCGAGAAGCCAAAGCTAGGCGGCTCTCTGTGTTGCGAACGAAAGTAATTAGCGTTAAGAACGCCACACATCCCGTGTAGACTCCTAACCCTATTCCACGTTCATAACCCTAAATTTAATTATATTTGGAATATCACCGATTCCAATTCCGACTCCTTGACTCTCATCGGGAGTTGTGCGATTGCTTAAGTCTTCGACTGCACCTATATGTCTGTCTCCGCGTTCGACTGAACCTAGTGTGTTTTCGCCACATCTATACAAAGAGATGAACCTCTCGCTTTAGTGTACACAATTCCTATGATGAAGAAACACTTCGGGAAACAGTGCGAAGAACTGTTCAAGATCTCACACATATTGACTTGGAAAAAATATAAAAAGTTAAAGAAAAGTTAAAGTAAAGTTAGAAGTTAAAGTTAAAAGTTAAAGTAAATTTAAAGTTAAAGTTAAAAGTTTAAACTGCTACGAGTGCTACCTCTAGAGGACTGCTACAGTACCTCTGTCCTACTGGCACGAGTACCTGGACTTAGTATACATTTTTAAAGCATTAGTTGGTTCATGTGACTCTTACATTTCTATTAATTCCTCCAGCCGTGTTACAAGACGTACAAACCGATCAAATGAATTTGTTTTAAATATCCCTAAAGTGAATAGCGTAACTTTTCAGAACAGTTTCTACTGTAGATCCCCTAGGATATTATTCAACTCTCTACCATCACATCTGCGAGACGTAAGCCTGCTGGAAAAATTTGGCATTGCTTGGGTATAACTGTTTGGCTATTGATGTCAACTGAATAGTTTAATTTACTACATAACATTTATACGATAAGTTTACAAAATGGCCCTGAGGGCCTTTTTCGTGGCCCTTTGGCCCTTTGTCTGGCGATACATCCTTCAAAATGGCCCTGGGGGCCTTTTTCGTGGCCCTGTGGCCCGTTTGAGAAATATACCTATCCCCGCTCACCTCCATGAATACCTCTCCCTCACAATTCACCCATCCACCCCTTCAAAAGTCAACGCAAAGTTAAAGTTAAAAGTTAAAGCAAAGTTAAAGTAAAGTTAAAAGTTAAAGTAAAGTTAAAAGTTAAAAGTCAACGCAAAGTTAAAGTTAAAAGTTAAAACAAAGTTAAAGTAAAGTTAAAAGTTAAAGTAAAGTTAAAGTTAAAAGTCAACGCAAAGTTAAAGTTAAAAGTTCAAGCAAAGTTAAAGTTAAAGTAAACATAAAGTTAAAGTAAAGTTAAAAGTTAAAGTAAACATAAAGTTAAAGTAAAGTTAAAAGTTAAAGTTAAAAGTTAAAGTAAAGTTAAAAGTTAAAGTTAAAAGTTAAAGTAAAGTTAAAAGTTAAAGTTAAAAGTCAACGCAAAGTTAAAGTTAAAAGTTAAAGCAAAGTTAAAGTAAAGTTAAAAGTTAAAGTAAAGTTAAAAGTTAAAGTAAACATAAAGTTAAAGTAAAGTTAAAAGTTAAAGTTAAAAGTTAAAGTTAAAAGTTAAAGTTAAAAGTCAACGCAAAGTTAAAGTTAAAGCAAAGTTAAAGTAAGTTAAAAGTTAAAGTAAAGTTAAAAGTTAAAAGTCAACGCAAAGTTAAAGTTAAAAGTTAAAACAAAGTTAAAGTAAAGTTAAAAGTTAAAGTAAAGTTAAAAGTTAAAGTTAAAAGTCAACGCAAAGTTAAAGTTAAAAGTTGAAGCAAAGTTAAAGTAAGTTAAAAGTTAAAAGTTAAAGTAAAGTTAAAAGTTAAAAGTCAACGCAAAGTTAAAGTTAAAAGTTAAAACAAAGTTAAAGTAAAGTTAAAAGTTAAAGTAAAGTTAAAAGTTAAAGTTAAAAGTCAACGCAAAGTTAAAAGTTAAAAGTTCAAGCAAAGTTAAAGATAAAGTAAACATAAAGTTAAAGTAAAGTTAAAAGTTAAAAGTTAAAGTAAACATAAAGTTAAAGTAAAGTTAAAAGTTAAAAGTTAAAGTAAACATAAAGTTAAAGTAAAGTTAAAAGTTAAAGTTAAAAGTCAACGCAAAGTTAAAGTTAAAAGTTCAAGCAAAGTTAAAGTTAAAGTAAACATAAAGTTAAAGTAAAGTTAAAAGTTAAAGTAAACATAAAGTTAAAGTAAAGTTAAAAGTTAAAGTTAAAAGTTAAAGTAAAGTTAAAAGTTAAAGTTAAAAGTTAAAGTAAAGTTAAAAGTTAAAGTTAAAAGTCAACGCAAAGTTAAAGTTAAAAGTTAAGTTAAAGTTAAAAGTTAAAGTTAAAAGTTAAAGTTAAAAGTCAACGCAAAGTTAAAGTTAAAGCAAAGTTAAAGTAAGTTAAAAGTTAAAGTAAAGTTAAAAGTTAAAAGTCAACGCAAAGTTAAAGTTAAAAGTTAAAACAAAGTTAAAGTAAAGTTAAAAGTTAAAGTAAAGTTAAAAGTTAAAGTTAAAAGTCAACGCAAAGTTAAAGTTAAAAGTTGAAGCAAAGTTAAAGTAAGTTAAAAGTTAAAAGTTAAAGTAAAGTTAAAAGTTAAAAGTCAACGCAAAGTTAAAGTTAAAAGTTAAAACAAAGTTAAAGTAAAGTTAAAAGTTAAAGTAAAGTTAAAAGTTAAAGTTAAAAGTCAACGCAAAGTTAAAAGTTAAAAGTTCAAGCAAAGTTAAAGATAAAGTAAACATAAAGTTAAAGTAAAGTTAAAAGTTAAAAGTTAAAGTAAACATAAAGTTAAAGTAAAGTTAAAAGTTAAAAGTTAAAGTAAACATAAAGTTAAAGTAAAGTTAAAAGTTAAAGTTAAAAGTCAACGCAAAGTTAAAGTTAAAAGTTCAAGCAAAGTTAAAGTTAAAGTAAACATAAAGTTAAAGTAAAGTTAAAAGTTTAACTTTTAACTTTAACTTTTAACTTTACTTTAACTTTATGTTTACTTTAACTTTTAACTTTACTTTAACTTTATGTTTACTTTAACTTTAACTTTGCTTGAACTTTTAACTTTAACTTTGCGTTGACTTTTAACTTTAACTTTACTTTAACTTTTAACTTTACTTTAACTTTGCTTTAACTTTTAACTTTGCGTTGACTTTTGAAGGGGTGGATGGGTGAATTGTGAGGGAGAGGTATTCATGGAGGTGAGCGGGGATAGTAGGTATATTTCTCAAACGGGCCACAGGGCCACGAAAAAGGCCCCCAGGGCCATTTTGAAGGATGTATCGCCAGACAAAGGGCCAAAGGGCCACGAAAAAGGCCCTCAGGGCCATTTTGTAAACTTATCGTATAAATGTTATGTAGTAAATTAAACTATTCAGTTGACATCAATAGCCAAACAGTTATACCCAAGCAATGCCAAATTTTTCCAGCAGGCTTACGTCTCGCAGATGTGATGGTAGAGAGTTGAATAATATCCTAGGGGATCTACAGTAGAAACTGTTCTGAAAAGTTACGCTATTCACTTTAGGGATATTTAAAACAAATTCATTTGATCGGTTTGTACGTCTTGTAACACGGCTGGAGGAATTAATAGAAATGTAAGAGTCACATGAACCAACTAATGCTTTAAAAATGTATACTAAGTCCAGGTACTCGTGCCAGTAGGACAGAGGTGGCAGTCCTCTAGAGGTAGCAGTCGTAGCAGTTTAAACTTTTAACTTTAACTTTACTTTAACTTTAACTTCTAACTTTACTTTAACTTTTCTTTAACTTTACTTTAACATTGCTTTAACTTTTAATTTTAACTTTTAAATTTACTTTAACTTCGCATGCAGCGGGTCACAATTTCGGATATATATGGCGATTTGAGGGGTGGATGGGTGAATTGTGAGGGAGAGGTATTCATGGAGGTGAGCGGCGATAGTAGGTATATTTCTCAAACGGGCCACAGGACCACGAAAAAGGCCCCCAGGGCCATTTTGAAGGATGTATCGCCAGACAAAGGGCCAAAGGGCCACGAAAAAGGCCCTCAGGGCCATTTTGTAAACTTATCGTATAAATGTTATGTAGTAAATTAAACTATTCAGTTGACATCAATAGCCAAACAGTTATACCCAAGCAATGCCAAATTTTTCCAGCAGGCTTACGTCTCGCAGATGTGATGGTAGAGAGTTGAATAATATCCTAGGGGATCTACAGTAGAAACTGTTCTGAAAAGTTACGCTATTCACTTTAGGGATATTTAAAACAAATTCATTTGATCGGTTTGTACGTCTTGTAACACGGCTGGAGGAATTAATAGAAATGTAAGAGTCACATGAACCAACTAATGCTTTAAAAATGTATACTAAGTCCAGGTACTCGTGCCAGTAGGACAGAGTTAGCAGTCCTCTAGAGGTAGCAGTCGTAGCAGTTTAAACTTTTAACTTTAACTTTACTTTAACTTTAACTTCTAACTTTACTTTAACTTTTCTTTAACTTTACTTTAACTTTGCTTTAACTTTTAATTTTAACTTTTAAATTTACTTTAACTTCGCATGCAGCGGGTCACAATTTCGGCTATAATTATATGGCGATTTGAGGGGTGGATGGGTGAATTGTGAGGGAGAGGTATTCATGGAGGTGAGCGGGGATAGGTATATTTCTTAAACGGGCCACAGGGACACGAAAAAGGCCCCCAGGGCCATTTTGAAGGATGTATCGCCAGACAAAGGGCCAAAGGGCCACGAAAAAGGCCCTCAGGGCCATTTTGTAAACTTATCGTATAAATGTTATGTAGTAAATTAAACTATTCAGTTGACATCAATAGCCAAACAGTTATACCCAAGCAATGCCAAATTTTTCCAGCAGGCTTACGTCTCGCAGATGTGATGGTAGAGAGTTGAATAATATCCTAGGGGATCTACAGTAGAAACTGTTCTGAAAAGTTACGCTATTCACTTTAGGGATATTTAAAACAAATTCATTTGATCGGTTTGTACGTCTTGTAACACGGCTGGAGGAATTAATAGAAATGTAAGAGTCACATGAACCAACTAATGCTTTAAAAATGTATACTAAGTCCAGGTACTCGTGCCAGTAGGACAGAGGTAGCAGTCCTCTAGAGGTAGCACTCGTAGCAGTTTAAACTTTTAACTTTAACTTTAAATTTAATTTAACTTTTAACTTTAACTTCTAACTTTACTTTAACTTTTCTTTAACTTTTTATATTTTTTCCAAGTCAATATGTGTGAGATCTTGAACAGTTCTTCGCACTGTTTCCCGAAGTGTTTCTTCATCATAGGAATTGTGTACACTAAAGCGAGAGGTTCATCTCTTTGTATAGATGTGGCGAAAACACACTAGGTTCAGTCGAACGCGGAGACAGACATATAGGTGCAGTCGAAGACTTAAGCAATCGCACAACTCCCGATGAGAGTCAAGGAGTCGGAATTGGAATCGGTGATATTCCAAATATAATTAAATTTAGGGTTATGAACGTGGAATAGGGTTAGGAGTCTACACGGGATGTGTGGCGTTCTTAACGCTAATTACTTTCGTTCGCAACACAGAGAGCCGCCTAGCTTTGGCTTCTCGAATGGTCTGATTCAGCCAAATAAACCTTAGTAACCGCGTTAAAGTTCTATTTAGATTGTATCTAGAAAAGCAATTTTGATAAAGTTTTATTTCGCTTACAGGCAAATGAATGCGTTTGAAGAGGTTAGAGTTAGGAGTCTACGAGGGATGTGAGGCGTTCTTAACACTAATTAAGTATACGAAGTCATGGATGATAAATATCCCTAATTATCCCATATTGACTAATGCCGGTTTACCCATAAATATCCTAGTGTGTACCCTCAAATCAATTAAATATTCCCAAGACATGCAAATATTTGTGAGTCGCACCACTAATGCCTCTTAACGACCCACGGGCTATTGTCCAAGTGAGCACTTAACCTTCGCTTCGTTTGACAAGCCAATACGATTCAAAATTCGTTCTTCGTACAGCTTCTCTTCGTCCAGAGAATCCCTTAGGTTATACGTTAAAGTCGCTAGGTTTCATTTCATCATAAACGCGTTAAAGATTTAATCCATCTATTTGGACACTTATACCGTTGAACAATCTTTGATGTTCCTCTCTACAGGTTTTTAGGTACACAATAACTTTGAAAATGAACTCAGTCAGCCAAATTTAAAGCTCGATCATATACTAACCCTCCATAAATTTTAGTTCTCTCTGTATAGAGGACGCAAAAATAGCTGATAAGTTCTTTTACGGTTTTCGATTTTGTCCATTCGTGTCCGAGATATCTGTCTTTAAACATTGCCAAAAAGCCCTATTTTGAATTCCCCGCTAGAAATTTCCTCAAATGCTATACGCAAATAGGCGAATATCGCAAATAGTCAAAATGGGGCTCTTACTTCGTTTATTACATAATTGAAATCTTTAGTTTAAAAGTAGGGTTAGTATTCCTTTATTTCAGGGTTAGGACTAGAGTTTTTATTTGGGTTATGGTTATGGTTAGGGTTTTTGTTCTTGTACAGGGACTTTATTAGTTTCGAACGTTATTTGTTCAAATCAATCATTTATCATCACGATTCTTACGGACTTACAAATCTTGATGCCTACATTTCGAAGAAAACTTTCGAACCTTTCACGAGGACAAGAGATGGGAGCGTGATGACCGTATAAACTCCCTCCTACGAACGGGCCAAAAGGCCTTATCAGGCCAAAGAAGGCCATATAGGGCCTAAACGGGCCTAATACAATACCATGGGGGTCCCAAAGGTACACGAGACTAGTTAGGTTAGGGATCGTAAAGGTGAAAGAGGCTTAGATATAATTACTTCCGTCCCTCACACGGAATATATCTCTCCGATTGCTAGTTAACCAAAAACGCAGCCTTGTAATCGTTAGACGAAACGAATTCGAACCCACGTATTCGCCTTTACCTAATGACCTTTTAATGACTTTTTTCTCGTTCAAACCTATAATTAACTAATATTCAAATCAGGCGTAAAGTTGTTGAAGCACAGCAAACTAATGACTTTTTAACGTCTTCCTCTCGTAGCACAGCGTCGTTATTACTATATGTTTGAGATCTTGAACAGTTGTTCACACTGCTTCCCGAAGTGTTTCTTCGACACATGAATCGCTTAATCGATAAACGAAGGTTCGATAAGTGATAATTCCCCCGAAATGATTACTATGCTATCAAACATGTTTATCTAAGATCAGGTGGACAAGTTTATTCAAGCTGCTAAGTTAGTTATATATCCTCGTTCTAACTGAATCCCGTACACTAACGCGAGATAATTAGCGATAATTCGGCCAAATTCATGAACATGTATGCAAATCTTAACCTTAACAACGTGAATATACATCATGACAACGGAGTCATAAAATAGCCGAGTCATCCAGTTTAACCAAGACGTTTATATTTATATTTTTTTCAATATGTTTGAGATCTTGAACAGTTCTTCGCACTGTTTCCCCGAAGTGTTTCTTCATCATAGGAATTGTGTACACTAAAGCCAGATAAGCCATAATACGGCCAAAATTATTAGGGTTCATCTCTTAGCGGTGAAAACACAGGTTCATTCGAACGAAGACATATAGGTTCAAACGAACGTTTAGGCAATCGCACGACTCCCAATGAGAGTCAAGGAGTCGGAATTGAAATCGGTGATATTCCAAATATAATTAAATTTAGGGTTATGAAAGTGGAATAGGGGTTGAGGTCCGCCATCAGTAATGAGATTCAAGTTAGTGTACTAAGTTATCCGTTACCACACAAAAGTGATCCGCATGTGTAGACCCAAGGAGATGTCTTCGCAGAGGTCCGCCTGAAAATTCACCAATGAGCTTGAAGCAATTATCACACGAAAGTGATCCGTCTTAATGACTTTTTAATGAGGCGGCATCCCTTTGAACGGTATATGGGGGGGGTTATCTACTAATATATAACGAACATAATTATAATGGACTATATGTGGACGATCGTCAAGCTCATATCCTCAGAGAAATGATTCTGAGTCCCGTACAGTACATCATTGTAACCTTCGCTCTCCATCTCGTCCAGTCTCGTCTCGTCCAGTCTCGTCTCCCGCTCATCCAGTCTCGTTAGCTCAATGGTTAGAGCGTCTCACCGGCAATCAGAAGGTTACAGGTTCGATTCCTGTACGGGGCTCAGAATCATTTTTCTGAGGATATGAGCTTGACGATCGTCCACATATCGTCTGTCTGTCAATTTCTATGAGGCGATCGTTAACTCAGGCTTCGCCATGAACTCGTTAACTATCACTTCATAGAAATTTCGTTATTAATTGTTATAACTAATGGGAGGCTACGAAAACATCCGTGAAACATTCTGTTTCGCATCTATAATAGTAAAAGTAATAAATAAAAGTTTACATAATCTTATTAAGCGAGATATTTACTGCAAAAATGACAGAATCGTTGGATTCGGCTAGCCTCCTCCGCAGGCAACTCTGTCAAATAGCTTCCAAAGCCTGTTTTGGCCATTTTTGGCCGAGCCAGAGAAATGCGCAGGGGAGGGGAATGGGGCGAGGCGAAAATTAAGAGAAGCGAGGAAGCGAGAAAAAACTCTCTTCTCTCCTTTCTCTCTTCTCCAATCCCCCGTTGTCCCTCTTTGTCGACCAATCCCTTCACAATCCCTATACTTCCCTGCAATCCCAGCCAAAACATTGCTCGCACACCCTTGGAAGCGATTTGACTCGGAAAAAAGAAGCCACAGAGTTGCCTGCGGAGGAGGCTAGGATTTGGCCTACTTACAAATAAGTCTCTTTGTATAATACGACTTAATATTCGTGATTAATCTATGCTTCTTTGTGTCTTTCGCTTTCTTCTACGTCCTTGAAAATACCCCAATAGCTGATCTTCTCAATCTCAGTAAGCTCTTCGTAGATCTCGCAGAGAACTCTGTATTTTTATGAGACTAGTAAAAAACAAAAAAAGAAACAACAATCAATAATATATTTTACATACCTGTTAATTTTTACAGGGCCAGTTACAGCAACATTCAAAGACTTTTGGAGAATGATCTGGGAACAAAATTGTTCAGCAATTGTTATGGTAACTAACCTTATGGAGAAAGGGAAAGTGAGTGCCACCATATTTCAGCTAGTTACATGTACTTAAAGTGCCGGTGAATCAAAAATTAATTTTGCCTTATTTAAGTGAACTCCTAAACTGTTGAGGAATGGTAATTTAGAGCTTTATTATATCTCACGTCGTTCTTGAGACATTGACACCCCACAATCTGCCAGTCTGTTAACCTGCATTAATGAAATGAGTCCATTAAAAAAGCGAGCATTCCAATTGCCAACATGTAGGAACGTTCGTATCAGTAGCTTGCACTCGTAAGAGCTTTATGTAATATTTGAACAACGACAGCGAGTGTTTCACCGGGATATCCAAACACGAGAAAACAATCTATGAAAACACGAGCGCGTAGCGCGAGTGTTTTTGTTAATTGTTTTCGAGTGTTTGGATATCCCGGTGGGACACGAGCTGGAGTTGTTTAAATAGCTTCTCAAATGAACACAAGTATAGGTTATATTTGATTGGATGATATTCTCTCATGGGAGGGTTATGTTAATACAGTAGTTGAACACTACAATACATTTGATCGGCATACGTAATTAGGATATTTGAGGAAGATCACTAGTGATCTTCCTCAAATATCCTAATTACGTATGCCGATCAAATGTATTGTAGTGTTCTGAGACACGGTGTTTGACTTAGTTATCCAAATGCAATCCCGTGACTAGATGGGTTTTTATTATTGGATAATTAGCTCATGAATTATTAATGAGTTTGAGAATAACAGCAACTAAATTTACATGAGCTCAACGAAAGTCAATAGAACTAATCATTTGAATTTCAAATAAGTCACGTACCCTATAAAGTTCGAAAACAAAATGCCTTTTGTTGATAATACTCTCATGAATCGTGAAATAAGAGAGAGGTTTATATTTGATTACGACTATACGAGTGGGATATTCGTCAATTTTGGACCCAATTCATGCTTACGTCATGCGGTGCTGACGTGCATAGTCATTGCTCATTAGTGACGAGTCTTTCACTTAAAACCCGTACTCAAATGGATGACGGGTCCGGACGAATTCGGAACCGTACCGAAATTTACGCAGTTCCGCCTTCCGTTTACATGGGACCTACCACGGAACCGGACGAATTCGAGTACGGTTAACCGGACAAGTTTAAACCGGTCTAGTTTTTTACCTGCCCGGTTCCAAACTTGCACGGTACCGTGTAAATGCCGGAACCGGTCTTGTTCTTGCATGGATAGTGCGGTAGAGGATTGGGTATTAAGTGGCGTGGTGGCCGGGGGGGCCGGGGGGGCCATGGCCCCCCCAGCGATGATTTCAAGAGGGCGCCGAAATGCTGATGCGTGGGGCGCCGAAATCCTCAGGAAAGGATTTACATAGAAAAATCAGATTGCAATGTTTTAAAAGGTTATAAGATATTGAACCAACCAAGGTGAAAACACAGGATAGAGCAGTAGCAAACTGTATAATATTATACTATATGGAAATAGTGACCGAAATACGGCAAATTGCCAGCGCTTGTGGCAAGATGGTATAACGGGTGTTGACAGCGAAAATGAAGACGCTGGAAAGAATGCGCTTAAGGTTACTAATCCTTTATTACTCAAGTTCTTTCGCACGAAGGAAAGACGCACGATTTACTGTGAAATTCGTAATCATTAGGTTAATAATTGGTACAAATTAGGTTCTTGATGGTTCTAACTGCCGCGATTATATATATACGTAGTACATAGATCGTCTACTTTAATCTGGATATCAAATTCGGCGAAAAGAAAGCTGTATATGAGTCAATAGGAATCACTGTCATTCAGATTTCAGAACGCGCGATGCGGTCATCTTAAATCTTGAAAGGTAAGAAAACTTTACTGTGTACATACATTTATATTCTAAATGTTGGTATTACTTCTAATAGTGAACATTATTGTTTGTATATCACCTGTGACTCTCAACTCGGTGATTTATATATTAAAATGAAAAAAAGAAAAACATGATTATTATAAATTCAATATTTACCGCATAATCACAATTATATTGTTTTCAATTATATTTATATGTAAGTTACAATTTGCAAATATTGATTATTGATATCTAAGTAAGTATAAAGTTTACTAAGTTACAACAAATAATCTACACTAGGGTTTAGGGCCCTATAGGCGGAAAATGCGGAGGCGGACTATTTCCTGTGATCTGATTGGATCATTGGAATTGGAAGCGGAAAATGGAATTGCTACTTTTTGCCGGCGAGATTTTGCGATACAGTTTTAATTCGTAATATAATTAAATAAATTATTCAACTTCTAGCACGCCACCATGTTTGGGAACCGAAAACGTAAAAAATCAGGTGCGGAAAATAAAAAGACAAGCAAAGCCAAAAAGGAAGAAAATGTAAGACTGGGATCGTTCATGACAAACTATTTCGCAACATCAAGCGAAACGTCTACAAAAAATGATACTTCCATTGGCGACCATGGGCTTCAAAATGCTACAAATATAGACCATGAGGTGGAAGTTGCTGGGGCCGATAAGCCAAATATAAACAAAGAAGTATCGGGGGAAGATACAGCCCACCCAACAACTGATAGCGCATGTGACCACGATAAAAACAACAAGGGAGAAGGCCTTGAAGAATCTTCTGCATCTAGCGAGGAGACACCTTCCGATTGTGATTATTCGGCCCATGAAGGAGTCATGGACGAACTTAATGATGACAGCAGTGTCAGCGCATGTAAAGATATCTTTACTGATATTGAAGCCGGACGTAAAGTTCTGAAAGAGGCTTTGGATACAACTGCACCGCCACCGATTGCCCTAAATCCAGGCGAGGAGAACGACATAGCCATAAAGCCCACGCTCCCAAGAACCCCAGCACTCATAATTGATGAAGAAAATGCGACCTTTGATCCCGCTTCACTTGTCCACGCGAAGCTTAGCATGGAAGATAAAGAAAAGTTCATAAAAATGAATCCTTGTCAGCCTCCAGAATACGTATTATCCGTGAGAAAAAAAGAAATTGGAAAACGCAATCGGTATTGCTCGCAGGGAGTGTTCTTTCGCGAAGGTCAAACAAAGCGAAAATGGCTTTCCTACTCACTAAGTAAAGATTGCTTATATTGTATTCCATGTCTTCTATTCTCAGATGAATGTTTGAGAGGTGAAAATATGCGATTCAATCAAGGAAATGCTTTTACCAATGCCGGGTATTCTAACTGGAAGAAGCAATACAGTGGAATAACAAAGCACGAAACATCAGAAAGCCATGTTAATGCCAAGATAGCTCAAGTCGTTTTCTTACAAGGACGATCAATCAGTCACTGTTTGGAGCAACAAGAAAAAGACGATGATTTGATCAGGAAGAAAAAAGTCAATGCAAACCGCAATGTGATGAAACGCATTGTTGACACGGTCGTGTTCCTAGGAAAGCAGGGACTTGCTTTCAGAGGTCACCGGGAGTCGCTTGATCCAGCTGAAGCGAATAAAGGAAATTTTTTAGAGGCACTGAATTACTTGTCAACATACGACGTTACAATTGACAACCATTTAGAAAAGGTGAGAAAGCAACAAATTTCGTCGAAGATAAGGAATAGCGGGAAAATAGGCGCAAAAGGACGGGGCTCCAAACTAACTTTCCTCAGCAATGATACCCAGAATAATGTCATAAACATTATTGGTAAAGAAATCTCTTCCGAAATTGTGAAAGAGATAAGTAATTGCAGAGCATGGGCATTAATAGCGGACACCACACCTGACATCCGACATCACGAGCAACTTAGTATTTGTGTAAGGATTGTTAATGCCATCGGTAAATGTTCAGAGCACTTGTTGTCGTGCAAAAGAGCTTCTGGCACAACAGCATTGGAACTTTACGATCTAATTACAGCAACACTGGCTTCAAAATCCGTGTCGTTTGAAAAGCTGGTGGCACAAACATACGACGGTGCCTCAAATATGAGTGGCTGCTACAACGGCTTGCAAGCGCTATTCAAGGAAAAAGTTGGAGACCATGTTGTTTTTGTCCACTGTTATGCCCACACACTCAACCTTGTTTTGTCTGACTCGGCAGGTATTGCTGTTCAAGTGATAAGCCTTTTCAACAACCTTGAGGCCTTGTACGTTCTCTTCAGCAAGTCACAAAGAATCCATGGCTTGTTTGAGGCTGCTCAACTAGAAGAGAACTTAAAAGTGTTTTCTCTTAAAAGACTGAACACTGTTCGCTGGAATTCACGCGAGTTCTGTCTGAAGGTCGTTCTCTCTCGCTACGAATGCATTTTAACTGTCTTGGAAACTGTTTCAACGGATATCTCTTTTGAAGGAAATCCCCGGAATACTGCAGCTGGATTATTAACGCAACTCCAAACAAAGCAATTTCTGGCTACCGCCTACCTTTTCCGTGAAATATTTGCAGTCACTGGCCCGTTAAGCCGATATTTACAAAGCGTGAACGTAGATTTCGGGAAAGCTCTTGGTATGGTGAACAGTGCAGTTGGTCAGCTCAACAAAATGCGTGACGAACCGGAGCGAATCATCACATGCGTGGAGCAAGAACACGACTCTGAAAGTGTAGTTTGGCAACAAACAAGGTATAGACGCCGAAGAAGGATGGATGGTGAAAATGCAGAAGACGAACCTGCCGAAACACCAAAAGATCACTGGAAACGCGCCACATTTTATGTTGCCGTCGACACCGTCTTGAATTCAATGAAGAATCGATTTGAAAAGAACCAGCCACTGCTCAAAGCATTTTCCTTGTTTGCCCCAAATCGCTTCCCAGACCTTCTGAAGAATTTCAAAACCGCTCACGATCTTCAAGCATCCCTGAACATCTTTTGCGAAACCTACAATTTAGATGTATTTAGATGTGCGGACGAACTTTTTAATTTCGCTCGGTCTTTCAAGAGATTAAATTGTACAGCTGCCGCTGGAGGAGAAGAGGATGATGATGACATGAGTCACATGACACCAGATGTCTCAGATCGGTCAGACGGCGAAGGGAGTGACAGCGACGCCAATGATGGCACGAAAAAGAAAACTACGAAGAACATTCCATCCTTCACTGAAGCTCTCGAAGTTCTTTGTCACCCAGAATACAGTTTGGTTGATGCATACCCAACACTCTGTCAAGTTTATGCTATTGCTGTGGCCATCCCAGTAAGCTCGTCGACCGCGGAGCGCTCATTTTCTGCACTAAAGAGGGTGAAGACACGTATTCGATCCTCTATGGTTCAGGAAAGACTTGAATCTTTACTTTCTATGGCGATCGAACGTAACATTTTGCTTTCACTCGATAAAGAACGTCTCGTCAATTTGTATGCTGGGATTTCTCCCGAACTGTCGAAAGCTCTACTTTAGAATCATAGAATTATGTTAACGTTTTTGACTTAACTTTTACTGAGTGTCTAAAGCTCTTCTATATAATTATATTAACGTGACTTAACTTGAACTTAAAGGGGGGGGCGTAAATATTGATATTGGCTTGAGGGGCGCAAATTTTATCACTGGCCCCACCAGAAATTTTAGAGCCACCACGCCACTGTGGGTATATGAGAGAAGAATATTGTCACCATAGGGTTACTAACATGAAGGTTAAAACGAACGTTAAAACGAACTTGCTTCCGCTGAAAGCTACGCTCTAAACAAAAGGGAATTCCACGTTGCAATACGTATGCGATACCTCCCAACAACCTGCGCCTGTGGGAAACTCTTCTCAATTGATCACGCGATGTCTTACTGCAAGGGCGGTTTTATCCATCAAAGACATAACGAAGTTCGAGACCTCCTCGGGCACCTAGCTACTGAGATCTCCAACGATGTGGAAATCGAACCACCTCTTCTCCCAGTCACTGGTGAACAACTCCATGGTACAGCAAACGCACAAGACGAGGCGAGACTCGACATACTTTGTTTTTCTTCTTGTTTTTGTTTTTCTTATAACGTAATGTATAGTAACATTAATCATATAAAGTAGCGAGCTAAGAACTATTTGTCGTATTGTACACCCAGGAAGAACTAATTCACTCTAATTTAATTGTATTTATTTGATGTTGTAAGATTAAAATTATTCTTCAATGAAAAAAAAAGTTACTAACATGAAGTATACACCGCATAAGGGACAGTACCGTTTATAAATCGATTCACAAAAAAAGCGATGTTTGGCTATTTTCTGAGACTTTTCAGGCAAAGGACGAAATTACTAGAAGGGAACCTGGTATATAGTATCAGCGCTGCTTGTCTTACTGGCAGCGATGACTAGCCTAATTCAATTAACCATTCATGTGCACGATAACAAAAACTCGCAGGTCTACATTTGTCCGGTAAAATTTGACCGGTTCCATGTAAACGGGTGCAGGAACCGGACAGGTCTCGAATTCGTCCGGACCCGTGACGACGAATCTCTTACTCGTACTAATCAAATCTTTTACTCGTGGTCGTATAGTCAAATTTAAACCTCCGGCCTAATAACGATTTCAGCCCTATTAAGAAATATTGCAGCCAGATCACTCCCTATCCGGTGTATGGAGATTTTCATATTTGTGATATTTGGAATCTCTTGAGAGGAATTGCAAAATATCTTGTCGTACGAAAATGTCATCTTCATGCCTTTTCCTCTGCTAAAGTTGATTTACTATTCACAGAATAAAATGACGTCAAAGTAGGGACACGCAAAGACATTGCACGTTGATTCAACGAATTTTGTCTAAGCAGCTCTGTTTAAAGATCAGAGCCAAACTTTCTAATTTGTATTTCACTGTTGAACGAGTGTGCAATATATTTGCATGTCTCTGCTTTGACGTCATTTCCTTTGAACAGTAAATGAACTTTAGCAGGGGAAAAGGCACGAATATGAAATTTTCGAACAACAAGATATATTACATTTTTCATGGCAGAACCCAAAGATTACGAATATATACAATCCCCAAACCCCGGATAGGCACTTTAAATATTGCAGCCAGCTACGCAGAGTGCACAAAATTCATCGATGTAAATTATATCATGTAAATTGTTTGTAGTTTTGCCTTTTGTTCCGTTGGTTGTTTTTATACAAAAACAGTATAGAAGGCCGTACGGATGAAATCGTTGTTGATATAATACAGAAAGTAGCAATGTAATATGATATTTAGTGTCAGTAACTATAACAGATAATTACTTCGGCCAACTGGCATTATTGACCATATATGCCGTTTGCAGAACAAATTATCAATGAAATACTTATGGATTTTCGTTGGTTGTTTTGTCATTTTTATCAGGTCAAATGTCAAAAATATTGGCCAGTAACAGAAGCAGAGCTGTTTGGATCTTTCACAGTAAATCCTATTGAAGAGTGGGAGCTAACTGACTATACTATAAGAAAATTTCGGTTACAGCAGGTTATTGCCAAGAATACAGTTTTAATTATAATTAATATAGTTCTAATTATTAATTATTGTTGTCATATTATATTAACTTTTTCTTTACTCGTATGGATTTATGTTTCATGGATGTTTGACCATATCCACGCCTATTGTTTTTTGTCCAATTGTCTGCTTTCTGCTTGTTTATGTATCTGTTGTGACTGTTTGCCTATTATTGCTTTCTGTTTCGCTGCATGAATGTCTATTTAGTGTGTATTTTTAAATAAACGTTTCAACAAAGCATCATAAAACTTGTGATTTTAGAATAACAATCCCGACCTAATTAGAGATATTACCCAATTCCATTACACTGCGTGGCCGGACCATGGAGTTCCAATGCATCCAACCCGTCTCTTAGCATTTGTAAGACGGGTTCAAAACTATTTTCATGTTTCTACAGGGAAGATTGTTGTTCATTGCAGGTAAGGGCGCCACTAAGGGCGTTAAGATCATTGATTATTGTGTTAGAAATAACAATAGCGTGGAATGATAGTATTCCTTATATATACTATATATTGTATATCAAATAATGATTGGTTAAGAAAACGGAAGCGTCGATTTTATTCACACTACTCGTTTCTGCCTTCATGTTGTTTGATACCATTTATCAACATTCTATACACATTTATACACATATCCTTCCTGAAGTTGTTTAAAAACAATAATTTCCATATTATATTACCTTCACAGTCCACTCAATCTCTTTGAATCAGTGGCGAATGTTCTATAGATAAACTTCAGTCAGTGGCGCAACTATCGGGTCTTTGAGACCAGTGAAAAAACTTCATGGCCTGGGCACCTGAAGTAGAAATTTCCAATGACAGATATTACTGATATAGATGCTACATGAAGTGAATAGTTGAATTCCAAAATCTTTTATGTTTTGAGCTTTGCGTTGATATTCTATAACATTTGGAAGATCCGAAATGCAAATGATGTGATTTCGGATATAATATTCTGCTGCTAGAGAAATTGGACCTAATTCAAACATTGATGGTATACTTGAACGCTATACTAGAGATTTTATCAATTTATATAGTGCTGGTGTTGGTAGAACTGGAACGTTTATTGCCTTGGATGCATTGCTGGATCAAATGAAAGCTGAGGGTGTAGTAGACGTCTATGGATTTGTGTCTCGTATGCGCACCCAGAGAAACTCAATGGTTCAAACTGAGGTAAAAACCATAATTTCAATATTTTTTTTCAAGCAGCGAAGAACTCGTTTAGGTTAATTACTCAACATTAATTGCTTAATTCAACTTCACTCCTGCACGCCATGGCAGCAATTTATAACTAAAACTGCGCAAGGAAGGTCTGGAACACTCTGCCAATAGATCTTTAAAATACCCTCTTAACAATAGATGATTTTAAAAAGAAATTAAGAGAGAACATGAACACTGAAAATAGTACAATTTTATCAAGTTTAAGTTATTAATCGTGTAATATATAATATAGCAGTACTTTTATCTTGTAAGTAATTAGATGTAGACGTAGGCGGTGGCGAAGCTGGCTGTATCAACTGGCCATGCTATGCTAATTTATAAACATCTGTATGTTTTGAAAACAATATATTTCTAAATATCTGAATATGTAAATCGTTTCAAAATCTGCATAGGATGACCAGTTGCTATGGCCAACTTCGCTACTGGACGTAGGTAGTAATCTTAAGTCATAGTATTCATAGTAATTTTAAGTAATAGTATATGTACAGAAATTTTAATAAGTATTTTAGTAGATGCACGGCCCTATGAAAAGCAACATTTTTTTATTTCTATATTTTTATATTGTACAATGTTGATAGGCTACTATGTTTAAAGTGCCCCTAACCTCAACATTTTGTATTGTCTTATTTGGAAGAACTTGATAAAGTAACTTCTTTTGAAGATTTTCGTTTCTTCGTTTTCTTTTTGAGATATATCAGTTTGTTTGATATGCAAATGTACGGAATTTATTACGCCACACGTGCATAATGAGTTATCAGAGAATGTTATATGTATTTGCGTTCATCAAATAAAAACACTAAAGTGTGAATAACACGTGTGCATGTTTCTCCCACAACACCAAACTTCTCGATTTTAAAGGATTTCGGAGAATGAAAGAGATACACACATTTCTCCAATAAGTAATTATGCATGTATGACGTAAATTCCGAAGATTTGCATATCAAATAAACTGATATATCTTAAACAGAAAGCAAAGAAACGAAAATCTTCAAGAGAAGTTACTTTATCATTTTAAAAGTTCTTCCAAATAAGACAATAAAGAATTTTGAGGTTAGGGGCACTTTAAAGAAAGTTAAATAAATAAATAAACATGAAAAACCGTTTTTACGTTAATTGCCACACTCCTCGGTTAGGGCTTCTCCTCGCGTAGTGTGCCCCTGGCAATTTTTACAATCTATTTTCTAAATAAAAAAGGAGATCAAATTACTGTGTGCTTCATTGCAAAATATATTAGTATATACACTGTTCTCCAATGAAAATTACAATGAAAATTCTAGTGAGTACTTTTAAATAGGCCAAAGGTATCGATTCATCTTTCAGAATCATCACGATAACATGAAAATAATTTCTTATGAATTTTTCAGTATATTTATATAAGAACATTGCCCCGCGAATATCTCGCTCATGCGTAGTGTTGGCATTGCTCATGCACGAGATATACAAAAAACAATCTGTAATACTTTTGTATTCATAGTATTAATAACTGGTATATCATTCGGTTTTCAGGCACAGTATAGCTTTATATATGAAGCCATTCTAGAAGCATCTATATGTGGCGAAACCGAAATCGCTTTCCCTGATCTTACAGAAAAGCTAGAGCTTCTCGAGGAAGTTGACTCACGGGACCAAAAGTCTTTGATTGCAAAAGAATTTGAGGTAATGCATTCTTCAGACGAAAACCCGATTTGATATTGTGAAATTCATGAACTTTCCTACGTCATGAGCGTGTTTTTCTTATTTAGAATATAAATATTTTATCAGTTGACGAAAAAGCGACTTGCGTGAATGGTTTGATGCCTGAAAATGGTAAAAAGAATCGTTTTAGTTCAATTTTACCATGTAAGTATTTGCAGTCAATAGACGACTTTCACGATCATGCGCAGTAGCAACAAATATTCAAATTTTCATCGTAGGTAAAAACAACTGTTTCAGCTGGAAAGAGCATATTGAAAATAGTAGAAGTACAAAGTTTGAAAGGAATTGTGTAAAAAAGGAAGAAGTTACACAAGCAGAAAATTGGCCATTTCAAAAGGGATTTATTAGTGATTTAATAAGGATTTTGGCTTGGTGGGCGGGCTTTGCACGCCAAGCAGAAATCCCTATTAAATCCATAGTGAAGAGCAAAACTTCCAAAGTGTGTAGCTTTCGCACTATTTGCCCGATTAGTTTCAAACTTTGCACTTTTACTATTTTTAATATGATCTTTCTAGCTAAAACAGTTGTTTTTACCTCATGAAAATTTGAAATAAAATTGCTACTGCGCATGACCCTGAAACTGGTCACACTGATCTCTAAATAAATAAAGACTGGATCGAGCAACTATTGTTCATAAAACGTAGCTCGTGGCGACCTTTTTGATGGGACCTGAAGTTATATAGTTTTACTATACGCGACAGAGACCATCTGATCTTTTAAGATGCTAAAATGAATCAGTTGTCAAAGGTTTTTCCATAATATAGAACACAAACTACGGCTCCATAACAGTAACTATGAAGCCGGAATTAGCGCGTGGCGGCTATATTGGAGTAACCACCCCCTGGGCATTTTGCCTCCACGGTGGAAGGTCGGCGAAAATGGCCCTGGGATCGGCTGGTCACATGACACCCAGAATTTCTGGGTGTTTAGATATGATAATTTTTGTGGTCTTTGTTCCATTGCCTTTGTCTACTTTGTTGACCTGAATAATTGAGAAATATTCAATGCTCTTCAGAGTTGTTCATGTCAGAATTCGTCGGCAAGAGCAGCTAACAAGCTTAATAATCCACCATACATCCATCGTTATCTCTTACAAAAGGTATG
The DNA here is from genome assembly GCA_035772405.1 of Chrysogorgia sp. JL179-B06. Taxonomy (NCBI): domain Eukaryota; kingdom Metazoa; phylum Cnidaria; class Anthozoa; order Scleralcyonacea; family Chrysogorgiidae; genus Chrysogorgia; species Chrysogorgia sp. JL179-B06. The sequence continues at coordinate 4,491,478 of JAYKKM010000193.1, read as the reverse complement.
AAGAAGCATAATATATTCAATTTAGCGAAAGCTATCATTTCTAATTTGCTGTAAAATTTGAAGACAGCATTCAGATTTAGATGAATAAATTATACTCGGCTGAATTAATTGTGTTTAATATATGACAAGCCAATCGCATTGTAGAATGGACTAGCCGATTCCAGGGCCATTTTCGCCGACCTTCCGCCATGGAGGCAAAATGCCCTGGATACGAGGTTGACCACCTGGTCAATCCAAATATGGGATTTACCATATGTACAGCAGTTCATGTCATGACGTCAAAATACCACCTCAAATTGTTCGACTTTAAACTGAAATAAGGTTAGGATTAGGATGACGGTTAGGGTTAGGACCAGGGCTTGATTTTGGGTAAGGACGTTGGAAATTGTGACGACACGACATGAACTGCTGTACAAATAGTGACACCCAATCCAATATGGTGAAATAAGAGGAAGAACACTCACTCTTGTTTGAACTATTACTGAAAATATAAGGAGGGATAAAGCCAATCGCATCAGTTTCCGGAATGAAAATCCAAGTTCAAGTTCTATAACCCCAAATTCTATATTATTTATAAACATTCTATTATATAAGGCAAATAGTGAAATATTTCTTTGATTCGATCGTTTCTTTGGCTTTCTTTCCTGCTTTCCGTGGAATAGACTGGTGCAGGATTTGAGTGAAAAAGTTGGTAGTATCTCTAGTATAGCGTTCAAGTATATCATCAACGTTTGAATTAGGTCAAATTTCGCTAGCAGTAGAATATTCTTCGAAATAACGACTGATTTCAGGGGCGTAGGAACAGGCCTGACGAGAGGGGGGTCAGCCTGGTCGTTGACCAGGGGCCCATGGCGAAAGGGGGCCCATTTTTAAGAAAACGTTATACATTAAAAAATTACAAAGAATATGTTATACATTATCTTATAACTGTGAAGCGATAAAGTTTTTATAATAATCAAGAACTGCAGTTTACTTTTTAGCATTAATCGTTACATTGCAGTGTCTGTAAACTCACTAATGGCACTGGCATAGGGCCCTTTATGGTTTTATCACTGCGATAAAGCTTGTCTGCGTGATACCAAAGGACAGATTTGGGAATTGGGGAGTAGAGGGGCCCATAAATATTTTTTGACCAGGGGCCCTAAATTTCTCTCGGCGGCCCTGCGTGGTAAACGTAGGGGGGCCGACCAAAGCAACATTTTCGTTGTACCTGTTGACATTGTTTCGGTTTGTTTTCAACCAGGCTACCTTAATTTTAGCCTCAATCATTCCGCGATTTCCACCCTTCTGGTTAGTTAAAAAAGAAAGCCTACCAGAGTAGAGCCGCGTAGACCAGAGAAATATCAGTATTGTTATATGAAAACATCGATCACAGACATTCGATTAATATACGATTTCAAATACTTCTACTTTCGAATTCAAATTTTTGCTGAAATTTTTCTTTCAAATTCAATTATTTTTGGAGGGCCGAAAGCTATTCCGGCCCCCTTTATATAATATGGGGGGCCGCAGCCCCCTCCCCGGCCCCCCTGCTTCCTACGTCCCTGACTGATTTGATGAAACAGTCATTAGTATTTTAATTGCAAAAGCAGCCCGTTATAAGAACATCAACGAAAAGCTTAAATCAAAACATTATGGCATTCAACTATACTCACTTTATGTAGAATCTATTCTGCATATTAGGATTTTAAATAGCTGCCTATTCAAACAGTAATAAATATGAAAGCTGCTAAGTTCTCAAAAGAACTGGATACAGTGGATCGAACCTCGATATAACGATGTGCCAAGGGACTGACCCTCTCTCCTCCGCAGAGACTTATATATTTTATTAGAAAAGGCGCGCGTAGCGGGTAAAAAGGAATTATGCAATCCCGACCGGGGAGGAAAATCGGACGCGCGCAGAAGCGCCTCCAATTTTCCTGGATCCACTTCCCGCGCGCTTCCCCATTTTGCCCGCACGCCTTCCTCTAATAAAAATAAGCCTCTGCGGAGGAGAGAGGGACTGACCACATTAGATCGTTATATCGGCAGATCGTTATAACGAATTCTCGATATAACAATTTTTCGAGAAAAGAGCCAAAAATATCGTTATATCGGAGTAGTGTTAATACATGTAATTAATTTTTCATGTATAGTGTCGGTTGTGTAATTTATTATTGCACATTGTTACTAAACTATTTGTAAAGTACAACACTTGGTTTCCATCTTTCTAAGGCCATAAACTTCACTATTGTGTGTACACACATACTGTAAAACTATAAAACTTTAACATTTGAAATAACAACTTGGTCATTGTCCATATATACTGCAATGTTCCTTTTTGAGTTCACGCATTTGACCATTTGATAAACTTTGATTAGTAATGCTGTGTACTTTTACTGTTGTGTGTGCAAATATAGCTACCGGCGATGTAATCGATATCGTAACAAACTGTTGACAGACACTTTACCGTCCTTATTCAATGGACAATGAGAACTAAAGGATTAAAGTATTGTCATGATTGATTTTATCGTTATATTATCGGGGTAAATTTTACGTTTGGGCTGCCAGGTTTTGATCGTTATGTCGGGAATATCGAGTATCGTTATATCGGGATTTTTCCCCATATATTTACTGTAACATTTGCCGGGCTGTCAAATGTTGATCGTTATATCGGGAACATCGTTATATCGAGGTTCCACTGTATAATATAAAAAGGAGAGATAAGAGAACTTCAATGTGTCGAAAAATACTTAAGTAAGAGTACTTACGTATATTCATGAACAACGTTTTGGACGATGTGCCTTTCTTCAGGTCAATTTAGATTTGAAAATGTATCTTTCAAATGTATCTTTCCTCCCCGATGTTTCTATTCATCCTATTTTACAGCACATCGAATGATAATATGATACTGTAAATATCGTAATTAACAGAAAATAATTATATTCCAGTTTATAAAGTTTCACAAAAAATTGGCATGCTTTCTGTCCTTGTTAAAATCATTGAAAGGATTAATGGTTGAAAAATTGCAACTTTACAAAATTCCATCCTGTAAAACCTGAAAATCATAAAAACAAAAATAATTCTTGAAAACTGTGTGAACTATAAAAAGGCGAGTGATTATTAAAACATGCAGTTTTCAGGCAACCCATTTCCAAATACTTTTATTTCGTTTAAGCCCTCCAGTTATTAGCGTCCTCAAATTCCCTCTTAAGAGTTACAAAGCATTATTTTAGTGTTTCGTTTTAAACTTGCTTTTAGTTATATTATATTACACCTAATAGTCAATATATTTTTATTGAAGATGATAATAACAGAGTAAAATTATGGCCATATGTAACCGAAAAAGGATCAGATTATATAAATGCCTCGTTTATAGATGTAAGTTTGCAGAAATTTATCTTTTTAGAATAGATCGTATAATAGGATCTTATTTTAGAATAGGGTGCAAATTAGGATGGACGTAATCCTTAGCTATACAAATTGTTGCTAAGGACAGGTCAATTAGTACCCAATATATATACTTCGTGAGTGGACAATAAATTCAAGGTATAACCAAAATATGTTATGTGTGGAATATGTAGGCAAACGTCTTTCGTCTGGTGACGTAATTTAATCATGACGTTATCGACAAAAACTCTATAATTTTCGTCATTTTTGACATTATGCTCGCCGAGTGTCATGACATATTGTGAGTGTCATGTAAACCTAAATTACTTCCTACAAAAAGTACGTATGGATTTGTTGATAAATTAAATAAAAATTAAGTTATCAATATTTTATTGTGTTTAAAAATTCTTAAAATCCATACGTACTTTTTCGAAGATAATAGTCCAGATTCTAATCCCCTGTGAAAAATTAATCTTACTTAAAAACCTCCAAAGATTATAGGATTTTTTCGGTGTCATTTTTCGTGACGTCATGATGATGTCATGATGATGTCATCATAAATTACACAACCAAACGAAAGAGTTTTGCCCACATACAGACTGTCTTGATGGATTCTTAAATCTGTGAAATTCTATGGCAAATTTGTTAATTCTAAGCTTCCTTAGCAACGGATGGATATAGACCTCTTTCATAATCGCGACCAGTCTAAAAAAAATTTATATGCATGCAAATTAGCCGTTCTGGCCTCGTTACAAAGCAAAGATTCTCTGGAATTACAAACACACGAACGAGGTCAGAATGTTTCATTTGGAACGAATAGCAACAAACGCTAAAATTAACTAAAAGCCATATAATAAACTACTTATTAGTTTTCTCGTTTTGTACGAAAACCTGAGGTGAATACTTTCCTTTTCGCACTGGATAAATAAGTAGATAGTATTGGCCTTATTCCAAAATAGCTGCAAGTTTAATATTCTTTTATGTGCATATAAATTACTCTAACAACCTTGTTATTGTGTAAGAAATTCAAAATAATTTAAAGAGAGACAAAAAGGGCGAAATTAAATGCACATAAAAGGATATTAAATTGGCAGCCATTTTTTTATAAGGTCTATACTCGTCATGGTACGAAATACATTAAACACTTAATGACATGGATTTCTATTCTGATATCAGCTCCATGCTCATATCACATGGATAGTTTAAATCAAATATAAAATTGTGATTTTTTTCACACAGGGCTTCCATAATCGTGAAATATTCATCACTTGTCAAGCTCCTTTAAAAGAATCTACGGAAGATTTCTGGCGAATGATTTGGGAATACGAATGCTACGTCTTAATAATGCTCACAAATCTTGTTGAAGACATGGTAAGGATGCAGACGTCAGCAACAATTCATAAGATATGGATTTTATGTTCGAGTTGCATGTGTAACTTTTCGCTAGTGAGCGCAGTGAACGAGTAAGATATTCAATTTACAGACACGAGTTTTGCTGCTCATCAGTACAGCTTGGAACAATCTATGAGTGCAGTAACCAGATACAGCACCACGGTTTCTAAAGCTGCCACAACGGTAGAGAGCGTTGCATTATCGATTACGGACACCCACAGCAATTGTATATATGGGGGATTGTTTTCCATAGCCTCACTGTCTTGAGATCCTAAAAAACAACGATATTGTGACGTAATAGAGGTTACATCCATTTGAGTACTTTTCCAGAGCCACCGACCGCATACCTCTCGGGGGAACTGTATTATGCAATACTGTTAAATTGGCATATTGTCATATTCTCATGTTGTCATATTGTTGTATTATGTTGTCATATTGTTGTATAATTTACGGGCGCATTGAGAATTTGCGATTGATATTTTTGTACAGGTTGAGTGCACTCAGTATTGTCCCTCCAACGGAGAGGAGTATATAGTGTTTGGTTTATTGATGATAGAAGTGGAATCTGAGCAGGAATTGGATTCGTACACAAAAAGAACTTTAAAATGTACTAATACCAAGGTAACTCACGTTGTTCTAAGCATCTCAAATGTCTTAATGATTATATTCAATAATTAATTATACACTTTGTTCCATTTTGATGAAAATGTGCTGTTTCTTTTTCGCACTGCATTACCGATTGACACGCTCTTAATTGATCTACCGTCAATTATATGCTCATCAAGTGTCAGTCGATGCACTAGCTTAATTCTTTTTCTCTAACTTTCGAATCGTGTAACGAGGAATATATATTTTATTTTCAGGTATTCTAATAAGATAAAGTAGTATAGCTTTTACTATGTATCCATGCTTTGTTTGTTGGTAGGAAGGAAGTCATTGTTAAAGAACATTGGCAACAAAAATAACTATTTTTATATCCAAGTATATTACTTAACTAGTTGTAATATAGTAGTTTGACTCTATGAAAATGCTCGTGGCACATCTTAAAAGTTAAATAAAATATCTAAAAGAAAGATCGTGAGCCGCCATTTTGACGTGACGTCACGTGCTGGTAAGCGTTGTATTTCTTACTGCTGTGCTACCGATCAGTTTTTAGTTGTAATAGCGATTAGTAAAATAACACTGAGAAGCAGCTTAATTTATTTGCATTGCCACAAACAATGACCACTTTACCCAGCACATGACATCACAGGTTATTTTGTTATTTTGAAAAACACCTTCAATATGCTTTACAAGCATTTTTACAACTTCAAACTACTATATTACAACTATTGAAGTCACTTACCTTGATATTTGAGGTACTTATTTTTTGTTGACAATGTCCTTTAAAGTCACCTATCCGGACTTTGGGGATTTTACATATTCGTACTCTTTCGGGGTTCTACCAATATATATAGCTGTTATTGAATGGTTTTACCGATAATACGGTCAGGTATTTTACGAGTTTCGGATGCAGGGCGAAGAAAAATGCGAGAAACGAGTAAAATGTACGACCATATTGTTACCATACAAGGCCGATTTTACCTCTTCTAAACCAATTAAACTGGTATAGAAGTGTGCAATACGGAATTTAGTGTGTATTCCGCTCCTGGATTTGACCAGTTCTCTTAGCCTTATTAGGAAAAATGACGCCATTGTAATATAATAAAGCAAGTTATACACCCATTCCGTAAATGTTACAATGGCATAGCACCAGACCTACTTTGTCAGAATATAATTACAAATAAATGCACCAACTTAAGACGAGGACAAAAGATGGTTCTTCCAAGAACAGGAACTGATGTCTTGCATAAGTCAGTGACGCTTAGGGGAGCAGTTTTATGGAATAAATTACCGGACAACATTAGAAATGAAAGAATATTCTATCTTTAAAACGCTGATAAGACAATATGACGTGAAAATAATGGATTTTAACATATATACAAATAATAAAGATGATAAATATGTATGTTTCTAAGCTAATAGATCCTTAAGTACCTTTATTGCATTTTTACACATATTATACATGATACTTTTTAAGTTTTTTATCTATTTTAAAATTATAGACTAATAATTAGTTTTCAACGAAAACGCACGACTACATCAGCAATGTACTGCGTATATTTTTAAATCGTGTTTAAATAAATGCTTTTGATCGATCGATTGATTGATTGATTAATTGATTGATTGATTGATTGATTGATTGATTGATTGATTGATTGATTGATTGATTGATTGATTGATTGATTGATACAATTCTTCTCAAGAGATTTCAATGATCACAAATATGTAAAAACTCCAAACCTATATGCGATGATAATTACATTTTTACAATTATACAATAATCACTATCTCAAGTAGAAAGGCCATGTATGAGATGTTAAACAACGAAAAGAACATACACGTCTTTCCTGATCGTTTACAAAGAAAATAAGTATGATAACTTAAATTTCTAGACTGGAGAGGTGCGCAGAATCTACCATCTCCACTATACTGCATGGTTGGATCATAGCGTTCCTGCTAGTTCTTCGTCTGTGTTGAATTGTATAAACGATATGTTGAAATTAGAACAGGAGACTGGAAATGGCCTTACTGTTGTACAATGCAGGTATGTAGCCTAGAACAACTTTAACTGACATACACCATAGTACTAGCTCTTGAAATTTTGATCTAGGGTTAATTTAGCTGTGTGTATGGCTTCGTAGTGATATATATGAAACGAAAATTGAGATGACTTATTTATTTATTTATTTGAAAGAACTCATAAAACGATAAAGAATGGCTTGTTATAGTTCTTTCATATCTTATCTCGTTCTTGAGTTATTCAAGGTTGTGTAATATGACCTATGACGTCACAAGTTGTACCCACCATTATGACCAATCTGAAAATGAAGCATATCTTCAAAACTATTAAATAAAATTACTTGAAACTTTACACAAGTATACAGTTCACGAAATTGAATATCACCACGTTAACTTTATCGTTGCCATAGTAACAGATTAGGTAGACTCTATAATATAATATATTATAATATAGTATAATATAATATATTATTATAATAATATATTATAACATACTAATATCACATTACGTTTCCTGGTATTTTATGTTACAGAACATAATTTTAGATTAATAAATGTTCGCATTTGCCAAAAAAATTGAACAACAAACATTCTATCACAAGTAATTTAACCTCCAAAGTCGCCCAAAGTCGCAAAAAAGTCCGCCATTGCTCAAAACTTGTTCCAGAGGCGAGCCCGCGATTCCACAGCAGAGTATATGTGATTGTGGTCAGAAACTCAACACGTGACAATTGACAAAGCTTTATGGAAATTACCCGAATTAAACGACAAGTTACAATAGAACGTTTTCCCCAAGTAGCTTTATATTCATACATAACTAGTCACGTGTTGAGTCCACGTCACTTCCTCTAATCGCAACCTAGGCGTCCGGAACATGTTCGAGTAATGGCGGCCGTATAATATCGTATAAAAACAGTCTGAAAAGGCGACTTCCCATGCTCCCAATATGCCGACAAAATTAAAATAATTAAAATAATAAATTTACAGCAGTATAGATGCCGCCGATTTCAAACCTTCTATTAATTGATCTGTAATTAGTAATTAGCAAGAGTGCGTCGTTAACGAGATTTCTTAACGCCCTTTTAGTGATGGCAGCGGTAGATGTGGAACCATTATTGCATTATATATAGCATTGGAACGTCTGAAATTGGAAAATATCACAGATATATTTAGTATTGTACGCAATCTTAGAACTCAGAGAGTTGGAATGGTAGAAAACCTGGTGAGTTTATTTTTGTGACATCACTTAACAATTTTACTGGTCACAGAACATTACTAAATCCTTTTTTTAAGTACTCGGCAACTGAAAGTTTGGCGGTTTCACTTCGTTTGAGGACTTCGTTCGTCCTTGTAAATTATTTCAAAAACAAAAGTAAAGTTCAATGTCGTGAAAAGGCCTGACGTACAAGGACAAGGACGCGTAGGGGACGACTCGTCCCAGGTTTAAAGGCTCTGGGAACGAGATTGTAATTAACCTTGCCCCTGCCATTCTGAGGGTCAGCTCACGGTGTACAGGAACACAGAATATTGCATCATTGAAATGTTGGGTTTAGAAGTAGGGTTAGTATTTCTTTATTTCATTGTTAAGACTAGAGTTTTATTTGGGTTGTGGTTAGAGTTTTTTGGATCATGTTCTGCTTCTGAATCCTGAAAAAATAACTTTGATGAAGCGTATGACGTAGTCTGTGTCCATTGTTTACCGGTACACGGTGATGTAACCCATCTGAGTTCTACTGGATCAATGATTAGAGCGTCTGGCTAGCGTTCAGAAGGTTGCGGGTTCGAGTGCTGTCTAGAGCTCGGAGTTTTTCTGAGTATTGACAACTTAACTCAGTTTGCACAGCAAAACCTTTACAACTTGAAAGTGACTTACTGACGTGCAAAATCGGCATGCATGATTCGCTTCACTTTTAACATAATCCTCCAGTTCTATATACAACTCACTGGTTGCACGACGTGTTGTTATATACACGGAAGTGCAATTTCTCTTGCCACAAACAATCATGCTGCATATATAAATAGCAGCAAAGACATGGAACTTTATTGCGAGACACGTTGCACGTGAGGCTATATTACTGATACGTGCACCCTCGGTCCCTCTTGCCTGAACTTAATTACTACTCATCATTATTGAAAGATAACCTGCAGTAATTAGTGAAGGTACCAAAAAGATGGCGACTTGTACCTTTACCCATAATTCGTTTCGTACATGCAGAAAACACTTTATCTAGTTGAAATAATACTAGGCGGAAAGTTCTGTCAGGATATCAAACTTGATAATAAGCTGCTTTTATTAGCTAAATCCATGTTAACCTGTCCAACAATCAACTACGGTACCAGAAATAATTTCGGTTTGCAAATTATGATTGTGATAAAAGGTACAAGCGCCATCTTTTTCGGTATATTGTCAAATGGTGCTGGATAAATTAAATTTGAGTACGAGTTATAGCAAAATTTACGAGGTTACTCGTCATTTTATACGCACCCACCTCGGTTCCGAAGTCGTCCTCCATCTTGGTAGAAAATTTCTTTCAGTGTGTAATCGTTTACTCAAACGAGCACGACTATGAGTTGTACGGCACAAGGTGGCGAAGCTAATTTAATTTGTAATTCGTAGAGTCGGTAGGCAGAGGCGTAGGAACGGATTTAAAGTTTGGGGGGGGGGGGGGGGAGCGCTGAAGTCGACAAGCAGGTAATCAGTGGACCCACCCCGGTAATCAGTGGACCCACGCAGGTAATCAGTGGAACATTTTGAAATCTAGAAGCTCGGAAAGGCAATTTGCAGCAACTTGAGCAAACATTTTCACCTATATAATTCTACAGCGAGCATAGTTCAAATGAATCCAAGCTTTCCTGCTGCTTCTTACCAAGTCCCGCCATTTTTTGCGCCTAGTACTGACAGAAGGGTCTGGGAACCAATCTAACACTCGCGTGGCAAGGTTTTAGGGTTGGCTAACACTTCAGGCTACACCCGTTTGTAAAATCTCGTGTAGATGAAGCCCGTAGGTAGAATACCTTAAGTAGCTTCTTTCCTAGCCTACTGATACAATTGGGAAAAAACGTTAAATTTAGCAACGCTTGTCCTGGTGGGACTGAAGCCCAAAATACCAACGCCTCATTGTCTGCATGAAAGCACGGCTAACGTGCAGTAAGCGCGTTGCATCTCATCGCTGAGCCCGTGCTGAGGTTTGAAGTTAAGCCCTGTTGGACTGGGTTAGTACTTGGAGTTGGATGGGTGATCGTCTGGGTACACTTGTGTTGAAAAAACAAAGGAAATTTGTAGCATGACGGAGGTTTTAAATCGGGTAAAGATTCGTCCTGATTTACAACTTTTCATTCGATTTCCTCAGCTAAAACAGTTTGTATCTTCAAGATAGCAGATAGATATGAACATATTTGTGCACAACAAATAATTTCCCTACGCAACCAGGTGATAAATCAGACAAAGTTTGACGCTACTGTGGCTTTAAAAAGTTTTTTGAACGTAACTTTAAAAGTTACTGTCCACGACCCAACGTTTCGACACTCCAATCTAGTGTCTTCATCAGGGGTAATCGTTGTAAAGTTAGGATCCCTATTTACACCCTCATAACTGATGAAGATACTAGATTGGAGTGTCGAAACGTTGGGTCATGGACAGTGACTTTTAAAGTTACGTTCAAAAAACTTTTTAAAGTCAGAGTAGCATCAAACTATGTCTGATATTTGTGCATTCATTTGATAAGCCATATATAAAATATTCGCGTCCAATATTCTTTATTGATATACAAACACTTGCCTGCGGATCGAGTTTGTATATCAGATAAAGATCGGCCACTCATATTTATATATCTATCACTTAATTAACGCGTTCATGCTTGTTCACACAACGCAACATGGACCCAGGGCCGTCGCGAAGAGGTTTGAACATGGGGTGGGAGAGGATACAGTACATATGTCATACCATCATTACGAACCAGTATTAATTGTAACCTTCACTCTACCATCTGGGTCCACGTAGCTCAATGGTTAGAGCGTCTCACCGGTGATTAGAAGGTTACGGGTTCGATTCCCGTCAGGGACTCAGATAGTTTTTCTGAGTATATAGCTTGAGAGCACGTGCATTTACAATAGGATTAATTTTCCGGACAAATGGACGTGGACATTGTGTGTGGCTCAGTGGCGGCGCCAGCATTAAAAAATAGGGGGCACAATATGCGCCGGAGGCGCGTCCAATTTTTAGGGGGGTGAGGGGGCATGCTCCCATGGAAAATGTTGAAATCTAGAGTCTCGGAAATGCCATTTACCGCATTTTAGGGGAAGAATTTACAGAATTTTAAAACTCAGAAAACGCTATAAAATACTCAAAAATACAACACTTTTCCGGACATTGAATTCAAAAATGCTCCGGTCAGCCTGATCATTCAGTACTGTATGTAAGCCTTTTAACATGTCATAAGAAAACAAAATGGCGGCACATTTATTATCGACGAAAGAGAACGAGACACTATCTATGAGAAAAAAGCTACACAGTACATCCAGAATAGTGCAAAAAAGCAATGAAAACATTAAGATGGCAAAACGTCTATTGATAACTATAGTTCCTCACACCTCAGTCCCTCTGCTGTGTATCTTGTGATTTCGAATGGTATAATTGCCGAAAAGAGATTTGCCCAACACTGAATCCTTTATTTGCCGAAAAACGTTTTGCTGGGGGTTGTCACACCGTCCCCCCCCCCCCCCCTTCGAGACGGCCCTGCATGGACCACTGACAGATAATGATTTTATTAGTTTTCTCTTCCTTTGGACAACTTTAAAGGGGACATGTACCAAAAAATAAATTAGTTTTAGATAAAACACCTTTAAGTATAATGTTTAGAAATATTAATAGTTTAGGGTATCTGTTTTTGTACTTGAGAAATAACGTTTTCATTCTCGTATTTTATATGCTTCTGGACGCCGTCATTTTCGAGTTTGCTCGACGGCTCAAGGTTGATGTACAGCGGTGGTTCTCTTTTCAATTTTGACGTATTTTGTTCCTTGCACGCAATGACGTCAAGCGAACGCTTAGTAAAATGCCTAATGTGGCCGCGTCCATAAGCATAAAATACGAGAATGAAAACGTTATTTCTCGAATACAAGAGCAGATACCGTAAAACTATTAACATTTCTAAACATTATACTAAAAGGCCCTTTATTTAAAATTAAATTGGGTACAGTTCACCTTTAACTTCTTTTCTAATTATTTTTCTCAGGAACAGTACAGATTCTGTTACCGCACACTGCAAGAATACACCGAATCGTCTAGGCGTAATCAAAAGCTCAAGTAGTTATTTGGAAACTTGGTTGCATATACCCAAACCTGGGTCAGTGACTGTTCGATCTACTTAAGTCAATTGATGATACAACAGTGTATATATTAACACATCCAAACATTACCGATATACGGTAACTGCCGCATAGGCAGTACATATATCAATCGAATCAGTACATCATTGTAACGAATGTAACCTTCGCTCTCCATCTGAGTCTCGGTGGCTCAATGGTTAGAGCGTCTCACCGGCAATCAGAAGGTTACAGGTCCGATTCATGTGCGGGACTCAGAATCATTTTTCTGAGGATACGAGCTTGACGATCGCCCATGTATCGTCTGTCTACTCCAAGCTCTCCCACATTCACTACAGCAGTCAGGGCTGCCAAGAGAAATTTTGGGCCCCCGGTAAAAACATTTGTGGGCCACAACCCCCCCCCTGGGCACGGATATGTTGGAAAAATCCTCATCTTTATCCTAGTTGATCAAGCAAACTTCACAAATACTAATCATGCTACAAGTCTACAACTACAAACTCCAAACCGTGGTAGACAAAAAACTCCCCACTTCCAGATCTGTTACAGTAGTGTTGCAACTTGCATCAACTTCTTTGAAGACTGATTTCGATTAGGTTTCTTACTTGAAGCAATAAAGGCATTTTGGGTAAATTTGGTAGAGATCAATGAAATATAATGATTAAATTAATGCCAAAACTTCAGTCGTTAATTTTTACAGAACCGAATTTATCGTTCCACAGTAAAGATAATGTATAATTTACTCTTGTTTCGTTTAAAATGGGCCCCCTTTTGCCATGGGCCCATGATCAACGACCAGGCTGACCTCCCTCTCGTCAGGCCTGACAGCAATGTATATACAATGTACATATTAACACATTAAGACAATTGATTGTCAATTCATGCAAAACCTCAAATATAATTGTCACCATGACTGCTGTAGCGAGAGCTGTGTTTTCACAACCTGTTTCAAGTCAACCTCGTACCCAGGGAATTTTGCCTCCACGGTGGAAGGTCGGCGAAAATGGGCCTGGGATCGGCTGGTCACATGACACCCAGAATTTCTGGGTGTTTAGATATGATAATTGTTGTGGTCTTTGTTCCATTACCTTTGTCTACTTTGTTGACCTGAATAATTGAGAAATGTTCAATGCTCTTCAGAGTTGTTCATGTCAGCATTCGTCGGCATAAAAGCAGCTAACAAGCTTAATTATCCACCATCATAGGCGTATGGGCCGGGGGGGGGGGATAAATTTATGGATATTTTTTATAATCATAAGGTTAGCCTCAAAGTGCGAGTCGGCATTTTCATAACACCACTTTGTTTATGTCTAAAGTGGATAAATTGGCTTACTGTCGGTTAGTCACTAATCAATAGCTTTATTTTTGTTAGAATTTTGAAATTTTTCATTCGCAATTCCGACTATTTATAAAATTTTGTACGGTTGTAGTCTTGTAGTTGTAGAAATTTAATTCATGTCCTTACTGAAGCCGACTGTGAAGCGTGCTTTGATAGTTTGAAACTTAATTCTGCAGCGTCGTACGAAGATGCACGAAAACAACGAACAATCAAAATGTGTGGTCAAAGAGCTGCCTCACCTCACGAAATATTGCTTTTGCAAGGCAACTGTCTAAAAATTATAGATAAAAAACTCAGTGACTGATGCTGAAGTCACTGAGTGTGACGCGATGGTCATACCGGTGGGAAGCAGTGAAGACGAACACATGGAACACATTGTAAAAGCTCTGCTCACGCTGTCTTCAGACAAAGATCCAAAAAGCTACTCTGACAGCAGGTCTTTATTGACTGCCATTTGTGACTTGGAATTTCTCTTTGGACTGTGTGTGCTGAAAATAATCCTAAGAAACACTAGTGGTCTGAGCCGATATCTTCAGGGGAAGATGGTCGACGTCATCTCCGCCCGTAGAAACGTCTACATGACCATTCAGACCCTACCCAAGTGTCGAAGCGAAGAAAGTTTCAACAGTGTATGGCAAATAGCATCAACAATGGGTCTGAAAATGAAGAAGTGGCTGACTAATTCCCAGTTCAGGCCCTTGTAGGTGAACACGCCCAAAGACAAACGCAGCCCACACCGGAATCGCACCACCGTATTTAAGCCGGTTTTGCACTAGGCGGGTTATTTCGCGGGAAGCGACTTTTTCTTTTGTCTTATAAGCTCTCGGCTGGAACTAATTAGAAATCTTTTCAATTTGAACAATAAAAAGTCGCTTCGCGCGAACAAAATTGTTTAGTGGAAAACCGGCTTAACACTTACTACGCGTCCATGGCCGCAAGGTGCTGTTCGAGCTTGAGCTCAGGTTCAGCGGAAATGACCAGGAAATACTCTGTTCTGTCACAGTGAAACACATGATGAAGAAAGCTTCTCCCGTGTCGTTAAATTTTACGGAATCGACGGCGACAATGGAAGCTGAGCAGAAAATGTACGCGAGTTTTCGTAGTGAGCACGGATTCGACTCCATGAAAGTTTCAACTGTTCTAGAAATACTGCAGACAATGCATGAGAACGATCTACTTGATATGTTGCCAGAGTTTTCCAATGTGATGCATATCCTTGCAGTGATACCTGCTACATCGTGTTCTGCAGAACGATCATTCAGTGCCTTGCGCAGATTGAAAACCTACCTCCGCAGCACCATGGGGCAACGGCGTTCAGTAACATCGCACTGATTAACATTGAAAGGGCATATGCCAACTCTGTATTAAACAATGACATGGATCGCATCATTCGCAATGGCAGAGACAGTTATTTTTTTTAACGTGTTCTACTTGTAGCTGTAACGTGACCTATATGATCTATTATTATGATAGATTAATATTTATTAGTGGATTTGGGCAACGTGCGATTTTTTGGGGGGCAAATGGTTCACCGCCCCCCCCCCCCCCTCCCCTGGCCAAACCCTGCCCGTACGCCGATGTCCACCATACATCCATGGTTATCTCTTACAAAAGGTATGAACATAGTCAATCGAGATATGGTCTGGAAACTCAGCTAAAGTCTTTGTTCTATCTTTTTGTTCGTTTTTATACAATTTTGTGCACGGTGCACGGTCACTGAACCTATTGTATTTTAGTATAATGAAGCAATCATCCAATAGAATCGTGTGGGTTTAATCGCTCAACCGTGTTGTTTAAATATTAATAAACCTAAAACAAAGGATGTGCACGGTGTAAGGTACGGTTCAACATCAAAACGTAGCTCATTATAGTCGCTTTGAAGTTTGCCGAGTTTCCAGACCATATCTCGTTTGACTATGGTATGAAGAAGCATATATCCAATTTAGCGAAAGCTGTCACTTCTAATTTGCTGTAACATTTGAAGACAGCATTCAGATTTAGATGAATAAATTATACTCGGCTGAATTAATTAAGTTTTATGACAAGCCAATCGGATTATAGAATGGACCAGCCGATCCCAGGGCCATTTTCGCCGATCTTCCGCCGTGGAGGCAAAATGCCCTGGGAACGAGGTTGGTTTCAAGCCGCAGGCAACTTGTGTTTTATGGCTCGTAGCATATTGGCTGGGGGCGATATCGTAGGATTCTGAACCAATCAGCATGTGTTATTTAATATATACAGACCTGAAAATGAGCTACTCAGCCATACAACAGAGTTCCTTGGTAGGTAATATTAGTTTTGGAACGTTTTATTAGCATATACCATATATATAGCCTCTATACAAACTCAACCTTTAAAAGGCCAAACTGTATTGAAAATAATAATAATTATTCTTATAAAATAAGTATTACAAGTATGATGCTCAGAAATGATAACAGTTTCATTGGTCACTATATAGGCATACTGTATGTCCGCGTTGTATGTCTATGGTGAGAAATGATTACAAGATTGTTGTTCTCGTATTCCATTCATGTTTCTCAACGCCTTTGTTTCGGAACGCATGAGGCCTGTACTGGCCCTTTCTCGATATATGAGCAACCGAAATATAAAATTATTATAACATCAACCCAAGTCAGTTTTAGGGTTAGGATCTGCAGCAGCTCATCGAGAGACCTTGACGAACGAGATAGGACATACTGCGCCAGATGTTTTTTGCCTTGCTCATTGTGTTCGTTTGCCATCGCAAGAAGAGTTGTTTGATCTTTAATTTCATGCTTCGTAATAAACTCGGATACATCAATATTTGAAAGCTTCTTTATTTTCGCCACACTGCGATTATTTTCTGAATGTTTGTTTGTTTGAGAGGTGGAACTGTTGCCCGACGATGATTGAGAACGCTTTCGACGATATGCCTGCTGACAACTGCTTGTCCTGGGAGAGCCAATTTCTTCCAGGTTGGGATGGTTATCGCTGTGAAAGACATCTTCGTCGAATTTGCGTATGTATTTGTATGCCGAATAATAACCTTCATGGTCTGAGAAATGAACCACTATTCCATGGTTCCTCTCAAGGGCTTTTTTGCAGCCCAACCACCTCTTAGGAGCCGAAAGCTTCAATGCCAGGTGATAATGAAAGCCGTGTTGTTGGTGTTCAATACAACATGCCCAGTGTTGTGGCGATGATTTAATGCTTCGTGGGGAAGTAAAAGCTTCAACTACAGCGTCCGCAAACGATTCTCTGGTGGGAAATTTTAGGAGATCGGCTTGGCTATATGTTATTAAATAGCAACGCCGTGGTTTTCTGCTATGAATTTCGTCTATCGACTCCGCCATTTTGACTGAACAACGATAATATTACGATATGAAAAATTCAAATTTCCCGCTGATAGTTAATAATTAACCTAGAAGTAAACAAAAGACGGTATTTTCGCGAATTAAAACTGTTCGACTCGTACAATGGCGATGAATAATTATTTGTGGTATTGATAGGTTTTTGACATAATTTATTGAATGTAGCTCCCCTTATTATACCCTTCAGGGCGTAGACAATCACGTGCAAAAATTATTAAGACAAGCAGTTTATTGGGCCCCTCCCTCTTATAACAAGTGGTTCTTTTTTCCCCCTCCCCCTCGTGCAATGTTGTTAAAACGATTTTGAGGCAAGGGGTTATCAAATAATATGTTTTCAACATTGTTAGTGGGGGAGGGGGGCATACACGTGAAAAAAAATCACCAAAATGTGAACAGTCTCATTATTTTTGCACGCGATTGTAGGGTTAGAGCCTGTATGAAAAGCTAACATGTAAGTTACAAATTTATATTTAATATTTTATTCTGAAATTTTGTGCATGTTATTCAATCCCGAAGTTAGTATTTATACCAAAATTTTAGGACATTTCAACGATTTCTTCGCGTTTTATAAAAACGGGGTATATTTGCCGTAGCTAGGGTTAGAGCCTGCATGAAAAGCTAACATGTAATTTACAAATTTATATTTAATATTTTCTTCTGAAATTTTGTGCATGTTATTCAATCCCGAAGTTAGTATTTATACCAAAATTTTAGGACATTTCAACGATTTCTTCGCGTTTTATAAAAACGGGGTATATTTGCCGTAGCTTAAGTTACAAATTTATATTTAATATTTTATTCTGAAATTTTGTGCATGTTATTCAATCCCGAAGTTAGTATTTATACCAAAATTTTAGGACATTTCAACGATTTCTTTTAGAGCCTGTATGTGAAAGGGTTAACAATCAAGATTGTGAGAGCGTGGAACAAATTTAAAAAGACATGTTTTGTAATTTGTTCATAAAGCTACACCTGTACTCTTTAACTATTATTGGAAGAGGTTGAGCACGATATCAAGAATTATCAAGGCCGATAGATGATATACAGTATAATACTAGAGGGGGCATCCTATCTTAATTTCAGTCAACTGCAGGTAACCAATTGAATGCTGCCATCTTGGATTTTTCTGGAGGCAAACATTAGTTGGCAAAGTACTGGGTCTTGCACATTTGCCAACCAATTAACTAAAATACCATAGGCTTCCATTGTGGTTACTGCCAATGCCCCCTAGTATTATATTATATGATCTCTATATGAGTATTAGGCCTTTGACTGACTGGGGTAAAATACTAAAGGGTCAATTCAGTAGCCAAAGGCTTAAATTAAAAGCCACACATTTACATTAACAATAGAAATTAAAAATAAAAATAGAAGATTAAACTAAATATACTGCACATAATTGTCACCTGATGTATATTATATTAAGGGCTCTGCTTGAAACGTCAGTACTGTATTTCATTATTAAAACCTCAGCCGTTCACTTTTTCGCTATTAATTGTATATCCAAAACACTGCTTATGCATCACTATATTACTTATCCAGTATGTAACACACTGCACGTGCAAATTGCATGGAGAAATGCAGTGCACATAGAACAAAGTTCTGCGTTCTACATTTTCCTTGCAGTTGTATGTCATTATTAATCTGAATACACTAAATCTATCTGTATCACTGAATGGTATCACTATAAACTCAAACTGGGTATTTAATAAAATAGTGCATGGCATCATAATGCAATACCTTGGTCTGCATAAATATTATATACTATGGAACGGGTAATCTTGTAAATTAATGAAACGTGACCAGTTATTTTACTGCCGAAATGATGTACTGTACAGTGTACATTGGGTTTCAATCAGTAAAATTAAATAATTATATTTACATGATTGCAAACATAAATCAATTCTCTCTCACAAACACTACCCACAGTTCAAACATTGACACACACGTAATTAGTAATGCTATGAAATGTTATGAAAGAAACTTTGTTGAAAAAAAGCCAGATACATGTATAAGCAAACAACCGTTAGTTCATCATCTGTCAAGATGACAACTCATTTGGTTTAGCTTGTGTCATTGTAAACAGAGAGAGCCCACGTGTAATTTTCGTTTTATTATATAGACACAATGAGACACAAATAAACAATTAAAGTCATTAAAGTTCAAAACACAAGTGTTTCTTTATTTCTTATTAAAATGAAAGTCTTCAATTGAGTAATACAAGAACTATATAATACTGTACTTTTAATTATTATTCAATGCAAATTCTTTCTAAAAATCCTATATATATATATAATATATATAACTTATATATATTAATAATACTAATACAGTACTAATATTTGGATACATTTTTAAGATGTATATATATATATATATATATATATATATATATATATATATATAATTATATATATATATATATATATATATATATATATATATATATATATATATATATATATATATATTTTCGCTTACCTCAAAACTGGTCTGCTACAACTTGTTTCATCTGTAAAAGAATCTTCAGGCAGTGACAATATCGAAAGGGATGACCGCTTATTTATAGGCTTTCTGCCGGAAAGTGGGGGCGTATGTGGGGGACAAAGCATGAGGTCATGGCTTTGTTTGCGTTGATTACGCGAAATTTATTACGATGACGACACTGTGAAATTATTTCCGCTCTTTTGTTGAGTAAACTATTCTTATTTTTTTCTTTTAAAATACAAAATTTTTCTTCTAAACATAAATTGCATCGTTTTGATCCTCCTGACGAAATAGAATGTTTTAGAATTTGCCAATTAATACTGAAATCTTTATTGACTGCAACCACATCCAAAGAGCGATTGGCCAACCACACTAAATCTTTTCAACATAAAAAGCATGAAAATGACACCGAACTTTCGAAATATATTTGGACATTGAAAGAAAACAATAAAGATTTCAGTATTAATTGGCAAATTCTAAAACATTCTATTTCGTACACAGGAGGATCAAAACGATGCAATTTATGTTTAGAAGAAAAATTTTGTATTTTAAAAGAAAAAAATAAGAATAGTTTACTCAACAAAAGAGCGGAAATAATTTCACAGTGTCGTCATCGTAATAAATTTCGCGTAATCAACGCAAACAAAGCCATGACCTCATGCTTTGTCCCCCACATACGCCCCCACTTTCCGGCAGAAAGCCTATAAATAAGCGGTCATCCCTTTCGATATTGTCACTGCCTGAAGATTCTTTTACAGATGAAACAAGTTGTAGCAGACCAGTTTTGAGGTAAGCGAAAATCTATTATTTGCTCTAACTATATGTTGTTGAGCACTCTTTGCATTTCGTAGACCAAAACCTACACGTATATATATATATATATATATAAAAAGTAGAGTGCTGCGTAGACAGTGTTTTGAATATATAGCAAAGTGAAAAGGTGGTAAACTGCCAAGAATTTAGTATCTCGTCACTAAATTCTTGGCAGTTTACCACCTTTTCACTTTGCTATATATATATATATATATATATATATATATATATATATATATATATATATATATATATATATATATATATATATATATATATATATATATATATATATATATATATATATATATATATATATATATATATATATATATATATATTGAAAGGATTTATGGTGAAGGAAAATTTCGAGTGTTGGAATACATACATTTTAAGACCAAACCGGGACCAGTTGCGAAAAATGCAACTTCAAGGCCTTCCGGCTGGAATTGAACCCGCGACCCTGCGATGCTAGTGCAGTGCTCTGACCACTGAGCTACGGAAGCCGTTGCCGAGAGCCTAGTCACGAGGTCTTAAAATGTATGTATTCCAACACTCAAATTTTCCTCAAATTTTCCTTCACCACAAATCCTTTCAACATGTAGTTTGATCGAGTGAAATGCCAAATATTACCTATATATATATATATATATATATATATATATATATATATATATATATATATATATTATATATATATATATATATATATATATATATATATATATATATATATATATATATATATTGTTGGGGATTGCCACCCTAAGTTTCCCGCAACAGTTCACAAATGTTGTATGTTTATAGTAACAATTTATTCACGATATTCACGATATTCACGTTCTCTTTTCCCAGACAGACTCGAACTCAATTATATTTCCTGTATCTTTTGTTTACATTCACACGCCTATTTCTCGCTTTCTGATTGGCTGTCAAACATCATACGATAAATTACGCAAGCTTAGCACAAAGAATTCGCAAGCTAAACAAAACCTAAAAATGTCTTGATAACTAACATATTAACCAGTTTCCGACACTCTCCCCCCATATACCTTAATTTGGTATATGTCTCTCAGTGTCCACTGTTCTAAAGATATATGTTTAATAAAGTAATGTTCTGCAGTTTATCTGCCTCACGATTTACGTTAAAGTTCCATTTCGACCACGTCCTTGATGCGTTGTTGCGCAGCTACTGCAGCATCTCGCCTAGGTCGGAACGCCTGTGCTCCTGGATCCAATTGGACAGGTTCCTTGACTTCCGAACGATCGCAGGAAAGTTCAAGTGGGTAAAGGTGATTCACAGCCCGTTCAAGGTAGCTTTTCCCAGCGCGAAGTTTCACTGCCCGAACCACGCCATCGCGTCCCTTGTACAACTCCTCTACGATTCCGAGGGGCCATTTCCCACGACTCCGTTCATCTGATCGAATGATGACAACGTCGCCCGGTTTGACGGTGAATGATGTCTCCGTGTGGTTCTGGTTGTGACGCTCTCGTAACCCGCGAAGATACTCCGTAGTCCATCGACGCCACATTGCTTGTTTGCATTTCAAGACATACTTTGCACGCTTTCGTAGATCCTTCTCTTCTATATGATGCGTTTCTAACTCTGGCGCGAACGTAGTTCCAACGAACATCATGGAGTTAGGCGTTAACGTTGGTAGTTGCACGTCATCCTCCATGTAGCCAAGAGGTCTGCTATTCAACGCCACTTCGATGTCAACAAGTACTTCCTTCAGCTCGTCCCATCTCAGCAATCCTTTCCCGATGGTTTTATGAAGAGCTCTCTTCACCAACCCGATCAGGCGCTCGAATTGTCCGCCCCACCATGGGGCGCGACTCAGGTTGAACTGCCATCTTATCTGATTCTTGCTCAGGAACTCATTTAGCTTCTCGTCGTTTTCTGCTGTTCGTAACCAATTTGCTGCTGCCACGAACGTCTTCGCATTGTCGGAGTAGATCTTCCGGGGTCTCCCTCGTCTTGCAATAAACTGTTTCAAGCTTTGGATGAATCTTTGGGTGTCCAAACTAGGCATTAAATCCAGGTAGACAGCTCTCGTAAGACTACAAGCATACAGCAGGATATACGACTTTCTTTTCTGTACTTGATAGGACCAGCGTAGTCCACCCCGATCACTTCAAACGGACGGCCTTCGTTGGTTCGGTCTGACGGTAGCAAACCAGGCGGTGGTTGTGGAACTGCTTTCGCATGGAATCGACGACACCCATAGCACTTCTTGATGACCTTGCGCGTCAACTGTCTGAGTCGCGGGACCCAATGCAGCTCTCGAACTCGAGCCATGGTCATCCCCACTCCCCCGTGAAGAGTTTGGGCGTCTTCAACCAGTTTGGTTGTGAAGAGGTGTTTGTCAGAAAGGTAAACTGGATAATGACCTTGAATGCGTCCTCTACATTCCAGTATACCTTGAGGATTCTCTTGTAGGTTAAGTCGACGTACCTCTGTCCTCTTCGTTGTCACAGCTACGTTGTACCTTCTTCTCCCAGACTTTGAAATGACACTCGAGTTCATCAGTCGTTAGTGGTCCAAATGTTCGACTGTCGGGGTGATGCAGATTGGCAATGAATCTCGAGATCCATGCGCACACTCTCAGCGTTTTTTGCAATGAGAATTTCTCTAGGATACGGTCGAAACAGTCCGTTTCATCGTTGATTAACCCCAGCACGGTTCTAATGGTCTTAGCTTCGGCTTCACTTTCTTCAGTAGCGTGAGTGACGATATCTGGAGGCCAGGCACGGTTGTCGTTGAGCCACTCTGGTCCGTTCAGCCACAACAACTGGTTCTGCTTCACCTCTCCACCTCTGCTTCCGACGTCGGCGGGGTTGGTGTGTGTCGGTACATGACGCCACTGGATGTTTGATTTGGACTGGATCTTCTGGACTCTGTTGGCTACGAATTGCTTATGCTCTCCGCCTCCCTTGATCCATTGAAGAGCGACAGTACTGTCGAGCCAACCGTACGTTTCTTGCACGGGGAACCCGTCTAGAGCTTGTTCCACGTTATGAACAAGGTTGGCGGCCATATGTGCCGAGACAAGTTCTAAACGTGGGATGGTTAACCCTTGTTTCGCCAATCTCGCCTTCGCCGCTACGAGCCCTTGTGTTGTACCAGACGGTTGTTTCACTACAGCATAAACAACTGCCGCAACACCTTTACCACTCGCGTCGCCAAAGGCATGTAATGCAATGGACTCGATATCTTCTTGGAAGGTAGGTATTGAACGAGGTACAGCTACGTGATCTGGCAATTGCTTCTCCCATTTAAACAACTGATTCTTGTGCTCATCTGCTAACGGAGTGTCCCATGCAATCTTACTCTGACATACTTCGCGATAAATGAACTTCCCTTGTACAGTTCGTGGTGATAGTACTCCGAGGGGGTCATATATTTGAGCCAGTTTGCTCAAAATTCCTCGTTTGGTTGTTGTAGCTTTACTGGATGGAATAACGACTTTTATTTTGTCTTGATCTTTTGACCATGCTAGTCCCAGAAGACTTGAGTCTCCTTCGGTCGGGGTTCCTAGCTGTTGCTTCGCGAAAGTTTTCTCTTCGTTGTCGTTCGTCGGTTCTTCGAGCTCACGTTTGTTCGAGTGCCACTTAGGGTAAAAGTGGCGTCGTTAAAGATCTCAATCGCGTCATTCTTCATCGTCCTCGCGTCTGCTACCGTTGTCTTTCCGCTCACCAAGTCGTCAACGTACAGGCTCTTTCGCAGTTCGGCTACTACTTCCGGCTTTCGACTTTCCCAGGACGTCAGGTGGTGTTCGATCACTCCCCCAAGTATGAATGGTGACGATGTCAGGGCGAACAATGCTCTAGTAAACCTCAGCGTCTCAATTTCATGATTTGCATCAGGACTCCAGTGAAATCGGAGTGCGTCTCGATCCGTTTCTTTTATCCGAACTTGCAGGAATGCTTGTTTCAGATCACCCGTCAAGGCTATGGGATGGAATCTCATTCTCACCAGGACATTCCAGAGGTCGTTCTGTAGTGGTGGTCCCGGATTCAAGCATTGGTTTAGACTTGGTGCATCACTATGAGCTTTGGCAGAGGCATCGTAGACGATCCTCTACTTCGTCGTCTCGGCCGTTTCTCGTATCACGGGTTTGTGAGGGATATAGAACTCTACACCCCGGGGTTTCTCGCTGGCAACTTCTACGATGCCCTCTGATTTCTGCATTTCGATAATGTCAGAATAACTCTCAGTTAATCCTTTCTGCTGAATTTTTCTTTGAAGATTGGCTAGTCGACGTAGACTACCATTGTAGTTACTTGGCAATGGCGGGTGGTTCCCCTTCCAGGGAAGACCGGTTTCATACCACCCTTCTTCGCTTCGTGTGAGCTGCTCTCGGAATTCCGCATATACTTCGTGTTGATCATGTTCCGGTTTGTCAGACAGTCCGAGCACGTCTAATCGACACAGTTCGTCATAATCGCATTTACTCGTCTGAGCAACAAACATGGCGGAATAGTCTAGTTCCTTGCCCTGAGCTAAGATAGTCCAACCGAATTTGGTTCTTTCAGCGACTGGTTCACCTATCTTACCGACACGAGGTTTTTTCAGCAGTTTTTATACGCATATAATCGCCGGCTCCGAGTATCACATGAACTGGTAGCTTCGCTTTCGAATCATTATCTTCCATTTGTACGCCTTCTAGATGTTGATAGGTACTTACGAGTTTCGCGTAGTTCGGATTGTCCAGGTTTAGCAGTTCTCCTTTGTCGACTTTCGTCACACTCACATCCATCGCAAATTTTCCGTCCACGGCTTCGACTCGCACGGTTGACATTTCCATTTCCCTCGTTACCGATCCAAGCATCATTTCAACGCGCCGAACTTCCTTCTTAGGACTTCGACTTGGCAGTAAATCCAACAACGCGGCAGAAGCGTACGAATTTCCCGCCCCAGTATCTAGAAACGCTCGGCACTTGATACCTTCGACATTTACGACCACTACCGGATATACTAATGAGCCGTCACTGGACACACTGGCGGTCAACAGCTGATCTTTCTTCGTACAGATTGATGAGTGATGCTTCGAATTGCACTTCTGACATTTATGAACACTCTTGCAGTCTGCGGCGCGATGTTTAGGCCCAGTGCAGTTAAAGCAAAGTTTCTTTTCTGCGAGTTGTCGCTTTCGTTGATCGACGCTAGCTACAACCGAGCAATCCTTAAGGCCCATCTACACGATACGATTTGTCGTATACGATTGTCATTCTGGCGTGTGTTGTCGTATACGATTGCTGTACTGGCGTATGCCATTGTTTGCACACGACATAATTCTTGTTTATGATTCGATGGCGAATGTTGACACGCGTGTACAGTTTGATCACATTCGCCAAGATGACAATCGTATACGACAAATCGTATCGTGTAGATCGGCCTTTAGAGTTGTGGTCTTCAGCTTCGCAATATACGCACGCTCGTTTACGACGATCACCGTCTCTACGATCACCGTCTCTACGATCACCGTCTCTACGATCACCGTCTCTAGTGTAATAAAAACCCGACTTACGTGTGTGTTTCTTAGTAGTGTTCTCTTCGACCGGATAAATATCTCGCCATTTCTTGAGCTCTGCGATAAGGCGCGGGAGATCCCAATCTTGCCAGCCGTCATTTCCGCGTACCAGGTCAGCTTTAAGGTGGCTCCCTACTGTTTCTTGAAAGGTGGCAAAAATGCAAATTTCAATCTCGAAAAGTGCCCATGGATATTTGGGAAAAGATTGAAACTAAAGCTATGCTTAGAATAACGTTCAGGGCATCAAATACTATTAATGGCTAAAGTGTTTCATCTGTTGCTATGACAACAGTGACGTTTCAAAATGGCCGAAAATGAACATTTCATCTAATTTATTTGGCAAACGAGTCGGTGACGCCCGATTTTTTTTGCATTTAAACATTTCTTTTAGTTTAATTAATAAATAGGCAGATTAAAAGAAAATTCTGTGGAGCCAATTTTTTAAAAAACTAAAAAAACATGATTTTTTTTGTGTAAAATAATTGGCTCCACAGAATTTTTTTTTAATCTGCCTATTTATTAATTAAACTAAAAGAAATGTTTAAATGCAAAAAAAATCGGGGTTCACCGACTCGTTTGCCAAATAAATTAGATGAAATGTTCATTTTCGGCCATTTTGAAACGTCACTGTTGTCATAGCAACAGATGAAACACTTTAGCCATTAATAGTATTTGATGCCCTGAAAGTTATTCTAAGCATAGCTTTAGTTTCAATCTTTTCCCAAATATCCTTGGGCACTTTTCGAAATTGAAATTTGCATTTTTGCCACCTTTCAAGAAACAGTAGGGAGCCACCTTAACTCCTTTCAATTTCTGTAATACACTTCTCGTCATACCGCTTACTTTGCCCAAATTTCCCAGAGTTTCGAGCGCTTGTGTGTTGTACAAAAGACTCTTGTAAAATTCATTAACCTTGGAAGGATTAGAATCTACGATAACGGGTAATCCCATAATATTCTGGACATGACTGTTAATTATCTCGCTTGTTTTGCCATATTCACTTCGAAGTACGTTTTTGGCTCTTTGATACCCTTCTAAAGTTACAACGTTATATATTTATTATATATATATTATACACACACACACTATTGCATTTGGTAGAAAGTAAATCAATCAATCAGTCAGTCAATATGTATACTGATATTAGTCAGTACCTTAACCTGTGTTTCTGACAAACCGACTTCCTATTATAGCAGTCTGCACTCTCCATACAAACCACCAATACTTGAAACCATCCAGAACAGCCGCTATTGATAAGCGTTCCGTTTCCATAGCTTCAGGTTATGAATATTCAAACAATGATTTAAATACGAAAACAAGAACAAGATGTTAGATGGGAAATGGCAGCTTCAGAGAGGAGAATTTTGGGCCATCATCGCGTGTTTGTAATCTCTGTATATGACATCATATTAACTAGCCATCCAGTAGGTAAAGTAGATCTACCATTCACGTTTAAAAGCGCGTAATAATATCCAATGAAACCTTGTTAATATACGTGTAATCGGGTGCTTTTTTATGCCCGCCATATTGAATGATGTACCGACACCGTTCACGGTAGAAAGACTAGAACCTACCTAAACGTCGTTGCTCTTTCATTGTTCACGCCTACATTCCTTATATGGTAACGTACGGTAAATACATTATTATGGATTTTTTGGGGAATCTCGGGATATTTTGGGAGCTTACTTGGGCCCAGTGAACTCTATAAAGACTGGAACGATAACTTGGCCGCCATCTTTGAAGAGTTCAATGGTGATATTTTTGTAGGTAGCCCCAGTCCTTTTTTCAAAATGGCGTCGAAAAATATAGTTTGAAAATCGATAAATTTGACCACTTTCGCAACTTTTAATGCATTTGTTTTTTACCCCAGAGCACACTAGGCCAACAAAACTTTTAAATGGGGTATATACAATATTCAAAAGTTGTTTACCTATTGAAATATACAGAGAACAAGACGAAAGTTGAGCAAAAAACCGCGCGAAAATTGATTGTTTTTCTGGGTTTTGAGCCCACACACGAAGAGTTATAAGATATTATAGCACCTTTTATAAAGATAAATTTTAGATGCATTGATACTGGCTGTCCCAGCTTCCAGAAACTTAATTTAATAAGTAAAAATTGAGAATTAATAAGTAAAAACACAAATTTTTGAAAAATCCAATGTTTTTCTCTCGTCCCAGTCCTTTTGTGGCTGGCAGAGCTCAAATAAATTTGTTATTTCCGAGGATTTTTGTAAACAAATCAATTAAAATAATAATTAAAGTTAAATTATCTATTTACAACATAGATACAGCTTATCCTGGTAGCTAACTTAGTTCTCTTTGAAAGCGGGTAATCGAACATGCCCAAAAATATAATTTTCGTATTACGGATACCATCTTGTAAACGAACTTTCGGCTGTCTTCGACGAACGTTTTCTTGAGAAATAATCAACTCCCAAAGCTACAATATATATTAAAACAAAGGTAAATTATCTGTTTACAATATGCGTACAGCTTATGCGGCGAGCGAACGTAATTTTCTTAGAAAGAGCGGATAATCGAACATATCGTAACGTGTTACGTATCCGCATCCAGTGGGCTGGTACGAGGGCAATGTATTTGCTCGTTAGGGCATATGTGAAAAAGATTGGATTTAGCAGTAACACACACAAAAAGTAACCTTAAATTGTGTTTTGATATTTATCTTAATAAATCATTGTCATAAAAGTCTTCAAAAGTTCAAAAGACAGCAAAGAAAATCAAGAGAAACCTGTATTTTTTCAAATTTCGGTGCATATTTCCCCGTTTGTTTGACGGATATTTTATTTGTTAAGCCACATCCATCGCTAGAAATTCTTGAAAAGAAAGCTCAACCAACGTATCGCATTTTTCCCTTTTAAAAAGCAACTGGGAAACAGCCTAGCTCCAAAAAAGTTGAAAATTTTCCGTTCAGCAATCCTACCGCTCCTACGATTATTTCCTGGCCACTGCCGTTTCGTGCACTACACGCAAATCAACACGCGTGTTTTATACCTACAATTGTCGCCGAGTGGCTGTTTCGTACACTACACGCGGTCAACACGCGTGTTTTATACCTACATGTCAGTCCCATGGCGGGAATTTTGGCTTCATCCAATCATACGGCCGGGTTAATGGAGTTAGCGTTCCAGTCTTTATAGACCTTTTTAATAAGTCTGGCGTCAGCAGCCCTATGACGTAGTTTGCGGCAAAGGGAAGCCCCGCACGGCCATTTTGTTTGCTTCATTTTAAAGCCACAAGGAAGAAAGCCTCGAAAATGGTAAGTTTTACGTAATTCTCTTTAGTTAATGCTAAAAATTAATTCTATGTTTATGATAGTTTATATTATTATTGTTATTTGTTTAAGTCTTACCTTAGTTTAGCTGGTAAACTCGTACATTCATCAACGTATGACCTTTGCTTACTCCTGTTGTTTAGATTTATATGTCACAAAAAAATATAATTTCCAATCATATATTTCCTGTTCTTTTTTCTTAAATCTTCAAGTCTCATAAGCGTGTATGAACACACTGCCAAGGTGTAAATCATCAGTGAAGTCGATAAATCTGGTTATTAACAGTGAAATGTCATTTCGTCAGTTCGCTTCGGACATCGACAGGAAAAGCACGAGGGTTGTTGCGGAAAAGAAGAGACAAAAACAAATTAGATGCATGAACAAGTATTCTATATTGTATTGTATTATATTGTATTGTATTGTACTTAAAACCGACTTAGTGATGACTAATACTTGGTGATTACTTATACTAGAAAAGTTTTTAAGAAAACATACTTTTATATGTTCGTTGTATTTAAAGAAACTGAGGATATCGAGTTTAATCCGTTCTGTAAGAAATATTTGAAATATTTGAAGCCGACTGTAATGCCAAATATTTTGATTGCTGAAGCCAAGAAAAAAGTCAATACTCGGCTAGTTTTCTTTCGTGCTGTGAATTTGTCGTTTGTAGTAGTAATTCGTATTTTTCAAGCAATTCATTATATTTATGTTCGAGAATTTTCAAAGCAATATTATTGGATATATACATTGATTACATGGTCTTCACTGCTGAATATATAGTTATCTTTTGAAATAACTGCAGGTGGCTCATGCAGGTTTTCTTCACATACAGTATGTTTACATTAGTGAAATTGATGGTAACTCAGCTATGTATGTTTTCTCACCTGTTTAATATAATTACCAAATGAAAATGTTTGAGGTTAAAAACTTTTCTGTGCTATAAAGTACTATCAGACGATCAGTCATCACTTAGTAGGTCGGTTTTATGTACAAAACAATACAACATAGCGTACGACTATTACAAAGCCTTGTTCATGCATCTATGTAGCTAAACGATCGACTCACCTGGAGTATTTGTTTTTGTCTCTTCTTTTCCGCAACAACCCTCGTGCTTTTCCTGTCGATGTCCGAAGCGAACTTGCGAAATGTCATTTCACTGTTAATACCCGGATTTATCGACTTCACTGATGATTTACACCTTGGCAGTGTGTTCATACACGCTTATGAGACTTGAAGATTTAAGAAAAAGGACAGGAAATGATTGGAAATCATATTTTTTTGTGACATATAAATCTAAACAACAGGAGTAAGCAAAGGTCGTACGTTGATGAATGTACGAGTTTACCAGCTAAACTAAGGTAAGACTTAAACAAATAACAATAATAATATAAACTATCATAAACATATAATTAATTTTTAGCATTAACTAAAGAGAATTACGTAAAACTTACCATTTTCGAGGCTTTCTTCCTTGTGGCTTTAAAGTGAAGCAAACAAAATGGTCGTGCGGGGCTTCCCTTTGCCGCAAACTACGTCATAGGGCTGCTGACGCCAGACTTATTAAAAGGTCTATAGACCTTTTTAATAAGTCTGGCGTCAGCAGCTCTATGACGTAGTTTGCGGTAAAGGAAAGCCCCGCACGGCCATTTTGTTTGCTTCATTTTAAAGCACATGAAAGAAAGCCTCGAAAATGGCAAGTTTTACGTAATTCTCTTTAGTTAATGCTAAAAATTATTTCTATGTTTATGATAGTTTATATTATCATTGTTATTTGTTTAATTCTTACTTTAGTTTAGCTGGTAAACTCGTACATTCATCAACGTACGACCTTTGCTTACTCCTGTTGTTTATATTTATATACCACAAAAAAGTATAATTTTCAATCATTTCCTGTCCTTTTTCTTAAATCTTCCAGTCTCATAAGCGTATATGAACACAGTGCCAAGGTGTAAATCATTGGTGAAGTCGATAAATCCGGGAATTGACAGTGAAATGACATTTCGTAAGTTCGCTTCTGATATCGACAGGAAAAGCGGATAAGAAGAGACGACAACAAATTTACAACAAACTTACAGGTGAGTCGATCGTTTGGTAACATAGACTGCATGAACAAGGCTTTGTAGTATTCGTACGTACGCTATATTGTATTGTATTGTACTTAAAACCGACCTGGTGATGACTGGTACTTTGCACAGAAAAGTTTTTCACAAAAAACATTTTCATTTGGTAATTATATTAAAAAGGTTCGAGTTAAGAATTTCGAGTTTCAGCAGATCAGCGAGATTGGTACCACGAGCAGTAAAACCCCTCTGGCAGCAATTTCACTAAATATATGTGAAGAAGACCTGCATGAGCCCCAAAGATAACTGTATTCAGTAGTGAAGACCATGTAATCAATGTATATATCCAATAATATTGCTTTGAAAAATCTCGAACATAAATATAATGAATTGCTTAAAAAATACGAATTACAGTTACAAACGACAAATTCATAGCACAAAAGAAAACTAGAATCTTTACTTTTTCTTGGCTTCAGCAATCAAAATACTTTGGTATTGCAGTCGGCTTCAATAGTATTTCTTGCAGAACAGATTAAACTCGATATCCTCACTTTTGTATGTTTGCTGCATTTCAAAAAACTATGTTTTCTTAAAAACTTTTCTATTAAGTATTACCAAGTATCAGTCATCACTAAGTCGGTTTTAAGTACAATGCAATATAGAATACTTGTTCATGCAGTCTATGTTACCAAACGATCGACTCACCTGTAAGAATTTGTTGTCGTCTCTTCTTATCCGCAACAACCCTCGTGCTTTTCCTGTCGATGTCCAAAGCGAACTTACGAAATGTCATTTCACTGTTAATACCCGGATTTATCGACTTCACCAATGATTTACACCTTGGCACTGTGTTCATACACGCTTATGAGACTGGAAGATTTAAGAAAAAGGACAGGAAATGATTGGAAATTATACTTTTTTGTGGTATATAAATCTAAACAACAGGAGTAAGCAAAGGTCGTACGTCGACGAATATACGAGTTTACCAGCCAAACTAAAGTAAGAATTAAACAAATAACAATGATAATATAAACTATCATAAACATAGAAATAATTTTTAGCATTAACTAAAAGAGAATTACGTAAAACTTGCCATTTTCGAGGCTTTCTTTCATGTGCTTTAAAATGAAGCAAACAAAATGGCCGTGCGGGGCTTTCCTTTACCGCAAACTACGTCATAGAGCTGCTGACGCCAGACTTATTAAAAAGGTCTATAGAGCCCAGCCCACAATCGCCCACAATCGCAACCTCGTACCCAGGCTTTTCCCACGCTCGGCGGACTCGCTGAACGAAAACCCTTGGACGCTGGTCACGTGTCTGCTAAACGATTTTGTGTCAGGGGAGGGGTGGTCTTAAACACGTTGAGTTGACGAATTGTGTTCAGACACAAAGGATAAAACCGAGGATAAAACAGCGTTCACCGATGGTTTTTCCTTTGAAGTCTTCACGTTGTTGTTACCACAAGCGTGTATTGTAAAGATGTTGTTGCAGTTTTCCCTAAATATTTTCCATCTGTTGCCAATGTTGTTGTTCACCAAAGAATGCAATGCGATTCGTTTTCTGCTGTTATTTCTTTATTTGACCAGATCAGACGGTTATCGTCGGCGGGATTTTAAGATCATTAATTTTCAACGCAAAAAGCCAAGGAAATATTGGAAATATAGCTAGTCTATAGACGAAGTTGAAGAGCTTCAATGTGATTTTTGATATTATCAAAGGATAAACTTATGGACGCTCAATACAACTTTGTATTTACTCACACGGAATCATTCTTGTCTTGCAAATTTGGTCGAGAATTATTACACAGCAAGCTGTATCAAGAAAGAGTGTGTGTCATCGTTAAATTATAGAATACCCGTCCACTTTCGCTCTTTGCAGTTATTAAAAGGGTCAAATTACGGAAAGTTCATCATAGGCAATTGTTTCCGATTTTCTTTATTTAATCCATGATGAACAGATCAGACGGTTATCGTCGGCGGGATTTTAAGATCATCAATTTTCAACGCAAAAAGCCAAGGAAATATTGGAATGTAGCTAGTCTATAGACGAAGTTGAAGAGCTTCAATGTGATTTTTGATATTATCAAAGGATAAACTTATGGACGCTCAATACAACTTTGTATTTACTAACACGGAATCATTCTTGTCTTGCAAATTTGGTCGAGAATTATTATACACAGCAAGTTGTATCAACATCGCTAAATTATAGAATACCCGTTCACTTTCGCTCTTTGTATCTGTAATCTGTTGACAGTTATTAAAAGGGTCAAATTACGGAAAGTTCATCATAGGCAATTGTTTCCGATCGTTGTATTTAAAACCTCATTTAATTTGATAACTATCAACAAGTATACACAAAATAAACCTTCGACATTATAATATATTTACTTCTTTTGTCATTTATTTCTTTCGAACGCGCGTCTCTACGATTATTGGAATATGTCGATAATAACGATACATCATTATTCTCCTAAAAAATTATTCTCCTACTAGTCTTCTGCGACTTTTCCAACGCTGTCGCCTTTGTCGCAGCGTTAGAATACCCGTCCACTTTTGAATCCGCATTTAAAGCAGAAATACAAACCGGTTGCTCTAGACCTGTCCTATCTTGACTAATGTCAACAAACCCTTTGTCATCCCTCCCTAAGTACCATAGAATCTGCTAGATTTTAGCAGTTCACGTGACCAGCGTCTACCAATCTCTCTAGTGCACAATCCAGGCAGGAGCTCGAGACTGTCTAGTCTAGTGACAACGTGTCAGAAGTTGTTCTCTTCCCCGAAATAGGATTATTATTAATGTTGATCTTTAGATATTTGATCTGTTGATGCATTGAAAGTATTTAGTATTGTATACACAGTATCACAAGCGTTGAAATTTGAAAACAACGTGGTTATTCCAAGACAAGTATATGTTTTCAATAAATGATGAACTCTTCGATTCTGTATTTCCATTTCATTTTCCCACCATCGTTATAATTTAACTAATATAAAAAAAAATTCAGTTAATTTGGTTAAATATTTCCTACTTAATAATTTGCAAAATGGGCTCATAAATATAACAGAATATGCTAGGCAGAATTCACATCGCACTGTTCTACTCCGTATATTTTTCTTTGATTCTCCCACCAACGTTATATCATGGCGAAAGAATAATCATACCAAAATTTCAGTCAATTTGGTTAAATATTTCCTACATTTGCAAAGTGGGCTCATCCTGGGCTAACAAGTTGTCTAGACTATGTGTATTAACAGTATGACAGATTATGCTAGGTAAAATTCTGATCGCACAGTTCAATTCTGTATTTTCTTTTGAAATTTCTACCATCGATCGTTATAACTTGGCAAAAGAAACATCACACAAAAATTTTCAATTCGGTTAAATATTTCCTACATTTGCAAAGTGAGCTCATCTTGGGCTAACAGGTAGAAATTTCCAAAAAATTGAGAATTAATTCTGCCTAGCATATTCTATTATATTGTTGCACATAGCCAGCCTGTTAGACCAAGATGAGCCCACTTTGAAGGAAATATTTGACCAAATTGACTGAAATGTTTGTGTGATGTTTCTTTTGCCGAGTTATAATGATGGTAGAAATTTCGAAAGAAAATACATATTCGATCGAATCAGAATTCTGCCTATCATCTTCTGTTATACAGACTGTCAGCCCAAGATGAGCCAACTTTTCAAATATGTAGGAAACATTTAACGAGATTGACTGAAATTTTGGTATGGTAAAAATTTAAAAAAAAATAATGCGTTTAGAAATATTCTATTATATTGTTACATATAGATAGCCATACTTATAACTTGGGAAAAGAAACATCATACCAAAATTTAAGTCAATTTGGTTAAATATTTCCTATATTTGCAAATTGGGCTCATCTTGGGCTGACAGCCGATATCTATGTGTAACAATATAAGAGAATATGTTAAGCAGAATTGTGATCGCATTGTTCGAATATGTATTTTCTTTTGATATTTCTACCATCCTTATAACTTGGCAAAAGAAACATCATACCAAAATTTTAGTCAATTTGGTTAAATATTTCTTACTTTTGTAAAGTGGGCTCATATTGGTCTGACAGTCTAGACTATATGTGTAGCAGTATAATAGAATATGCTAAGCAGAATTCTGATCGCACAGTTCGATCGATTCAGTATTTTGTTTCGAAATTTATACCATCGTTATAACTTGGCAAAAGAAACATCATTCCAAAATTTAAGTCAATTTGGTTAAATATTTCCTATATTTGCAAATTGGGCTCATCTTGGGCTGACAGCCTATATCTATGTGTAACAATATAAGAGAATATGTTAGGCAGAATTGTGATCGCATTGTTCGAATCTGTATTTTCTTTTGAAATTTCTGCCATCCTTATAACTTGGCAAAAGAAACATCATACCAAAATTTTAGTCAATTTGGTTAAATATTTCTTACTTTTGTAAAGGGGGATCATCTTGGGCTGACATGTAACAGCATAACAGAATATGCTAGGCAGAATTGTGATCGCATTGTTGGACTCTGTATTTTCTTTTGAAATTTCTACCATCCTTATAACTTGGCAAAAGAAACATCATACCAAAATTTCAGTCAATTTGGTTAAATATTTCTTATTTTGTAAAGTGGGCTCATATTGGGCTGACAGATATGCTAAGCAGAATTCTGATCGCACAGTTCGATCGATTCAGTATTTTGTTTCGAAATTTCTACCATCGTTATAACTTGGCAAAAGAAACATCATTCGAAAATTTAAGTCAATTTGGTTAAATATTTCCTATATTTGCAAATTGGGCTCATCTTGGGCTGACAGCCTAGTATATCTATGTGTAACAATATAACAGAATATGCTAGGCAAAATTCTGATCGCACAGTTCAACTTTGTATTTTATTTTGAAATTTCCAGCGTCGTTATTACTTGGCTAAAGGTACATCATACCAAAATTTCAGTCGATTTGACTAAATATTTCCTAATTTTGTTACGCGGTTCGTTTTCAGCCCACAGCTAATTCTTTACACTACAGTATCGTGCAGTAAATGTATATAACAAATCTAGTATAAATAAAGGTGGTTATAGTTCGGTTTTGTGCGCAAAGTTGATCTAGACGCATTAAACGTATTTAGTCATGTTTTACCAGTTGTTAAAATGTTTTGTGCAGGTTTTACCACATGCACAGGGACGAAAACCGAAAGGGAGACTAATTAGTCTCCCATTTCACGGAAGGGAGACTAAATAGTCTGCCATTCATCTTTTAAAGAATATATAAGAGCCTAGCTAAGATATTTTATTTAATTTTGCAGTTAGACATAAACCTTTTAACTTTATATATAGCTTCATACCAAAATTTCAGTCAATTTGGTTAAATATTTCCTACATTTGCAAAGTGGGCTCATCTTGGGCTGACAGTCTGTCTAGCATGTGTAACAGTATAATTATGTAAGCAGAATGCTGATCGCACAGTTCGATCGATTCAGTATTTTATTTCGAAATTTCTACCATCGTTATAACATGGCAAAAGAAACATTCCAACAGTTGCACTTTATCATCGGTTTAAAGAGGGTGATTTGCATTTGAAAGGATTCCGGCGTTGTGCTTCATGGTGGTGCTTTTCATGTTAACCACACATGTGCAACATATTTTGATGGTGTTACGATTAAAAACTTTGTGAAGGGCCGACCCCAGAATTTGAGGTTTCGGTTTCACTTGAGGTGAATAAGGACCATAGTGTTTTTTTGAAAAGCCCAGGTATAGTAGAGTTGAAAAATAGATGATAGCATGAAATCGGTGGTAGCTACAGGATGGGGAGGTCTTTTGTGTACCCCCTGGTGAGTGATGTTTCATCCAAATTGTTGAGAAAACTCCTAATAGTTTTTTCAACTTAACTGCCAGCGATGATTTTTTGCAGTATTGCGAGAATGCGGAACAATCGATACGGCAACTAAAGCAATAAAATATATAAAACAACGCCCAATAACACCGAAAATATGCCTAACAAGTCACAATAAAGTTGCAAAAATTATAGGCACACGATATTGTTTACCCGTTTGATACATTCTACGACTGTATAACAACTGTCTTACTGTACTTTAAACTGGCTAAAAAAGGAAAAATAACTATTACAGTTGCAATAGTTTATAGCATTATATAATTTTAAAATGAAAACTGCAATCTCGCACATTTTGGTCAGCGGTATTCTTAAACAAGCCTGCGTTGCTAGATGTGCTCTTCCATTGAAATTGAATTCAGATTCAAATAAAGATGTAGTGAATGTAAATAATCGTTTTCGGGGTAAGTATTTAAGAATAGCACTTATTTATTCTTGAAGCATTGTTTAAATCCATTGAAAAAGTTCAGAAGTCAAGTATTAGTTGTTGTGAATGGAACATCTTAACTGAGTGATTACAAGTACAACTATACAATTTATCTACACCCTATACAAACCAAATAACGCTTCCTGTTATAAGAGCTATACCAAATCTAAAGCAACGGAGAACGACACCCAGGATAAAGGGAATGAGGAAGAGGAGGACAGCAAGCTTTCATATGATGTAGCCGAATTAGAGGCTTTTGCAGATCTATTCTATTGCATTCGAAATGAAGTAATCCCAGATGGAAAAGTCGTATCTCGAATCTTATAAGTCCTAAACATCTCCACAGGCAGAGTTAGGGGATTCTATCTATCTATTCTCTAATCACTCAGGGAAGCTCCTTCTAGTTCCTGACAGCCTGTACTTAAAGGATGTTGTATTAGAAAATGAGAATCTCCGTCGGGAAATTGGAGTCTGGAAGAGCAAGGCAACTAATTACAACCAAGAAATAGACCAAGCGTCATCCCAGATCAGGAGCGCTATCAAAAGCGATATGCGGCCTACTGCCAAGCCGTCTACCTGAGTGATGTCTCTTCTCTTCTTTTTTTGGTCTCGTAACTGGGGATCTTGAACACAAACACCCTTCTCAGAGAGCGATCACCCATCTAGAATTCAGAAAGATGAACAAGCTGTGTCAGCAGTAGTGGATCTCATCCAAGGCTGGGCTAATCCGTTCTTAGAGATACAAGACCTAGCTAGTTAGTCTTTCTACCGTAAAGACAGTACCCAGGGATGTTGCAGCTGACATAAAGAACGCAAATCAAATCGGCGAGGAATGTTATGAAGAATTCAAGCACGAGAGATTGGAGAAGGTACCTCAAATAAAGAAATTTCCCGACACCTTAAAGGCCAACAAGCTGAAGACATTCAGCAGTATGAATAAGAACGAGGTGAAGACGTCTCTGGACGATCGATCATCCTAAAGGATGACAGGTCTCTTTTCGGGAGAATCATAATGATGGCACAAGGGAGAAGTTTACAGATGGATGACATCTGCGTCATCCTTTAGGCATCCGCTAGGACCGTTATCGTGGCTCTGTCATCTCAAGATGGCTTTCTTCGAAAGAGCAACAAGGCTGCCTTTGCATCATCACTGCAAAAGAATGTCCAGACTATTGAACAAGTTCCTGAACACTCTGCTGTA
The DNA here is from genome assembly GCA_035772405.1 of Chrysogorgia sp. JL179-B06. Classification (NCBI taxonomy): domain Eukaryota; kingdom Metazoa; phylum Cnidaria; class Anthozoa; order Scleralcyonacea; family Chrysogorgiidae; genus Chrysogorgia; species Chrysogorgia sp. JL179-B06. The sequence goes on along the minus strand of JAYKKM010000193.1, from coordinate 4,452,382 downwards.
GTAATAGATGGCATGGCACTTGTGCAGAAGATAAAGGCGGATCAGATGTCTTTCGGCGAGGAAGCTTCAAATCTACTGTCTATGGCTTTGAACCAGGCGGTGCGATGTGACAGGTTAGATGTCGTATTTGACACATACAAATAACTCTCCATCAAGAACAGCGAGCGTCTACTTAGAGGCGAAGAGTCAGGCCACCACTAGCTACGCGGTATCACGAGCACTCAAATTGTAAGGCAGTGGAGAAACTTCCTGACAAGTGTGGACAACAAGACAAGCCTGATTACCTTCATAGTCAACGAGTGGAGGAAAGATGCCTGTAGAAGGAAGTTGGAGAGGAAGATGTTATACAGCAATGCTGGCGATATCTGCTATAATATTACATCACAAAGCAGTAACGAGTTCTCTTCCTTAATTTGCCGTCAAGAAGAAGCAGACGGACGGCTTCTTTTCCATGCATCCCACGCCGTTAACGAAGGCTTTGGTTCCATTCTCATATCTTCAGAGGACACCGATGTATTCTTTATGTCCGTGGCGTTCAGTGATAAAATTATAGAATCCCATGCCAATGAAGTCTGGATCGCGCAAATGTATGAAGATCGTTGACTTCAGGAAAGTCGCCGCCTCCATTGGTTTTAAAATATATGCAAAGCACTTATTGGGGTCCACGCCTTTACTGGTTGTGACACTGAGTGCGTTTGCAGGCAAAGGAAAAGTACAAGCAATGAAGATGGTAAAGAATGAAAAGGAATCCCGCGAGACTTTGGCGGAGCTAGGAAAAGAATGGGACGTCTCTGCACAACTGGTTCACAGAAACGAGAGATAGAGAGTCACCAGCTTCCCCCATGTAGAGATTGCTTAGTAAAGCATATCAACAAGGCAAACTACCGGACTTCTATTTGGAAACGCTGTTTGAAGCAATGTCCGCAGGTACCAATCCCAGTTGGAAGAGGCTGGAAGATGGAACAGGGGGACGGTGTCAACAAGCTAGTTATTGAATGGATGGACGGAAAGCCAGCGCCAGAGGCCATTCTGGAACTACTATCCTGCAATTGTTCGAGGAAATGCACTGCACCTAACTGTGTATGTGTGGCAAATGGGTTGAGGTACACGGACATGTGCAGGTTCCAGGAATGCGACAATCAGGCTTCTGCTCAAGATACTCATCACATTAGTGATGGAGAGGACGAAACAGACAGTGATGAGAGTATTAGTAATAGGATTGATAGAGCTACGATGAATGAAATAGCAAATAGGTTCTCTCTCTGTATATATTTCAGGTCCATTTCATACCATTTATATATTTTTAACAGAATCTGTAATTAGTACTCAAATCCAATAAGGCTGGGAAATGTCACGTCTCTCAGTTCTTGGAATATAATGCAAATTAACTGTTACAATACGTCAAAACTGACTGCTGAGAAGTAGTATATTGTAAAGAACAAAGCAACAAACAAAATCACAGTGGTGTGCTTCCGGTTTAAGATGGCGGCCATTTTGAACTTGCTTTAAAGCTTATGAATTCAATCTTTGAAGTTCGAAATAATTTCAAAGTTGATTAATATAGCAAGAGACAATACATTCATTTACTTTTGGTTAATTAGAGCTCGATGACAAAAGTTTAGAAGGTTTTTTACAAAAGCACGTTACAATTCCGGTCAAACATGACAGCAATTTAGAAAATAGCCTCTAACTCCAGCGAGTTACCACTGATTCACTGCTATCATCGATTTTCTTACTACTAACGACCCAACCTATAAAAAAACAGCATGAACTTTATTCACCCCAGGTGAAACCGACAAACACCACTGTCTCATGGACTACTGAATGGAGGAAAATGCTTGTCAACTAGTTGGATAAAATTGCGGCCGATGTTTGTCCGTACGTTTATGCTAAAGGTTGTCAACACTATAAAACAAAAAACACCCTGTTCCATATATGGGCATTGGACTGTAACTAATTAAGTGCAACTCTAAATATAGCAATATATATGTATTAACTATGTCTTTCCAGTTCCCGACACTATATATATATATATATATATATATATATATATATATATATATATATATATATATATATATATTGAAAGGATTTATGGTGAAGGAAAATTTCGAGTGTTGGAATACATACATTTTAAGACCAAACCGGGACCAGTTGCGAAAAATGCAACTTTAAGGCCTTCCGGCTGGGAATTGAACCCGCGACTCTGCGATGCTAGTGCAGTGCTCTGACCACTGAGCTACGGAAGCCGTTGCCGAGAGCCTAGTCACGAGTTCTGTATATATGGTGGTGGTAATGCCGTGAAGGATTTATGGTCAAGGAAAATTTCGAGTGTTGGAATATATTTTACATTTTAAGACCAAACCGGAACCAGTTGCGAAAAATGCAACTTCAAGGCCATCTGGCTGGAATTGAACCCGCGACCCTGCGATGCTAGTGCAGTGCTCTGACCTGCACTGAGCTACGGATGCCGGCCATTGCCGAGAGCCTAGTCACAAGTTCTGTACTTTGTGGTGGTAATGCCCGCCGGGATAAGATTCTGGGTATATTACAAGTAATATTTGGCATTTCACTCGATTAAACTACATGTTTTAAGGATTTATGGTGAAGGAAAATTTCGAGTGTTGGAATATATACATTTTAAGACAAAAAAAAATGATCTGTCTCTAGATATGGACCCTATGGATTTATCCGTCATGGGATTTTTTACATAATTTCTAAATCTTAAAAATGGTCCAAAATCGTCAAGGTTAGCCCCTTTACTATTTTGCCGATTTTGGCCATTTTCCGACTTTATGAAGTCCATTTTTTTGGCTAAGTTTCGTCTAATTAACAATTAGACAACGAGAACGAGTTGTCTATGAGCAGATGCCCGAGTTGACTATCTGCTCATAGACAACGAGGGCGAGTTGTCTAATTGTTTTAGTATCAACCATAAACAACCTTTCTAACATTGTTCCACATTTTCAGATAGTTTTACCTTTTTGTTTGTAGAAATCTCCCCATTCAAAATGTAGAGTTGCTCGATGACACATGATAAACAATCGCTCACAAAAAACGAGTTTGTAATTACTTTGCTTCACATTTGGTATAGATATACTCCATAGGCATAAGCGAATTCATTTTCTTATTCGAAAATGTCAAACTGAACAATTTCCCATTACTTTCGGGCCAATGTTTTCATGATTTCATCACTCGTATATAAAATTTAGCGGACGCCATGTTTGGACTAGATTCCAGGTTTGGCCGTGCAGCTTGAATATGTCGTGGCTTCTGATTGGTCAGAATAGGAATATTCCAGCATAAGAAGGTTTGTGATTGGGTAACGCTACTCACCGTCTATCACCAATAGACAGTGAGTAGCTCAGCCAATCAGAATGCCGAATTTGTAATAGACCACTAGTTGGTTGATACTAATTAACAGTTATTCCACGAACTCGAGTCGTATATGAGCTGATAGCCGACGAGGCGCTAGCCGAGTCGGCTATCAGCCATATACGACGAGAGTGAGTGGAATAACTGTTTTATTATATACACAAGCTCTGGATATGAACAACATAAAATTGCAAGTTTATATTATACAAGTAATTGAATAGATTTTTAAATTTTCTCTCAACATCCGTCATGCGTAATGAAGACAAAATATGAATAATTAAATTATGTCACGTGAAAGTGAAACGCCGATCAATCACTCATGGAAGGCATTCATATTATAAACAGTTTGAACGAAGAAAGTTTCGCTCTGCAAAACCACTTTACCGATCAAAAAACAGTTCAGCAAAGTCAGTTGTAAATGTTCACATTGCAATGGTGAAAGTTGAACACTGTACTTTTTGTCGTGGAGCTTCGCCGACTGCCATGCCCGTTCATGTTGACATCAAACTTATTGCATTTTGAATCATTTGGACGCTGAAAGAGACTATCACTAGACTTTCACAGGCATGATTTAGATGCTTCAAGTATTTTTGGATCGTTTCGACAGGGCGGATGCTTGAGTCTCTAATACGGAAGATTTTGCCGTAGGACCGTCATCTTCGGTGTTGCCGAGGCCGCCTTTTGCTCTTTTGAAATGGGTTTTTTGTAGACTACTCCAGCTATCTTGCCAGACTTTCTCAAGTCTTTGACGAAAGCTTCTAGAATATGGTTAACTTCAGCAAAGGTAGGGTCACCAATTATGCTAAAACCTTTGTTTGACGTTTTTTGAGAAATCTAAATGGCAGCTCTAATGAACTTCATTGTTGTTTTTATTTACAAGCCATCTTTCTGCCTTAGTAGAAATGTGAAATTGCTTTATTAAGCAAGAATTTAACTTTGTTTTGGACATTTCTGTTATGTACTTGTCAAATTTCTTTGAACTCGTAAACCATTCATTCGTAAACCAAGTAGAAACGCTAAAATTTAATTTTTTGAAGGCCAAAAATATTTCTAGCAACGCCACTTTAAACGTCGCTGTTTTTCTAAAAATATGAAATTTGGAGAGCTTTTCGTAAAATCTAGTTGTTCTATCTACCGTCAAATACTTTCATTCCGAATTTGGTTGCTTTCTGTGTGCATTTTGGTGTACTATTTCCCAGTAAAACTTGAATTTCTTCTTCGTTTAATTCTGCAAATCTGGCAGCCATTTTGCTAGATTTCTCTACTAGTAGGATATGAGCTGATAGCCTACTAGTAGAGGAACCAATCAGATTGCAGAATAGCTCATATCCAGAGCTTGTGTATATAATAATACTTGTTAGATCCCGCCAGAAGAGTTTTTTAAGGCACAATAAGCCATTTTTGGCATTATTTCGAAATCTTAAAAATGGCCCAAAATCGTCAAAAAGTTAAGGTTAACTAACCCTTTTACCAGTTTTTGCCGATTTCGGCCATTTTCCGACTTTTTCTAAAAGTCCATTTTTTTCTGCCAAAAGTGTTTCCAGAAGGCCTATAAACAAGCCGTTTTTTACATAATTTCTAAATCTTAAAAATGGTCCAAAATCGTCAAAAAGTTCAGGTTAACCCCTGACTTTTTTGCGGCCATTTCCCGTCTTTTTTTAAAAGTCCATTTTTTCGGCTAATTTTTTTCTAATACTTGAGACCCCGCCAGAAGTGTTTCCTGAGTCGCAAGAAGCAACTCGCAGCTCTACGTTTTATAGCTCTACTATACAGATTTACTCGAGTAAAATTTTGAACTATTTAAAGTTTCTATAAGAACTTCTATCACTTGCATAATTCCAATATCATTCCAGCTTTCAGTCATTTCGAAAACGGTAGCATATGACTGGCGAGAAATTCGGGCGAGTAAAAATAGTTCAAAATTTTCAACTATATCCCAGGGCTTGCGAGTACTCGCAGCGAGCTGCAAGTTGATAATAGTATATAGAAAATTAATTCAGATGTAAACCTTTCGACAACCATTTATTAGGCTATGGGCTGTAAACATGTTGATTTTGATTTCTTCATCGAAGTGTACATGTATAGTCACGGAGCACGCTGGTTAGCTGGAAAATACGGAGTCGGAGTGCCGGAGTACGGAGTGCCGGAGTGTGGAAAAGACGGAGTGTGGAATGGAAAAGACGGAGTGTGGAAAACACGGAGTGTGGAAAACACGGAGTGTGGAAAACACGGAGTGTGGAAAACACGGAGTGTGGAAAACACGGAGTGTGGAAAACACGGAGTGTGGAAAACGCGGAGTATGGAAAACACGGAGTCGATGTGACGTATGTTGTCAGCGTGGAGTATGGAAAATAAGGAGTCTGTGACCTTCGTATGCCGTTCGGTAAGAGTTCGAACGGTTTGATAAACCGCTATTAAACTGGAACCTGTCGAACTGATTCAAAGCGTTTAAATGCGAAATAATCGAACACTACTCACTGACAGTCTGGACGCAGATCGTTTGAACGCTTGCAGTTAAACGGTATGAACGCTTTGCTCAAAATTCATCCATTCAAATCGTTAGATTTCGAGCACTTCCCTAGAGCTTGCTTGACACGGCGGGGCTAAAACGCGGGTGGTGGGTAGCAGATAGCGGGTACGAACAGGAAAAATATGTCCTTTTTAACAATAAATCTACCTAGGAAAAAAACATTCAATTCTGATATTACAGACCTTAAACAATAAATATTATTCAAAACTTTTGCGTTATGCTGTAAATAACAGCAAAAACGTTTAATTTATTTATTGTTAATATTAACCCCGGGTTATCAAACGCTCGACTAAAACGTGCGGACGCTAGTCAGCCGACTCTTTATATATCCGAGACTCGATCCTTAGACATTTAGTAATTTAGGCATGCAGTAAGTAAAAAAGGAAGTACTCTACTCATTCTACTTTGATGAGTCAGCAAATACTCTCAATTTTATATTTAGAATTATTTCGAATTTTATTATTTCAAAAAATTTTTATGAGGATATATCATGAGAAAAAGTTATTATTCGAAATGATGACCAACTCCCCCCTGTTCTAAGAATGACTTTCCCACGATCTCGTTTAGGCAGTGACTTTCCCACGATCTCGTTTAATGATTACTATTGATATTATAGGTTGCAGTTTGTAAATGTAAAGTATTTAAAACAACATGTTTTGATAAGATACGGTCTACCAATCTTCGAATTGAGCTGTAAGGTCTGTAATATCAGATTCGAATGTTTTTTTATTTTTCCTGTTCGTCTGCCCGACAAGCCGGAGACTGGTTTCCAGTACTTTTAATAAATGAGTTTCAAACGCTATTGCATATAATATGCGTTGTTCTCTATTTTGGTAAATTCTTTAGGTCAGACATACATTGTTATTGAATGAATCGAGAGACCCCGTGTATGATCGATAATGTTTTTGCGAAACGCTTGCACTAACGGCTTAAAAACGGCTTTAAAACTAAAACGCGCAATACGAACTCCCTACTGCGGAGGTTGTTTTTGACCGTGCTAAATGTGAACATATCAATCAAATGTGTCAAACTGTAGTCGCACGTTTCACATTGAAAAGGAACCATTTTCAGGCTCTCGATTCATTCAATAACAATGTATGTATGACCAAAATAATTTACCAAAACGAAGAGCTCAAAAGAATAAAGAGAACAACGCATATTATTATGCAATAGCCATATTATTGCCGTATTCACTTCGTACTTTAATACCCGAATATACGTCCCATTTATGTGAAACAATCCATTACAACCATAAGTATATAAACGCGCAAAAGCCGAAAATCTAAACCAAACAAACATGACACCGCTAATTATGTCTTCACGATTTGATCACAGTTCACAGATTGACTCCCAAATATGGTAGGGGCGCTGTGGTGCTCTTTCGTTCAGCGAGTCCGCCGAGCGTGGGAAAAGCCTGGGTACGAGGTTGCCACAATCGGCGACAACTACAAGTGTGCGAATCGGGTGGCGCAGACATTTTTCGGCGGTGTTCTTCGTCTATGACTATACGTTGTTGAACGTTGTCTTCCAAGATCTTGAGACAGTTTACCCTCTTCCTTGGCAGAAAATTACGGTAAGTATAAGTATTATGAATCATCGTCATGTCTTTACTTGCTTGCGGAAGTATCCATCAAGGCCATCAACGTTTCAGTGGCCAGTCTCGAGGAAAGCAGTGCTCTTTTATGAGTTTGTCGACGACAACAATTGACAGTATCTTGTTACAAGTTGGTCTTGGATATGGCGTTATATCCCCGCCAAAATTAGACTTTTCGATTTGATGTTCCGTTCATATTTTATTATTGTTGTCCGCGATTGGACATTGGAGTTTCACTCTCCGACATTGGAGTTTCACAATGCGACATTGAAGTTTCACGTGCAACCCATGTTACGCTAGCCGACATGCTTGTGTTTGATCATTTTATGCTTGTTTGACATTTTATGCTTGTTTGACATTTTATGCTTGTTTGACATTTTATGCTTGTTTGACATTTTATGCTTGTTTGACATTTTATGCTTGTTTTATATTTTATGCTTTGACATTTTAGTTTGTTTGACATTTTATGCTTGTTTGACATTTTATGCTTGTTTGACATTTTATGCTTGTTTGACATTTTATGCTTGTTTGACATTTTATGCTTGTTTGACATTTTATGCTTGTTTGACATTTTATGCTTGTTTGACATTCTATGCTTGTTTGACATTTTATGCTTGTTTCAATATCCGACAGACAGTTGGCTCCAGATTCAGATTCAGATTGAATCTGGAGCCAGACGTGATATTTTTTTAATTAAATCGCCTTATACGCCTTATGCTTTGAGTATTACCACTTTTTTTTCATGTCATTGTTCTTCAATAAATTCTACATAAAATGAAGCAATCTGGGAGTTCTCACTGATTTTACATTTCTCTGGGGAACTGCAAATGTTCATCTTATCGCAGACTTAATACGCTTCGACTTGACCGCCTTCGTAAGTGACGGCCGTCCCAGTAACAATAGATTTGTGAGGCTATCGAAGAGAGAAATTGGATTATTTTGTTAATGTCACTCGTTTCAAGGTCTAGTAGAACAATATCACACCAAATAGGACGATATTGTTCCGCTACATGTCGCAGTAGAACTCGCAGAAAACAATTTACCGAACTGCGACATGTCGAAATCTTGTCGATTTCACAACACCGAGTTAACAAGTGCCGTGGATAAAGCATTATTGTGTCGAATTGCACCGTGTTCGGCAGAATTTTTCACATCGTCACTTTTATCTATGAAATTTAGAACAATATTCAATCGACAAAAGTTATACATCGTTTGTGTGTAACTCAGAAGAACTCGCAAAACGTGAGCTCCGAACAAGAGTTATGATCATGCTGCATAAAGTGAGCTTGTGTGGAACATCCACCCAATATATTTACTGTTTATCCAGTTGTCATCATTGACGATATAGGCATTAATAGTTTAAAGTCGAAAACACAACTACATGAAGCACATTTTCAGCAGGGGAACTCGCATAACATGACAGCTTCTCTGCGACGTGTGCGCAACAAAGTGAAATTGACACCAACAACAACCACAGCCTTAGAAATAAATAATTTCTGCGGGAAATAAAAAATTTGTTGGTTACAAAGCTCTACGTCTCGCTTTACTTAATATTCTTCGTGATCATTCTAGGTAATTGCTTTTCCTCCAGCAATTTCCACATTAAGCATAAAAGGTCGAGAAAGAATGATTGGTTACAAGCTGTCAGACCAAAGTTCATTGAAGGTGACAACTCCATCGATGCGCAACGATGGAAAATCAGCTTTTGTGAGAAGTAAAATAAATTTGACAAGAATTTCACAAAATGTCATTAATCCTGATACATTTTGTAAATGCGTAACCTTACAATGATCGCTAGAACGCGAACACACTACGAAGACAAACTCGCAAAAGTACAAAACATGTAGTCTTCGACTCTTCGCCGCCGCAGAACGGGTGTTGATTCCCCTGGACACGGTGATAATTGTGGAAGTCGTGCCTCATGTAGCCTAAAGAGTCAGTGCTTCTTTTCGAGTCTCTTCAAGATACTAAATTCTGGAGTTTTGAGGATATTTTTCGGGTTCCTGTTACCACTTTGTTATGCCGCCGTGTCCGGGGGAATCAACACCCGGAGGAGGGAGGGGGGAGTAATTCGAAATGCTGGGATTGCAATCAACTTATTCTGCGGCGGCGAAGAGTCGAAGACTACTACATGTTTTGCACTTTTGCGAGTTTGTCTTCGTAGTGTGTTAGCGTTCTAGCGATCATTGTAAGGTTACGCATTTACAAAATGTATCAGGAAAGATGATATTTTGTGAAATTCTTGTCAAATTTATTTTACTTCTCACAAAAGCTGATTTTCCATCGTTGCGCATCGATGGAGTTGTCACCTTCAATGAACTTTGGTCTGACAGCTTGTAACCAATCATTCTTTCTCGACCTTTTATGCTTAATGTGGAAATGCTGGAGGAAAAGCAATTACCTAGAATGATCACGAAGAATATTAAGTAAAGAGAAACGTAGAGCTTTGTAACCAACAAATTTTTTATTTCCCGCAGAAATTATTTATTTCTAAGGCTGTGGTTGTTGTTGGTGTCAATTTCACTTGTTGCGCACACGTCGCAGAGAAGCTGTCATGTTATGCGAGTTCCCCTGCTAAAAATGTGCTTTATGTATATCGTCAATGATGACAACTGGATAAACAGTAAATATATTGGGTAGATGTTCCACACAAGCTCACTTTATGCAGCATGATCATAACTCTTGTTCGGAGCTCACGTTTTGCGAGTTCTTCTGAGTTATACACACAAACGATGTATAACTTTGTCGATTGAATATTGTTCTAAATTTCATAGATAAAAATGACAATGTGAAAAATTCTGCCGAACACGGTGCAATTTTTCGACACAATAATGCTTTATCCACGGCACTTGTTAACTTCGGTGTTGTGAAATCGCCGACAAGATTTCGACATGTCGCAGTTGGGTAAATTGTTTTCTGCGAGTTCTACTGCGACATGTAGCGGAACAATATCGTCCTATTTGGTGTGATATTGTTCTACTAGACCTTGAAACGAGTGACATTAACAAAATAATCCAATTTCTCTCTTCGATAGCCTCACAAATCTATTGTTACTGGGACGAGGCGGTCAAGTCGAAGCGTAAGTCTGCGATAAGATGAAGATTTGCAGTTCCCCAGAGAAATGTAAAATCAGTGAGAACTCCCAGATTGCTTCATTTTATGTAGAATTTATTGAAGAACAATGACATGAAAAAAAAGTGGTAATACTCAAAGCATAAGGCGTATAAGGCGATTTAATTAAAAAAATATCACGTCTGGCTCTGAATCTGGAGCCAACTGTCTGTCGGATATTGAAACAAGCATAAAATGTCAAACAAGCATAAAATGTCAAACAAGCATAAAATGTCAAACAAGCATAAAATGTCAAACAAGCATAAAATGTCAAACAAGCATAAAATGTCAAACAAGCATAAAATGTCAAACAAGCATAAAATGTCAAACAAGCATAAAATGTCAAACAAGCATAAAATGTCAAACAAACAAGCATAAAATGTCAAACAAGCATAAAATGATCAAACACAAGCATGTCGGCTAGCGTAACATGGGTTGAACGTGAAACTTCAATGTCGCATTGTGAAACTCCAATGTCGGAGAGTGAAAGTTCAATGTCGCATCGTGAAACTCCAATGTCCAATCGCGGACAACAATAATAAAATATGAACGGAACATCAAATCGAAAAGTCTAATTTTGGCGGGGATATAACGCCATACTTGGATGCTTTTGAGAATAGTCTCATTCCACGCGAGGGATTTTTGTTTCTCAACTATTTACCGACTGTTGTTCCTTACCGTTGGTCAACATACAAGTCAAACAACTGTTCCATTGAGACATCTCTAATAGGCTTAGTGTTTTTTATCCTAACATGCAATGATGTCCGTAAAGCACACAGCTTCTGGAATTATTAAAATAATCTGGAATTATTAAAATAATTCGGTATTTTTTTTATTCGAAGTATTATAACTTCTAAATGTACTTAGAAAGACGAACTTGCGAGTTAGCCCGACAATCTTCACTATTGTGTGAACTACATTTTTCATATTCACAAATATCTGTGGAAAACTCGCTTGCCTCAATGGCCGTAAAGAAGGCATAGGCAAAATGCATAGATATAATAGACCTAGATTGCTGACTGCAACGTTTATTTTCATACAAACTTGACGATATTTTCATAAAAACTTCGGCGAACGATATTTTTACATTAATCTATCCAAAACTGTCCAATTTACAACCAAAACCTTGGCGATAAAAAGTTGTTGCCAAAATATGTCGCTCGAAGGAGATCGGAAATATTGTGACGACGCAAAGTGCAAAAAACATGGTTTTTCCTATACCGTTTCTTGTTGAACTTGACTGTTGTGCCATGATGGGGTAAATAAAAAGGGATTCAGACGGACAAAGAAAAGAAAGCACACTACTAGAAAGCCATATTTTTCGGAGGTAATCCGGGAACTTTAATTTTAACTTTTAAATACAGGTAAAAAATACGAGTCATATGACTCAACTGTCTATTGACCAAAAATGAAACCTTTGAATTTATCCAATTTAAACCTTGTTGTAGGCTTAGTCATTATATCAGCTATCATATCAGCAGTAGGGCAATATTCTACAACGACTTTGCCTGTGTTAGTTACTGTACGTATAAAATGGTAACGAATATCAATGTATTTTGACCTCTGTCTGTGAACAGGGTCCCGAGATAAAGCAATTGTGCCCTGGTTATCCTCAAAGATTAGGGCAGGACGACAAATTTCAACAACATCTAACAATTGAATGAGATACAGAACCTCTTGTACTGCAGCAGCCAATGCCATATACTCAGCCTCACAAGATGAGAGAGCAACTGTAGTCTGCTTCTTTGATTTCCAGGAAATCAGAGGACCAGTCCTGGTCAAACTGAAGCAATACCCACTAATACTACGTCTATCTTCAATTGATGATCCCCAATCAGCATCACTATACCCTATCATCTCTAGGCCGTTCTCACACTTTCTATAGCACAACTCATAATCAAGAGTACCTTTCAAATACCTCAACACATGTTTTACAGCAACCCAATGCACTTTAAGTGGCATTGACAAATATTGTGATAACCAGGTGATTATCCAGCATAAATCTGGTCTTGTGCATGTCATAGCATATATTAGACTACCAACAGCTTCACGGTACCTCCTAGGGTCAACAAGATTTTCACCATCATACTCAAGCTTTTGCTCAGATGGGAGACCTAGGTTTGCAATCAGACATTTCAAACCTTTCAAGAACTTTTGTTTTTAGGGATTGGGGAGGGAGCCGGGGACTGGGGTGAGTGCGGATGGAACGCCTGCACGAAAGACCCATGTTTTTGGATTTCTACGTCCACCAGAGGACGCTAAATTCTGATTGGTTAACTCAACTCATTAGTATTCCGGGGTTTCCAGTCCGGAAATAAACTTTTAAAAATGGCGACTTTAGAAAAACCGTGTTGGTAGATTATTTTCTTTCGAAAGCTTTAACCGTTCTTCAGTTCGTTGCTGGTCGTAGCTTTAAATTAAAACAGGAGCAAAAAGTTGCTACGAGGGAGCTGCTGGCAGGAAAATATATTTTGATGGTATTACCAACGGAATTTGGCAAGAGTTTGATTGTGGATTTGGTAGATTTACCAGACGTTTGTGCGAGCGCGTGATTATCAATCGGCTACATAGGGGAAGCAGCTATATTATTGTGATTTCTACCTTGTCCTTGTCTTCAGGTGTTGCAACAATACTTTCTGGGCCTTCAGAGAATTCCTTCGACGTTTCAGAAAAAAAGAGACTTACGGCTAAACGTATATAAGTGATGGTTTCTACGTTGTCTTGCATATGAAATTTCTTGGCCAAATTACGGTGTTTGGTAGTCAGATGTCGCTTCATTCTATCAGGGCTATTAATGTTATCGGTTGGTGGAACATTGCTGTGTCCTTTCGCATGTATTAATAATGATTTCGTAAAGTTATAAAGTTCAAAAGCATTTCTTATTTTTGCTGCCGCAAGACCTGCAAACCCGCTCGGAGAAAGTTTCACTGCGTAGTAATGTAATGCCGATTGATTCACAAGTCTCAGCCAGAATCAACTCTGTGCTTCCATGTCTACACGATTGCTTGAATAAATTTTCAAAACAAATCTTGTTTCCACCAGATGCAGTCAAGATTTTTACGGAGTTTCAGACATGGATATTTCACGATTCGGCCCGAAGTGAAATGTTTTAATCATTGAGGAAAGCCCGCTAGTCGCTGATTGGTTGTTTTTGATAGTTATTCATGTGGGTGGAAATCCAAAAACATGGGTCTTTCGGGCAGGCGTTCCCCTCCCCTTCCCCACTTCGCCTTTCCGCTTTCCCCCTCCCCCTAACGCTGCCACGCAGGCTAGTTCATCTTGATAAAATTATCTCCTTGTTCAAAATCAATACCCAAGAAACATGAAAGTCTTCCCAGGTCTTTCATGTGGAACTTATCTTTCAACATCTGTTTCACATCACACACTAAAACTTCATTGGTTGCAGCAATAATTAAATCATCAACCCACACAAGTATTATAACTAGTGCTGTGCAAACTCCGGTTTTTCAGCTCCGGCTCCGGCCAAAAAAACTCCTGCTCCGGCAAAAAAAACTCCGGCTCCGGCAGAAAATTTCCAGCTCCGCCATCCGAGGAAAATTCGAAATTTAATGGGAATTTTACGGCAATTTCACAAAGTGGAAGCACAAGCACTATCTTTGTTTTTGATTTTAACACTTCGCAACCTCGTACCCAGGGTCTTTGCAAGTTTACCGATGTTCGCTGGCAAAAGGGCGCACCATTTTTTTGTAACAATGTTCCCCGCCAGAGAAAAAACTCGCTCAGACGTGACAGATGACGGAGGACAAGACAAATATGACAGTGCATCCAGCCGTGTTAGGGCCGGCCATTCGTTCTTGTGGCGATACCAATATATCCTCTCAGCTCTTCTAGATTAGCATATGATATGACATATGTTCAGTGTTCAAGACAATGGAAGACCTTTCAATGTCATTAAAATTGTTCACAAATAATCGTGTCTGATTTCATCTGGCTTCTTTGCCGTGTTTGCGTAATAAAACGAAAGCTCCGCGAGAAGAAGACAAATATATGGCGACTGCTGAGAAGAGAAAACGTACCGATCATTCCCCATCAAGCATCTTCTGCTGACGGTGTAAGCGTGGATAAATAAAAATGATTTATCTAGTCAATACGAAGCGGTTAAGTGCTGCCGGAGTTTTGCCGGAGCTGAACAAACTCCGGCTCCGGCAAAATAGGCCGGAGCTCCGGCTCCGGCCCTCCGGCGCACAGCACTAATTATAACCAACTTATCACCCACCTGTTTTGTGTGCAAACAGTGGTCAACACTATTACGAAAACAAGAACAAGATGTTAGATGGGAAATGGCAGCTTCGGAGAGGAGAATTTTGGGCCATCATCGCGTGTTTGTAATCTCTGTATATGACATCATATTAACTAGCCATCCAGTAGGTAAAGTAGATCTTTTATGCCCACCATATTGAATGATGTACCGTCAGACTGTGCTTTCACAACTGAAATCAAGATTTCCCTTTCATGCTCTGAAATTTCCTGATATTTTTATTCAGATTTCCTTCAAATTTCCTTCACACGAAACGTGATATTACTACCCTGAAATACCTATAGCAATAGCGACACCAATCATAAAAATAGGTACGCAGTGCGTACATGCGGAGACTGTTTGGGAATATAGATGATGATGGTAGTTCTAACGTAAATTATAGCGAATTTAGTTCAAAAAATAAATGTAACAGAAGGGCAATGTTTGAAACCAAAATAAAATAAATTTAGCTGCAGGTGAATTAAATTTGACGGGCAGGTTCTGTGTCGCATCAAGTGGCAGTTTGACCTTCGTCTCAAGCGGGAAAAGTACGATGATTAGAAAAGGGCAATAGAAAGCAAACACAGTGACATACTGGATCTGATAAGGCAAGAAACAACCCATTTAATTTGTTAAATCCACATTAAATACCTTTTGCTTGTGTGTCTGTTATAGATGTCATATCGGAATCCCAAAATTGAAAATATTACATAAGTATACAATTTTATGCACAGGCAGATGTTTTCTATTTCTGGAAACATGTAAAGATTTCAGTTCACTTAATTTCAAATGATAGAATTTTGTTCAATATATGAAACTATTGAATACTGTTTTTGGTAACCTGGAACACAATGTTTATTGACAGAAGCATGTAGGCGTTGCTCCTTGCAACAGTATTGATGATTCCTGGATGTGAATAACTCTGGTTAAGTTGTAGAATTTGCTTTATTACATTAAGTTGTTCCAGATTCAGCACAATATGATGGAAATCCTTAGTAAATTTAGCAGAATTGTTTCAACAGTGTATCGCATAAGTTTCAATTATGAAGTGCCATTACATGCACTGTTTGGTTTTAATCTTCCAGAAATTATCTTTAGAAAACTGAAACGTACAGTAGCTTAGATATATTCTCTATGTGATGAAAAGTTCCTTCTTTTGTATTGTTTGTCTTTACTCTCCATACTGAGTTTACAGAATTCATTTACAGGTATAGTGATCCATATGATATACTGATCACAATTGTTCAATTGAGCTGTTCTTCTCGTTTTTTCGTATTACTTTTTTGTACCTCTTTTTTTTGTCTTAGGCCATTTCTAAAGGATAGAGAATAACATAATAAAATATATTAATACAATAATTAACAATTATTCAACGAAGTGCAGGTGAATAGTGGTGGATATTCACATTATTCACCAACACTGAGGTGAATAATTGTTTTAGTATAAAAACAAAGGTGATCTTTTTGGAATAGCATTTTCTTTAAAATTGGTTCACATCTGTCACACTGACAAATTGGCTGGCAGCCATTTTGCCTAAACGCTGTAGGTAATTATCATGAAATAATCCGGAGTAGCTTGACTTTGCAGTATTGGTATGAGTGCGAAATTGAGATTATCGATGGGTTTGTTGTTGCTGCCATGGCAGACATTTGGAGTGGTTAAGTTTCCTGCGTTTACGATGTTCTATTCCTTTAGCTGAAGAAGTACCTTCTGATAATCACCGGCGTCAGGGGGAAAAAAAAGAAAAAGGCAAAACCGAAGCAAACTGCGAACGAAGGTATATGTTGACACAATAATTACAATTATTAGATATCATAGCAGTGGGAATATTGAGGCAACTATGGAAAAAAAGGTTTTGGTTGTCCTTTCCTAAAGAGTCCTTTTCAAGGTAGATGCCACCATATTTGGCGGGAGTGTTTAACACGCTAGCCTCGTCAACCGAAGTTGATTTCCACGAGAGGCGTGTGTGAATTGAAAAAAAAACAAAAAACAATAGAATATAACTGCACTAAAACCTAATAACAAGATGTAGAAGTAAGGGTAAAGATTTAACTATTTACAAAATTACTACATCATGAAATAAAATAATAATAATCTACATTTACAAGTTTGATTCAACTACTTAATGTTTAGATCAATGCAAGTAGCAATTTTATTTTGAAAGCATGCAAGAAAGAGTTTTACCATCTCTAATTTCTGATGGGATCGAGTTCCAAAGATATGTCCCATCACACATAAGCTTTTCTTCATGAAATTAGTGTTTGGTTTTGGTACATTGAGACAATTTGAAATATCTCGTAAGTTGTAATTGGTATACGTCCACGGAAACTTTTTTAAAAGTTTGGAAATGATACAAAGTCACGTTCGGCCAAATTCGGAAAGATGACGCGCGGTTCGCTTGTTAAATATTTCTACTACGGGTTTGGTGGAGAAGATGACTTGTTCAAAACAAGAAGAAGACGGAAGACGTGTTTTCTTTCAGTTCGGATCCTACTGATACTTTCATGACTAAAATTAAGAATTAGCAATTAGGTCGATCTGCAAAGTTGTCGTGTTTATTTACATTGGAAAGGGAACGTGCGCAATTCCCAAAAGTGTATTCAATCAGTAGCAATGTTCCTGGTAGCCGATCCATTTCATAATCTGGAGCTAAAATCTGACAATTTATTGTTAAAGAAAACCTTCAGGACGCATCATCACCGAGAGAAAAATAAAAGAAGAAATAGCTCCTAAAACACTGTTCAGCTGAAATTTTTACATTTTAGTATTACAATGATCCAAACTGTTATTATTGGTAAAATGATGCTAAGAGATGGAAGACGGAACACCCTATTGGGCCAAAATTGTGTTTCATTACAACTTGTGTTTTCATTGATTTGCTAGCTTTGTGAAATGTATTGTAGGTTTTAGGGGCTGCCTGTTCATCTGTTCTCTTTTTGCAGATACGGCTACAATCTTGCTCCGTTTTGCGCCAGATGACTGTTGCTGAGAAGGTAGGTTGCAGTTTTCGTGGGCAGCCTGTGAAAGCAGTGAAACCTCACCGTCTCTATTTTCACCAGGAAGAAAAGGATGAGTTTGTGTGCCAGGAAGAAAGAGCAACCTGATGGAACTACAAAACCTTCAGCTTGTTCCATATATATCTCACAGTCAATTGGCGCATTCAGATAGGCGGTTTTTACATCCATCTGATGCAAAATCAGATTGTGCTGTGCAGCTATTTGCATCAAAGCACGGATTGATGTGAAGCTTGCAGTTGGAGCAAAAGTCTCATGATAATCTATACCTTTAACTTGGTTATAACCCTTTGCAACGTATCTAGCTTTGTACGTGTTTGTACTGTTGGGATTTTCTTTGATTGTGTATACCCAACGACCACCCACTAGATGATTTCGATTATCTGGCAAGACCGTTAAAGAAAATGTGTCATTTTCTTCCAGAGATTTCATCTCCTCTGTCATGGCGGCCTTCCATTTCTCAGACTCAGGTGATTGAATAGCTTCCTGATAAGTTTGAGGAAAATCAGATACTCTATAACAGTAATCAATACTGGACAACACCTGGTCATCCTGATCCTCAAGATCAGTAACATAATCATTTAAGTATGGTGGGGGTTTTCTTTCTCTCCTGGTGTGTCTTAGACAATCGACTTCCGGTTGTGAGGCAGAATCTGTTTGATTTTCAAAACTAGACTCTTCTGCCAACGGTTCAGAGGTATCTTCTGACCCATGGGAATCAGATGAACCACCTGGACTGTCATGTTGAAACAATCCGAAATTATTATCATCCTGCAGGTCCCCTGTCTGGGTCTGTTGTTCACTGACACTCTTTGTAATGAACTTTACTACTCTATACCTTAAAACTTTTCCACTTTCTGGAAAGTACACTAAGTAGGCAGGGCTGTCCTTATCATATCCGAGAAAAATACCTTTGGTGCTCCTAGGGTCTAACTTCTGCTTGTCTTGCTTGTATGCATAACACTCACCACCAAACACTCTCATGTTAGCCAAATTTGGCTTTCGATGTGTAAGGGCAAAGTATGGTGTTTGCTTCAAGCGATTATTGTAACACCTGTTACGTATATACGCCGCTGCCATCACTGCGTATGGCCACAACCCTTTGGCTAAATTGGCCTGTATGAGCAAGCATCTACCCATTTCAAATAGGGTCCTCCAGTGATGCTCAGCGGTCCCATTTTGATAGGGGGAATAAGGGGCAGAAGTTTCATGCCTTATCCTGTTCTCCCTAAGGAGCAACTTAAACTTCCCTGAAATAAACTGACCTCCACTATCTGATCTTATACGTCTAACGTTTCCGTATGGGGCTGAATCAGCCAGAAATTTATTTGTAGCCTCTGCAGTATCACTCTTATTTCTTAGAAAGTAAACAAACACTGCACCTGAATAGTCATCTGTAAATGCTATAGCATATCTAAATCCTTCCTTAGAAGCTGGATCTACTGGCCCTACAAGGTCAGTATGGACTAATTCTAAAAGAACTTTCGAGCGGACATCGGGATTTCTATTCCTACCCTGTGTCATCTTACCTAGTACACAAACATTACAATCTAGGTGTTTGCTCTTTGTATGGCTTATCTTCATACCCTCAACTACATTTTCTAGCTTCAACACATCCTCACAATTACAGTGACCTAGTATTTCATGCCAACCCTTCAGATCACGTGTATAGTTAACAGAATCAGAACTATCTTTATCATCATATACACTGAGACAGTACAGCTTACCATTCTTCTCTATGTTAAACTTAACACCGTCCTTGTAAGTTAACTCTGCTGAATCAGGCTGGAAGGTAACACTGGCACCCCTCTCAGTTGCGGCTTGTACTGAAAAAATGTCCTGTGGGTACTGAAGAATGCCTTGTACATCCCATCATAATCCATTGACTCTCCTCCCAGTTGAATCCATCAATGTCAGATTCACATCTCCTCTCTTTACTGCCACATTATTGGATCGGGTTCCATCTGCTAACTCAATGTAATGCTTCTCTGGTCGGAATGACTCATCAAAATTGGTGAATTTTGTTTCATCAGTAATAATATGGGCAGTGGCACCGCAATCTACTTCAGAACGAACTCCACTGTTACATACATTGGTTTTAAAGGTGAATGAATGTTCTATTTCATCGTCTTGCCCATCTTCAGTATCAGCAACCTGTTTTGCTTTGTCTTCGTTAACTTTGTTTCCACTTTTTCGGCGACAAGTAGCATCACTATGTGTTGAACTACGGCAGGTTTTGCACCAATATTTCTTCCTGTGTTTCTCCTTATTTGGACAATGACGGGCCATGTGTCCTAATTTACCACAGTTAAAGCATGTAAAATGCTTTGTTTCTTTAACTTGGGAATCAGGTTCCATATGCAGTTGGTTGATAGTTTTCATAATCGAGTCCTTCCCGGAACTTGTTTGGGCTCTTTCAGTATCTTCAAAACTACGTAAAGCTGCTTTAAACTCACTGAAAGTCTGTTTCTTTTCACCTTGGGTTGCAACCACGACAAACGGTTTGAAACTCTCTGGTAGGCCTTTTAAGACCATGGTGATCAGGAGACTATCAGTCACATTTTCTCCAGTGCTTTTGAGGGCTGATGCTGCGGTTTCTGCTCTTATAACATTAGTCAGTTACAGTCTCATGCGTTGATTTTACCAATGATGTCAGTTCGGTATATAATGAGATGATCCTTGGCTTGCCTGTACCTGCGTAATGTTCTCTCAAGATTTTCAGAGCTTTCCTTCCGTCGTCTAACGCGTCTCTCATTACCAGAGAAAGGCTTTTGTCATCGAGGAACTGAATCAATTCGGCGAAGGCTTCTTCATTTTTACTTTCGTTAACGTCCTCACCCTCCGGCAGGATAGTTGCTTTCAACTTTTGTAAACGCATATATCCCAGAAACTTAACTTCCCATTGTTCGTACTTTCGCTCATCCCCATCGAAAAGAAGTCTTCCATATCTTCCACGAGTATCTCTCCTGGGCCCATAACCTGTTGAACTTGACTGTTGTGCCATGATGGGGTAAATAAAAAGGGATTCAGACGGACAAAGAAAAGAAAGCACACTACTAGAAAGCCATGTTTTTCGGAGGTAATCCGGGAACTTTAATTTTAACTTTTAAATACAGGTGACCCCTGTTTACAATGTTAGATTGAGATCACATTTTAACATTTCTAATGTTTTTGCCCTGAATGGCCGCCATCTTGGATTTGCTCCTACAGGTCACGCTTTCGATCATAGCAGTTCGCAATCTAGGTCTATTATATCTATGGCAAAATGTCACCAAACTGAGTCATGTGACTGTTGCCATCGAAACTAAGTTACTTAAATTATAGGGAGGCAACCTAAACTACATGCAAAATTTGGTGAAAATTGGTCGATGGTGATATTAATGATTATGTCATTTTTATGAGAAAGTTAGGTGGCCCTGTCTATAAATGCATTATGCTTATCCAGATTTTAACTTCTAATGCTAAACCACTTTTTGCGGTCTTTTTTTCACGCATAGTTTGTGGCAACCCCTCATAAAAGCGCACGGGATAATGTCGCAAACTATTAACTTAAACACAAACTTAAACACAAAATCTCGATCCTTGCAGAATCTGTTTTCACATTACAGAATTTTGTTTTTAAAACATATTCCACGGGTTGATTTGGCATTCTGTGGTGTAACTACATCTTTCATCCTTGTGAACATCAAAATTTGGCCAATTTGTTGTGCTGGGCTGGATGGAATTTAGTTCTTGTTTTTGTTGATTCATCCAAGTTTGTATTTCCTCCAGGAAATCTAAAAATACAAACATGTCATTAATTTCATGCAAACAACATGCTGAGCTCCATCTAATTAAATTGCCCATTTCCTGGCAAAAGTCACAAGATAACATGTCTCAATGACTGTTGTTCCTTACCGTTGGTCAACAGACAAGTCAAACAACTGTTGCATTGAGACATGTCGACCAGTGATTGTACTCTGACTTAGCAATATGCTTGCTCCACTCATACAGATAAAATATAATTCATCTGTATGAGTGCAGCATGCTAAAACTTACAAAGTATGACACTGCAATACAAGAAAATACAACACAACACCAGTTATATTATATTTAATTTTAATTGTGTTTTGGTTATTTTAATTGATTAGATGATTTATCCATAGATTGACAGAGTTCACTGGTGCAAACACTACTGATCATCGAGATCAGTGGTGGTGAGCGGTTGAACATGGCGGAGAGTACAAGTTGGAAAGCTTTAATAAAAACGGCGATTACCTCCGGTATGCGATTAGAAGCCAACATGAAACTGATCGCGTTCAAAAAGCAAGTTCTCAGACGTTCCATGTTGGGTAAATTTAGCTCGTTTACATCTAAAACGTTGGATGTCTTTTATCCCACGAACGAACAGGTATTTTAAATGGCAAATTGGAATTAAATTCCAAATAACAATATTTTGTAGTTTTATTCAATCTGAGTTTCGACTAGCTTGTAGTCATCCTTCGCACGCATGTCAAAATAATTATCAATTATTGGAATAATTGTTTTAGTCATTCACTTATCAAATGTCAAATTTCGAAGGTATCACCACTAAATTGTTGTCTTGTTTTTAAAAGCTCATATCTTGAGATTTTCTTCGTTGATTTGTTGATTGAAACGTTTTCGTTGACTTTTTTTCTGTTGTAGATTTTGCCGAAACACATTTACGGTTAAGGTTTTCACAAACTGTTTTCGGTTAAGGTTTTCGTGTTTGTTTGTTTGCATGTTTTCTTTCACGACAAGACAAATCATTTTCGGAAAGCTCAGGAAAGCGAGCCGCCATGTTTACAAAATTGAAGCCAATATGCATGCTCAGAATATTATTTGCAGCTGACTATTATTTGTACGCAGGTAGGTAAATTAACCAATCAAAATTGAGAATACTATAGAGTGAATGATAATAATTATCTTCACATGCATGCGAACTACAAGCACGTATTATTTTCACATGCGTGCGAAGGATGACTACAAGCTACCATCTTGGCCAAAACTATTGGGACGTCACGAGAACAAGGGTCTCTTTGCCATATATAAATAGTACCTCTGAAATGACCAACATCATGCTCAACCAAGTCATCTTACTGTGTCTGTGTGTTATTTGCAGGGCAGAGAAGCATGCATTCAGTTCTGGACTATGTTTGAGAGAGCAAAGTTTGTTCTAGAAAAAGTGATGGAAGAGGTCCCAGATTATGAGGACATTAGTTCTGAAGAAAAAGTTGCTGTTGATTGCCTCATGACTTTCTAATTGCAGCGTGGAACTTTTGACAAAGCCAATTTTCAGGAGGAGAAGCTGACAGTGTGTGATTCAAATGTCTGTTTGGGGAAGGAAATATTTTCCGTTTTTGCTGAGGAATGTTTGTTTAATGAAAGACACCATGAAGCTGTAAAAAACCTCGATGTCGGAAAAAGGAAACAAAAAGAAGACTTGGCGAAGATACATGTACCATCCACAAGTGGTCTTAATATAAAAGGTCTTGCCATGGGTAAGTGTGTTATTATTTTATTTTTTGAATACAGTGTGTATCATAAAAAAGGGTAGTCTTTGAAATTCAGATTAGCTATAACCCTATTGTAGTAATTCGCTAATCAACGCAAATGATCCTCAATGAAAAAACTGTCAAATTACTACAATAGGTTATATCTTATTTGAATTTCAAAGACTAGCCTTTTTTTATACACACTGTAGATAAGCTCCTCTCCCCATTACCATTCAAAGAGGTGCTGCCTCATTAAATATTCTGTACAAGGGTGGAAAAAATAATTTTCTTCCTGCGAGCACAGTGTGAAGATTATAAATTTCCTGCAGACCTGCAGTTAGTGCAGTGTGTACTGTGTAGATTATGATTAAAAATTTCCTGCAACTGGTGAAAACTTTCCTAGTTTCCTGCGAGCGCTGCTCGCCTATTTTTTCCACCCCTGATTCTGTAGGTACAAAGTGTTACTCACAGAGTTAATTTTTCTTGCATAAACCTGGACAATAACATAGACAATAACATTTTAAGCCTATAAGATACAAAAGCAGTTCTCAACATTTCGAGTGGAGAATTAATAGAACATTTTCCATGACAAAGGACCTTAGCTCGAAACGTCGATAACTACTTTTGTATCTTATAGGCTTGCGTGATATTAAGGATCGTGTCACGAAATTCTTTCCTCGGTGGCAAGAGGATATTTGAATCAACGTTAGGATTTCTTTCAATCTAAACCAAACCAATTCTTCTCCCCAAATTTAGTTTATGCGAGATTCAAAACAGCAAAACTAATCAATCACGTGGGTATCAAATCAATTAACTACCAATGCCAAACGTATTTCAATAATTATTTCAATAATCTTATTCCAATAATTGAACCACGAGAAGAATACACAGAGCGTTTATCCCAAGAAAAGTCTTGGTTATATTTATTTTCTGCTCTGGTTGTTTTTAGGGGATTCTTGGGGATGCTGCTTCGCATTTATGACATTCTTTCTTTCTTTTTAGGCCATAAAGAAGCCTGGTATGGTGAGCCTGACATGCTTTTTTATCCACGTACGTCAAGCGAGAGGAAAACAGCTGGCATTGAAGGTAATGGAGGTTCTTAATATAACTAAAGTATCCATGTACTTAGTCTAACCCATTGTTGTATCTATCTATCTATCTATCTATCTATCTATCTATCTATCTATCTATCTATCTATCTATCTATCTATCTGTTTTATAAGTTATATAATGCACCTATCAATGTAAACCCCGCGGGGTGGGGGTGCGGGCAAAGGACGGGGATTTGACAGCGAAATACATCCCCATAGTCGCGCATTTGACTTCCATAAATTGTTCCCCGCAGGTCGAGACATTTGACCATGCGCGGTATTGATTCAAAAGACGTGGAGACAAGTGTTCTTCTCATTGTCAGTTTGTTGTTCTCTTGCCTTTGTCGACCCTTCAAGAGCAGATTAACTATAAGATGAGTAAAATCGAAATATATCTTTGCTTCCAACTATCTATCTGGTCAAAAACGTTCAGAAACATTTGACTTGTTGCAGTGCCATCGCGCGCATTTTCACTAAATTGTCCAAGGCAAGGTGTGGTGTACAAACAGGTAAAAAACGTTTGCTTGGTGCAGTGTACAATCACTTGTTTTAATTTCAGCCCATGCCAAGGTGTGTTCATTTGGAAATATTTGATCGATATACAATTTCCCACTCTCGGGAATTTTACTCAAATTTTCAATTTTTTGTCAAATCCCCACCCTTTGCCCGCACCCCCACCCCGCGGAGTTTACATTGATAGGTGCATAATATGGGTATGATGGGAAAATCGTGGCGTATCTTGCGTTCTTGGTAACCATCGAATGAAATGTGTTATCTCGCTTGGTGATCTTTCGTCAGAAGCCATTTCTGTCGGTCAGGGTGTGCGCCAGGGAGGTGTGCTCTCCCCATATCTCTTTCTTTATTTAGTCGATATTGCAAAGTTTAAGCATTCGTAACTCAACGATCGTTGTATTTTGCGAAGGAAATTAGTAGGTAAAATGTGTTATTTGACAGAAATTAAGGATTTTGTCTCGTCAAAACAGCGAAGACTGGGATGCACATCTATATGCTTCCACTGCCCGCCATTATTGACTTTACTGGTGCCCGGAAACTAGTACTCTGACAATCTGGGAACTGTACATATGAAAAAGTGTGAATAATTATTATTATTATTAAAACGAATTATTTGCAATTTATTTTCCTCAAGGAATGTCAAAAGTTGTCGGTGAATAAGTTTCTCAATTACTTTCGACAAGACCGGTAGCATTGAAATAGGTCTATAGTTATCGAAATTCGAGTACGATCCGGATTTATGAATGAGTGGGAAAAAGGCCAGTTTCTGGAGACTGATTTATCAGATCAGATTTGTTTCTTACATGATCCCGGTTAGCCGGGACGGGACGTTTGCAGAGATCCCGCTCGTAGTGTGATTTCTATGTAGTGTTTATATGATTCCACTTCTATTCCGCCTAGGCGAGATCCCGGCAGTAGATGCCGGGATCTCGCCTAGCCGGGACGAAAATTTCCCATTCCATCCCGGCAAGGCGGGATGAACAAGCCTAAAAATGTCTATTTTTAATTAATTAAGCACTAAATGGCTTCCATATAAACACGCCATCCCGCCTAGACGAGTTTCCCGGCTAGGCGGGATGAAAACGTCCCGCCTAGCCGGGCTCATGTAAAGAGGCCCTTAGTGTATATTTGTGATCTCGTTTTTTCTTTATTATTTTCTGCATATTACTATTTATAATTAGATGGTATAGTACTCTCCAGCATTGGGGGCAATCTATCTGTATGTCTCTGTCTGTCTGTCTGCCTGCCTGCCTGCCTGCCTGCCTGCCTGCCTGCCTGCCTGCCTACCTATCTGTCTACCTATCTGTCTACCTATCTTCCGAACAAACATTCTTGCATTTTTGCAATAACATAGATAATGAGTTATATTGCAATTCACTGAGCTTCCAAACCATATATTTTAATAACTGTGATTTTAATAACATCGGTCAAAATGTCCTGTGCAGATTGAAGTTGATGGGCCATTCAGTGTTTTTGTTCAGCAACTGTTACCGATTACCGACTGTTATAAATAATCCACACTGTGTGCACATGCCAGCCATAAATGACATTTATTTACCTTTTCTTTCAGTTTCATCGAAAAGTACATCAGTTGGTGAGTAGCATTAAATATTTGTGAACTTTTCATGAACTTTTCGTCCCGCAGGGTCACATTTTGAGCTTCAAATTCCCCTTTGACTCCCATACGAATAACCACTATAATTAACAGTGGTTACTTACTATTATGTAACAAAGAATAATGTACATTATACATAATAGTAAGTAACCACTGTTAATTGTTTTTTTACAGTTATGGGCGGCCTTCTTGAACGTGATGATGATGATTCACCAGGGACACAGGAACAGGGGAAAAGGGCAAATCAATCCGAGAAAGGTCTCCACCAGACCGTTACTGCGGCTGTTACATTCTCCTTTTTGCAGAAGCAAAGACATCCAAAACTCAATCCAATTGTCCCTGCAATTTGGGTCAGCGGATCAGTGTGGTATGCTATTTTTTATGACTGTCAAAATGACCTGTTATTTCTCCTGGAACCTCGTATTTGGACTCGAATCTCTATTGTGTTTTTTTGGGTGATTATTAATCATAGGTTGTTTTGTGGGAGTGTGAAGGATGTTGACAACCAGTTCAAAAGCAGGTATTTAGAAGTTGCCAACGAATGTAAGATAGGGTTCCCCTTTGTGGAAAAGTTGCAATGTTATGAGTCCGCGAACAGTGCAGTTTTTAGATCAGACACCTGCATTGATCCGTTCAGAGTCAGAGTTGTCTTACGTGAAGCAGATAGCTTGTTTGTTACTTACCCAGTAGAATTTGAGCGAAAATAAGTTATTGATTGTGTTATGAAGAGTACTTTTTCACCAAACATGGACACTGCAATATATATATAGTTATATATATATATATAGTAATAAAATGTACTCACAACTGTTGAGTGTTGAGTCTTTGAATTTTTACTCTATATATATATATATATATATATATATATATATATATATATATATATGAAAATTGGTTTTTTTTATTATAAGGCTTAAATAGTTGAATTAAGTAATTGATTGGAAAATAGTTGAATTAAAAATATGTGAATTAAGTAATTGAATTGATATTTGAAATAAAAGCTTCTTGGATTTTTAATTTCGTCCTTTTTGTTTCTTGTATTAGGGGCTAAATCCGGTGATAATTCCATTTCCACACGCGAAAGTTGATCCCTGATCTGTAACTTGTATGTTAATAAAATGCCTTCTTGTCCTTAAAGGGGCAGTGTCACCGTTTGCGCATCTTTTCTGAGCATGTTCAAAACAAATTTTGCAAAACTTGGTTTCATTGACATTTTTTTGGGGTGGCCAAAAAAAAGTACACCCCCCCCCCCCCATATTTCTCACAAATGGGCAATTTGTTGTGCTGGGCTGGATGGAATTTAGTTCTTGTTTTTGTTGATACGTCCAAGTTCATAGTTCCTCCAGGAAATCTAAAAATACAAACATGTCATTTAATTTCATGCGAACAACATGCTGAGCTCCATCTAATTAAATTGCCCATTTCCTGGCAAATGTCACAAGATAATAATGGCTAAAGCTGTTGGTGTACAGTATTGTACAAGTATTGTACAGTGTACCACAAGTTATATTTAGCCGTGGTGTAGAAACCATGGTTACCAGTCGAAGAAGCAGAGCAGGAGCCCTTCGGTCCGGTATCGAGTTAAATCCTGCGTTTTAATTGGCTAACGAGCGGTCCGGTATCCTGCTATCCGGACCGCTTCGTGAGCATTTGCTTTCAAAACAAAATTTGCAAATTTTGAAAAACTTGGTTTCATTGACATTTTTTTAAAAAAGTACAGGGTGACCAAAAAGAAGTACACCCCCCTCCATATGAAATTATATACCTTTTCTCTTTCATTATCAGTGAAGGAAGCGTTGAAAAAAGTTTTGTTTTCTTTAAATTTGGTACTTTTTATCTCGCATATTAGAAGAATGAACATATTTTAGTGAGTTTTAATCTCATTTAAAAATGGCCATTATATAGTAATTTGTACAGCAAATATTTTTACTTTGCCTGGCTTGTCTAGATACGAACTGAACAAGGGTTTTGCCAGAAAAACTGACTTTAATAGGCTGACTTTAATAGGCTGTCTTATGTCAGACAGCCAATTTTTGCACATTTTTACATGGCTCTCAGCGCACTTAAGGTTACAGAACACCCTAGGAAGCCCATTCACGAAATTTGTTACCGCCCGCGCAATTTACATCTTTTAGTGCCCCTATGTGACTCAAAATTGATGTGGTAATAAATAAGCCGTGAAAGTTCGGCGCGGTTTTAATATAACAGCTATTGCAAATTCTCCGCCCCCTCTAATAATTGAATTACTTTCCACCAATAAGAACAACAGAGATATTAATTGTTTGTTTTGTGGTGAACAAAGACTATACTAGTACACTGAAATAGCCCTTGTCTACACGGTTCGAAGATGCCTGAAAGAAAGGGCGCAAAAAGTACTCGGACGGCTAAAGAAAAAAGGGGAAATGCCAGTGAGTTAGATTCTATGACCACAATTTCATTTCTATGTTTTTGGTATGTTTACTCCAAGTGTAAACGGGAGAAGAAATATCCATCATGCTAATACATTTTGCTGCTGCGGCTTTGCCTTTTCCTATTGCTCTGAAAGCAACAACAGAGGATGCGAATTCATTTTTTCAAGTATTTTTAGTGGAAGCTGGCACTCCTTACACACTACAGAGTTGTCTAGCATTTATTACAAACATTCTGGACTAACAATATAATTGCCAACGGGTGGTTGGTTACAAGCAGAACTGTCATCCTCATTTTCACTTGAGTTAAAATCCGAATCAAAATCATGATTCAGATTGTGATTCTGAACCCAGTAATGCCGCTTTTCGCTTCTGGAAACTTTCCATACTTGTCTTCAGTTTCGGAACGTTTATCGCTGTTCGCAATCATGTCTGGCCATTGTGTCTCTTGATCAAAGTATGAGCCCTTGTCGCTGGCAGATAAATGTTCCTTTTTCTCATCCAAAAAGACGTCTTTGTCAGCTTTCTTGCGTTTGGCCCGTTTTTTACAACTACCACAGAATGGATTTTTATTCCGTTTACTGTCAGACATAGAGCCAGAGAGACGAGTTGAAGTTGTGTTTGTTTTTCCAATTTCTTTCGATGTAATTCGATACAAGTTAGCTGTCATTCATCCTGTTAATTAATAGTTGACTTTCCCGCCACGGATAATAACCGTAAACCGTTTTAACACAATAACTCGCTCAATTTTCAATATTTTCAATTCAAATTTTTGCAGCTGATAGATCTAATGGTAACCTTTACATACATATCAAAACACCATTTAAAAAAAAAATTCCATTCTAGGGTATTCTGTAACCTTAAGGCCTGGCTCCAGAATTGAAAATAGACCCCAGCAGAGTTTTGAGATTGTCATAGCAACGCATTCTGCCTTTTAAATATTGTATCGTGCATGCCGTTTTCACCAAGATTTTCGTCGTTTTGTGGAATTGTATGCTTTGGAAACTCGGATATACAATAGCGAGGATGGTTTATTTGTCGATGTTTTGAATTTCAATTCCGACAAGGTATGTAAACTTCAATTTTGTATAGTATCGGTCAGTCATGCGAGGACGCATGACTTCTCGGTTTATATGGATACTCAATCGCAAAGCTTTAGATGCAATTGGGTATTAAATGTTCAACTAATAGAACACGAAACATGTCTCTCATACTTCTTTGAGCCTGTGCGTTACTGAGAGTACGAGAGCTAGACGAGAGCTAGAATAGCTAGCTATTCTTTTCGTGATTACCAAAAAGAATTTAAGCAATTCACGTCTTTTTTAACTTTACACATGTCATGTAATTAACACCTCACCTTGTATCATTATATTAAAGTGTCACCATGGATAGTAAATAGACTGGATAGGAAACTGGTTGACGTCAGCGTGAAAACCTAGTTGAAATTCGTGATGTCACGAAGATGTCACGAGTACACAGATTTTGCTGAGTTTCTCTTCGACTTCTCCATATTTTCGTATTCAAGTAGCTATATTGAGATTCCAAAATGTTTCATCGTCTTACAAACCTGCCTAAGCCACGACCAAATGATCGAGGTAAATGTTGTTCGTCTTTGTTTCAGCTGTTTTCGTTTTGTAGTGAAGAAACTGGCGTCGCAAAACTACCGTTGTTTTAGTTGAAATTTGCGACGCGTTTTTCACCGTCTAATGTTGGATCTTTTCGCCTAAAATGAGTAATGGTAGTCGGATATTCCATCGTAAAGTGGCATTGTGATATTTTTTGGTAGTTTGACTATCATTTTTAGCTGTATTATTGCTAAACGTTGCGATTTATGGTGATTTTGTGACATCACGATTTGCAACTAGGTTTTCACGCGACCAACTGGTGCCTAAACCAATCAGCATGCTGGAAACGTCGCACGTGATCTTAGTTTCCTATCCAGTCTATTTACTATCCATGGTGTCACTAAGACGAAAAAATCGTCTACCAATTTTGATAGCGAAAACACAACAAACACAGCGAAAACACAACAGACGCAGCGAAAACACAATCCACTGACACAGCGGTCAACTAGCTGCCGAAAAAATACTAGCTGCCGAAAGACTTGGAAATCTTGACAGCCCGTTGCCCAAAGACGAAACATCTTGACAACTTTGAAGTTCTTGCTATTACTGCAGTGCATTTATGGTTTTATTTGTAATTGAAATGTGGTTTTATCATTATAATTATTATCACTATGGCTTAATTACATGGCAAAGCTTGAATGGCAAAGACTTTTAAATCTTGACATTGTAGTTGCTTTGAATAAACTGTTGACTTTTTTGTTTTCAGGATTCCTTTAAATTGACAAAGATGATCCAGTGCATCTCTAGTCATTGTCATAGCACATAAAGAATGAATCCAAATATAACACAGTACATAACAATGTACATATACATTAATTTGGTTTGGACTCCCAGTAATTGAAGAAAACACCTTATCATGTATCTTTGCACATTGTGTATATAATTATATACCGTAGTGTACTGTATGTTGAGGTAGCAAATGAAGTGAATTTGTACAGTACATTTTTGTGATGTCTTACTATTAATAAAAGTATTTGTACAGTATTGTATATAGAGTGTTCATTTCTGGCATGATGTACTGTAGGTGCACAGTGCTGTCACAGTGCTGTCAGTCTTGTTATTGCAAAATATAGTGTGGGCTTGAGTAATAAAAACATGCATTTTTACTTCATAATGTCCTTCAAATTATCCCACTAGGCCCTCCAGAATTTTACTGTCAGAGCAGTCAGACTATATTAAATTCAAGAATATTTTACTTGAACTGGGTTGATTGACTTTCCTGCTTCCCAGCAGCTTACAGTACCTGTCGCAATGTATTGCCATTATTCAAGGTAGTTACTTGACCAATTAATATTTATGTACAAGACAGCAAATCTAATTAATCAGGCACCCACTTGAAGCCATCAAAGGAAGCAAACTCATGAACCATTGTTCAGCAGCAGACAGGGGCGCACATTCGAAATATTTGTGGGGGGGTGCTTTTCGATCTGGGACCGACTTTTTAATATGTTCGTATCTGATAAATGTACGGATGACTGTATACCCCCTTCATTCCTTCATGTTCCCAAAGCAATACAATTAAAAATTCAAATGTAATACAGCACTTTATTTGGCGAAAAATTGAGCATATTGTATAGTGCTAACGCGCTATAGCTTAAGTCTAACAAAGAACACTTTAATTTATTTATAATATATATGGATTTTTGTAATTATATACACTGAAACGTCCTTGAGAAGTGTAGCCATGTAAGGCCCGAATGTAATGCAAATGATCTCAAACAAAGGATTTTGCTCATTTGCATTAGATTCGGCACATGAAAACTTTTGAATTAAGCCTGGTCATATACATACATGAACATCTTTTAAATTACTCAACACTAATAATGCGACGGTTTTTGGAAGCTCTGCTCTGTTACTAGTTTGTCTAGATAAAGTAAGTTAGTTAGTTTGTCTAGGTTAATAGAGTCTGTCAAATCTCTTTCGCATCCAAGGGTCATGAAGTCCTTAAGTCTCTCTTGTTTCATCACTGAACGCATCACTGACTTTATGAGTTTCAGCCTTGAGAAACTGCGTTCACTTGATGCCGACGTGATGTGCGCTGTCAAGATCATGTGATAGCATATACTACTAGTCAAGGGAAAGATCGTCTGGAATTCTTTAGCACAACGTGCTGCTTCTGCAATCGTTTTTATATATCTGGTTTGTTTGCTTGGCAGTGATCTCTAAACGTTGTACGTAGCTTGTTCGCATGACTGGCGGCGTAAGTTCAACATTGTAAGACATCTTCGTCAGATTGCAGCGATTCAGGAAGCATCTTTACCAGGGACTTGAGCTCTTCCGGTTTTGGGTCTTTGTCGTAAGGTGGAAGGAGAAGACCAACAGCCGGGGAAAGGATGTCACAGGTAGCTTTGACGTTATCTGTGAGTGTGGATTTGGACGTCCAGGATTTGAAGAAAAGTCTTTTCTGTAGAAGTCCTTGAGATCAAGGTGTGCATCGATTTCATGGCATTCTGAAAAAAACAACAGCTGCATCTATTTGGTTATCCAAATTATCCTTGTCGTCGCGTAAGTGTACTAAGTGGCGCAGTGTGACAATAGTATCATGAGCAGCTTCTAGAGTATCAACGATGTTGATATCGACACTCTGGATTTGCTTTGTCAAAATCTTGGTTTTCACCATAACATTGCTCATGAACATATTCAAACGATTTCACTCTTGCTAGTAGATTCTTTGCCTTCGCTTTGGTCTTGGTATCATCTGCATCCTGCAACTCTTCTAGTGATTTTACAGTTTCTTCGTGAATTGACCAAATTTATAGTACGCATTTTACAGACATTCAGATTAGCTACAAACGTGCAAATCAATTATTAAAACTTTACAGTTGAAATGACAACCTGTAAGACTTATATAACGGAAACTTCGAGTCGAAATGACGACGTGGCACCGACATCACGTTTCGACCGAAGTGTTGTGAGTCGGAGCATGGATAGTAGAAAGAAAATAAGTCGTTTTATTATCCATGGTCGGAGATGCAACCGAAATTCGACATTGAAACAACTTCTTTTCCCGACGTTGTCGCAAGTCAACAAAATGACGTCCTGTCAATGCCGATATCACATTGTGCGACGTCGCGACCCAATTTCAACCAAAAATCGACGTCATTACAAACGGACTGTCTGCTTGTTATTTAATCGTTAGCAAGTAACTATACGCGAATATATTGTAACTTAATTACTAACTTCATGGCTGCATATAAAATGAAGAGCCTAATTTAACATAATCAGATATTTTGTAACTAGTTTTGTCTTTATTGGACACGAATATTACATAATATTTTTCAGGGACGAACGGGACCGAAAAAAATGTCTGATGGATAATTTGGGACCGACTTTTCTAACCGATTCTCAATTTTTGGGGGGGTGTCACACCCCCCACACCCCCCCCATAATGTGCGCCCCTGGCAGCAGAGTACAGGCTATAATAGCATGAACTAGACAGCATGAACAGCCCAAAATAATTTTCTTTAGCACAGGTGAAGTAGTTAGGAAGGATAATCAGTTCAAAATCATTTTGGCACAGCAGTTACCTCCAACGTCAACAAAACTTTCCACAAAATGATCGAATACCTGCTTCATTAAATTGCGGGCTTCGTATTCCTGCATTCCTTCGTCACTCATTTTCATCTCGTTGGATAAAAACCGCTCTAGTCGCTTTCTACGCGGCCACTTTGGCAAATCCGCATGTATGCGGGTGAATAGGACTTCTTACCATACTAGATAATAAAGCTTATGTAAATTATGAAAAGATTTGCATAAAGAGACACAGACCACTCGAGCGCAAAAACTTGAATTTGGCGCAATTTACAAGGTCGCGGAAAGCCGCTGAACAAATGTACTTCGGTCTCGCCGAAAGAAATGGCGAATGGCACTCACCTTCCTCTCGGCAATAAACTTGAACTTCGCTCGCGTTGCCCATAGGTTTTCTTCGTTTAGTAGAAAACATTTTACGCTATATCAGTAGACTATACCTCCAACTTTATGAATCAAACTTCGAAAGTGACATTTATATCTCGCAAATATCTAAATATATATCCGTAATATTTTTGCCAAGTTTGTTTTTTTTGTTTTTTTATTTATTGATTCGCCCATATTTGCAAAATTAAAGTGGTTTTCCTTTACAAATTAAAGGGCTAGAGGTCTATTGAAACCTTTACAGGCTTTTTGTTAAAGACCCCTAGTTTTTCAAAAAGTTTTGTTCACGCTTAAAACAGTTCGCTAATCAAAAAATACATTGTTATAGTTATTATATTACAGAGATTTGATAAATTGAAAGATTGATTAGTATTATACTATAAAAGAGGAAGAATACATTACATGAAAAAATAAGATTACAAAATAAGAATCGAAGGACTGAATATAAACTGCCACTAGAGGTTCTACGTGCGTACAACCCCTGGTGCCAGTCACCAGTGTATATGGTAAAATAGATGTTGGAGTTTAATACAATTACAATTATAATTTTGATTATTTGTGAAACATTAGTAGGTAAAATTTGGTTTAAAATTTGATTTTTTCTTGAAGGTATTGTAAGATTTGATGCTTTTGAGCTCTGGTTCTAAGTCATTCCAAATGTCTATTCCTTTACTGCAGAGCATATGTTTCCTATAATTTGTCCTTGAGTATGATTTATGTATTTTTTTTGAATTTCTTGTATTGTGATTGTGTATATTATTATTAGTTACAAAATAATTTGAAAATATTTCAGGTAAATTATTTAGAAAGTTATATCGGTACATAAATAAGCTAGTAAGATAGTTGTTGATTCTAAATATATTTAATAAATTTAACCTTATAAACAATGGTTCTGTATGATCCAAATATGATTTGAAACTCATTAAACGTGTTTGTTGTTAATGTCGTTAATACGTACGATTTATAAAGTAATAACCACATTCGAGTTTGAATGGAATAGTACAACTTGGTATCTGAAACATTAACTGTCAAACAACGTTTAGGAAAGCGATTTTCCTATCGCGCAGGACGGGTTTCTTAATGACCTATTTTTGTTGATGGTTTTATGCCTATAATTAATCACGTGACATTGTTTAATTCAAATAAAAATTTCCAAAAAATTCGCGAGGTTAGTTTGTGTAACATTAACTTGGAAAGTTTCCCATTTCTCCGTACTTTGATTATCTAAAAGGACGTTTCTTTTGCGCTCTTCATTTCATGCCGCGTAAGAGACTGGACCCAGGCATTAAGGGCGATGATCGAGGATGAGCATGAAATCTTGTTGATCAGCAGTCACATTAACTGGATAACATCAAGGGAATCGAGGTTGGGAGGGTTAGGAAGACACTTAAGGCGGGGGGTTAGGGTTAGAAAACTCATTAGGTTAGGGTTAGGATCTAAGTTGTTTTGGGGTTAGCGGTTATTTTATGGTTAAGTGACAAAATTCTGACGATTATATACCTCGATTCCCTTGATGTTATCCAGTTAATGTGACTGCTGACCAACAAGATTTCATGCTCATCCTCGATCAGTAGGGTTAGGGTTCAATCTCGTTCCCAGAGCCTCCGCCGCGCGCCACGCAAACGGAGGCTCTGGGATAATCCACACCGGAAGTGTTTTGATTGGTTAACTAAATATTGCTTATATCTTAGGGGCGGACCATTAGAAAAGTGATGGCGGGGGTGGGGGGAAAACCAAAAAAAAATTCGTGCAAGGCAATGTGCTCGGAAAAAAAATTCGTACACGAAGAAAGTTTGAGAAAAAATATTCGTGCAGAGCCTTCTCATGATGAAAACTAGAAGTCAAATATCTTCTTGATACTGAAAACCATAAGTCAAAATGGTGTATACATCTATTAGTGTAAATCACTATACCATAGGGATTTACACTAAATTTAAAATTGCAAGAATAAAGATGCATAAGAGTAGTATAATTTTATACACATTTTGAAAGTGATTATTATTTTTATATTTAGTATTTATTTCAGGCACTATTAAATAAAGGAGCAAACAATAGTGGCAGCGATATTGATATTATTAATGTCATCATCTGTATTCAACAAAATTATCAAGAACAATAATTGTAGCTACAGCAAAACTACAGTATTGTACCAGGGTACTGTTTCCACATAAACACCACATAAATAATGCATATTGGTCTATAACATTAAAAACAAATAGACCAGTGCACATGAATAGGTGTTATAAAGGTGTGTTTACTGTTTATTAATGAGTATAAAAATGTAGAGTGCTACATATATAGGCAGTGTTTTAATAGATATAGCAAAATGAAAAGGTGGTAAACTGGCAAGAAATTGAGTAACAATAAACTGACATTTCGAGTAGAGTCCTCAATCAGAGTAAAATGTGTTGACATTTTACTCTAATGAAGGGCTCCGCTTGAAATGTCAGTTTATTGTTAGGTATGTGTAATAAGGTTGGTATGTGAAATAAAAAAAATTCGTGCAAAGGATTAGACAATAAAAAAAAATCCTGCACAAGCAAATGATAAAAAAATTAATTCGTGCAAGCTGAAAAAGGCCCACCCCACCCCCCCCCCCCCCATTTACGCGAGTGTTTCACTGTTTCGTTCAAACGGTATTGTACTTCCTTCTTTAATATTACGTTCTTATGGCAGAGTTTACACCAAAAAAGTTATCTTCGGACAAACTTTTAGTCGTGTTTCCAGAAAAGCTCAAAAAAACTAGTCCACGTTTAAATGGATTGATATTCTACGCGAAATGCAAGAGAGGCGCCTGGTCTAAACGTTAAAGAAGACTCTCAAGTCGCATTATCCAGAGAGTTATCCATCCATGGTGCAAAAAATTGCCTCAGTTATTCTTGGCTCAGGAAATGCGAACAAAAAGTATCTTGATTTCTCCAACTAAATCATCGGACGTAGTGTTTATATTGCAGAACAGAAACGAGAATACAAGCCATCGAGAATCAAAACAAAGATTGATCAAATATTTTCCCACGCCCGTAACGTCTATCAGTGAAGCGAGTTTAACGGTAAATCGGGTTTATTTGGTATTTTTTACACAATAATTGTATTAAATTGCTATTAAAATATTCTTACTTTTTAATTTTGTCGACAATCCGGACAAATTACAGGCAACCAGAGGGAAACCACAGTCAACGGCCTTCCGTATTGATGTAAACACTGATTCGATGCCTTTCTGGTCTGGTTGCCTGTAATTTGTCCTGATTGTCGACAAAATTAACAAGTAAGAACATTTTAATAGCGATTTAATACAATTATTGTGTAAAAAATACCGAATAAACCCGATTTACTGTTAAACTCGCTTCACTAATCGATGTTTAATACGGCTCCTGTGGCCTCACGAACGCCGCGTAAACTTGTATATAGCGTCAGGTGTGTCTTGGTCGTTTATAAAAATATGTTACGGTTAATTTTTGTGCTGTCAAGTCTTTTATTGTTTGAAGTTTCAACAATCAGCCAACACCTATTAATAACATAAATTATAAAATCATATTCTTTTCTGTCCCAAATCCCAATTGGTTGCTAATTTAAACACCAGACAACAACTTTTTTTCACCTCTGAAGAGATCCTCGAGAGTTATTAACGTGTTTAGGGAAGATTCTTGCCGAAGAACTCGATATTTTAATATAGCTCGGTCTATTACTGGCGCATGCTCTGTTCAATCGACGCCCTGTTTTCCGGCCCTCTGGCGATGGATTATCCCAGAGCCTCCGCGTTAGGGTTAGGATTAGGGTTAGCGATATTGGTTTGAATTTCGGTTTGTTCATATATCGAGAAAGCGCATTAGATTAATAAGCTCGAAATTTCTTAACTATCGCCTCATAGAAATTGAGAGCGATTATCTAATTGTTTTCAGTAAAAATAAATTTATGTTCGTTATTTAATTTTCGTCAAACTTATTTCAAAAAACGAGACATAAGGCCAAAAAAGGATTCTGTTTCTGGTCAGTGGGTCGGTCCAGAATTGACGCGGCGACGCGACTTTTTTCAAATTTTTTTTTCAAGGAAACGCTTTTTGCAGAAATGGTGAGTACTGCATGCTAGTTTCTATATAAAGTGCAAACATTGATTTTTATGATTTTAACAGAACAAACGTTTCAACACGCATCAGTACTAGTGGTCGCCATTGTTGTCTGACGCGCACAGTCAAAGATGACGCGCGCGCTGACCAGAAACAGAATATTTTTTTCTTCGCGTAAGCATTGTTTTGTAACGAAAAACTCGGCCATCTATTGACAATTACAGTATAGATAGAGTAGCGTAGCCAATGAGATTACACCATTTAATTGCATTAGACTACTAGTAAGTTTTTACTAATAATTAGGAGTAGACCTTATGTAATTTGAGTTTCTGATTTCTGAGTTATATATAAGCATTTCTAAAATAAATTTAAAACGCACGAGCTGATTGGCTGAAAGCCGTGTTTCTATAACTACAATCTTGGAAAAAATACCCGTAGACTTTTGGAAAACTATATCCAAATTTAAGAATACGTTATGAAAATATGCGTGTACCTCCAAACTCATCCGCTTATTGCCCTAAAATTCCCTCTCCCCTCTCCCCTACACAATGTTGGTCAAGCTAAAGTCGATTTGCAAGTACTAAATACCGACATTGTGTAGGGGGGGAGGGGGAAATAGTATAAAAATTCAAAAAGTCTACGATATTTTTTCCATGATTGTAGATGGCAAACATGGATTTTTCCCGCCATTTTTATAAAATGGACTGTAAATAAAATGGACTGACTTGCTCACAAACAGCTAAAATGTCGATAAACATGTTCTGTGACAGCCAACAAGAAGAAAAACGAGAAGATTGGATGCTTTTCTTCACAGTTAAGAGCGTTTGTATGTTCATTTGAGCAGCCGACGACGCTGTCTAGCGTGAGTAAGAGAATGTATATTTTCATAACTTTAAACTTAAGTCTTATTACTTATTTCCTCAGTGTTATTTTATAAAAGAAATAGAAAACATCTTTCCGTGTCCCCATACGTTATAGAAACACTCGTGAAAGTTTGGGATAATTTTCATTTCTCGTTCTCCCCGCAAACTTCCACTCGTGTTTCTATAACTCTAGCTATGGAAACACGGAAAATGTTTTCTATATATTTCTTAAATATCAGCCGGGGTAGTTTTAGTGTAAACTATTTCTGATTTCTGAGTAATTAATATAATTTAGAGATGTTTTCAGCCGTTTCGTGTGTATTGATTGTGCAAAATTTCCCGAGCATCAGTTTGTGTCATAATCATGCAATGTGAGTGGGTGTGCGTCACTAATATGACGTAGATCATCGTCGAGTACTACATCCAAGAACTTGTGATTATAAACATGATCAATACTAGAACTATTTAATTGGATATCAAATTGATCATCATTACTAAAATTATGTTTACGAAGCCGTTTAACATACATGAGCACAACCTTGGCCTTTTTCGGTGTTTATAATAAACATCTTATTTTCTGCGGCCCATTGCACTCAACTTTTTAAATTCCATGACATGGTTAAGTAAAGAGATGTCACTAGAGCACGAAGATAGTGTAACGTCATCAGCATAAATGTTCATTTTTTATTTATTTGGCAAAGGTATATCATTTACAAAGAGTAGAAAAGTATTGACCCCATATCTTGATTTTAATAAACTTAATTAAAAATAGCACGGTCGAAGGTCGGCGAAAATGGCCCTGGGATCGGCTGGTCGATTCCATAATCTTATTGGCCAGTTCTAAAACTCGATTAATTCAGCTGGAGTATAATTGATTCATCTAAATCCACATGTAAAGAAATGTCCTCGCCTTCCAATTTTACCGCAAATAAGAAATATAAGGGCTTTGGTTAATTGTCAAGAACTGCATTCGATATATACTTGGTCGCCCATGATATTTATACGAGATAATCATGGATGTATTTTGAATTAGTTGCTTTTAGGATGAATGCTTTACATGAACAAGTCTACAGAGTGTTGCGTATATAAAACAAAGACAAATGACCTAAATTATCACTATTATCATATCTAAACACCCAGAAATTCTGGGTGTCATGTGACCAGCCGATCCCAGGGCCATTTTCACCAACCTTCCACCGGAGGCAAAATGCCTGTGGTAGGACATGCAAAACAATATCATGAACTTGTCTGGAATCATTGACAAAATTGTTGGAACAAAGGTATCACAAAAGGTTTTCTGGCCCAAACAATGTAGTTGTATAAGCCCAACACGTTAACGGGGTTTTCTCGTTGTAGTTGTTTCCAAATAGCTTTCCATCATTGTAAAAGAAACATGTAATTGGGGAGGGGTCGCACCAGGTAAGGTCCGCTTTCACTATGGGGTATCCTGTTAAAATAATTTATAAAATTTTTCATAAATATTTATTAGGACATACTTTCCTCAATTTGTTCCAACTAATTTTGTCAATGATTGTAGGTAAGTGTACGATGACGTAAATACAATCAATAAATATTTGTTGGTAAATTAGCCTGTGTGCTGCGTCGAGATATGGATTCGCGAGCGAGGTCGTACTGAGCGAAATTGACATGGCGTGTTGAATTCTGGCCTGCAACACATTCCTAGCATCCCATTGGACGGACCAACCGGTGAGTTCCCCTAAAATTAGGAAGGATGTGTCATAGTATTGAGTTACTTCTTAATGAACTGTACTTGATTGACACGTTTGGCACGTGATACATTGATACGATGTACTTGCGTTAGATGCAAATGCAAACAAGATATCATATAAAAGTAGAAGCATACTAAATACAGGATACAGAAAGTATTACAGGATGCTCTTTTAAATTTTGGCGATACCTGTTTTTGTTCTTAAGTTATTCCAGTTTTTCTAATATGCAAATAAGGCATATGATGACGTAAGATAAGGAAAGCAGAATTGTCGAAGATCTATTTTCAAGTATATCTTCAAAACCATTCATCAAACTTTCTCCAAACTGCATGATATATTTACAGACAAATAAACTAAAAAAGACAGTTCAAGTTATGTAGCCGTCATGGTAACCGATTTGTTTCCAGACCTCTAAATTCAGGCTCAGAAAATCTTTGTTTTCTGCCATAGCAGAATTATTATAACTTCACACTTTAGTATAATATTAGTTAAGTTTGTAGCATCTTCCTTCAATATTTATACCAACTCCAAAATGATCAGCAGCAATTGAGAGAAAACAAATATTTTTGTTTTTTAAATTAAGAGGTCTGGAAACTAATCGGTTACCATGACGACTACATAACTTGAACTGTCTTTTTTAGTTTATTTGTCTGTAAATAGATGCAAAGTTTGGAGAAAGTTTGATGAATGGTTTTGAAGATATACTCGAAAATAGATCTTCGACAATTCTTCTTTCCTTATCTTACGTCATCATATGCCTTATTTGCATATTACAAAAACCGGAATTACTTAAGAACAAATCCTTCCTAATTTTAGGAATACTTTTATTCTAAACCAAAAAAAATTGGGGTTAGGGGCACTTTAAATATGTAAGATTACAAAGGAGGCGTCTACGACTACGAGTAGAAATACACGATCTTGACGCGAAGTTTTCTTCATTATGATACGGAAATATATCCCGCACGTAGAAACGCAAAGGTTATGTACACCGTTCAACATTCAAGGTTTTCATTCAGATCTTTTACAACTGACTTCTATAGATCGTGAACACAATCATAATAAATCGAAGCTTGTTTTCACGAAACATGGTAATCATTCAATGATTGTGATTGATTCAGATAGTAATTGATTTTACCTTCAACAATCGGCAAAGCAGCGGGAAATCAATCCAAAACTGGATAAGTTTTTAATTTGGTCTTAAATTATTCAAAATTTATAAATTTGAATGTGCCAGATAAATTTTGGGTAACGCCCGTGTTTAATTACGCCACTTGGTCGCAACCAATTAGAAGCGTTCTTATATGTCATACCTCCTACCGTATTTCCTCTAATAAACGCCCCCGGCGTTTATTAAATTTTGAAACAATTTGATGCGGCGTTTATTAGAGGGGGGCGTTTATTAAACAATATGTTATAGATAAGAGAAAATAGCCTCGTATTGAAAGTTACTGGCAAACGAACTCGAGAAGTACTGGTTGTTCCCGTATTATTCATTGCTCGCACGACAAAGAAATCGACAGCAATAATTCTTCACGAAGAGATGGAGAAAAGAAAAGAAAAACTGTTGCATTTTGAGTTTAAATATGAACTCAAGAAGGAAGAAATTAAAAAGATTCCTTGTTTGGTTCCATTGTTTCCACATAAAAATAAAGAAATCTGTCAATTTTAGCATCCTTTTTCTTGCACTTTCTGTATTTTTTCTAATAAACGCCGCTCTGATGTGTGCGGCATTTATTAGAGGGAGGCGTGTATTGGCATTCTTGTATGAAAATGGGAGGCGTTTATTGGCATTCTTGTATGAAAATGGGAGGTGTTTATTAGAGGGAGGCGTTTATTGGCATTCTTGTATGAAAATGGGAGGCGTTTATTAGAGGGAGGCGTTTATTGGCATTCTTGTATGAAAATGGGAGGCGTTTATTGGCATTCTTGTATGAAAATGGGAGGCGTTTATTAGAGGGACTATAACTAGCAAAATACTAAGATGAAGTACCTCACGTTTATCCGCCTAACTACCGCTGACATTGATCACAGGTGGCGGTCGCTGAACGCTCGGGATTCGGGAAGCTCCGGATCAATCGGATTAATTAATTAATTAGGTTTGCGCTTGCCACAAGTCCACTAACTCGGAAACCAGAGAACCGTGATTTTTTGTATTTTTTCCGAAAGCGAGATCGACGAGGTTTTTTAGCATCGAGAAGGTCTTCGGAAGAAGGTACGGCCTTTTTTATTTCAGCTTCTTCGTAATCATAGCTATAGGGACATAGCTTTTTTTGTTTTGTATGGACTGAAAGCAGGATGAATGTTGACGAACCTCAAGATTGTCTTGATATATTACTCGAGAGTATTCGTCATTCGAAGTAAATTTGTACATTTCGACATCCACACGCTGATGAGTACTTTTTCTGCTTTTTACAGTTGTTATCATGGGTGCGCTTACGAGTATATTTAAGAGTTTGTTCGGCAAGAAAGATATGAGAATTTTGATGGTTGGTTTAGATGCCGCTGGCAAGACGACTATCTTGTACAAACTTAAACTTGGCGAGATCGTTACAACAATCCCAACGATAGGTATGAGCACAGAGAACTAGAATTGTGATTAGCCTTACTTAGAG
The DNA here is from genome assembly GCA_035772405.1 of Chrysogorgia sp. JL179-B06. Classification (NCBI taxonomy): domain Eukaryota; kingdom Metazoa; phylum Cnidaria; class Anthozoa; order Scleralcyonacea; family Chrysogorgiidae; genus Chrysogorgia; species Chrysogorgia sp. JL179-B06. The sequence continues at coordinate 4,408,573 of JAYKKM010000193.1, read as the reverse complement.
TAGAATATATTATAGTGTTTCTTGCCGCCTGACTGAGTAATATAAAGTAGATGTAATATGAAATATATTAATTGTAATATGAAGTAGATGTAAATTCTACAGGGCTGTGAATGGTGTATTATATATTATACACCAGTAAGTTGAATTTTATGGGCGTATATATTGTCAATATTTGTCGTATTCAATTTTCCCCATATACATTTACTTGCATAAATACCACATAATATAGTATAATATATATAAATACACAGATCACAAATCTCAAAAGTGCATATTTGATGCATTATGGGATATTTTAGGTGAGTAAAATTATGAGCTAGCACTCCTATGTACTACGATGGTCAAAAAAGGTATAATGGTAAAAATGCTTAAAAATTAAGTACTTCTTAATGTTATTGACATATACATAATGACGTCAGTTGGCCGAAAAACCAACAGAATCGCCATTAACATTCTACTTCTGGTTGGCTAAGTTAACCATGACTTTTACTCACCTCTAGTATCCCACACTACAAAGCGTGGGTACATTTTTTGAGATTCGCAATCTGTGTATTCTAAACATACAGCTCGGTTGCAGTTCGGGTGCAGTTGGATCATGGTTAGATAGCTGCAATCGGTTTGGGCTGTGGTTAATCTCCACAATTACAACACCTGGAGGAAAACTAGCCCTATACCATTAGGCCAAGTAAAAAATATAGTAGTTTATCGTCCTAACTTTAATAAAAAAGGAGAATGCTGGCACTTTTATTAATTTTTTTTTTCAAGATAACTTCTCTGAAATAGCCATCACCCCTACCAAAACCTAATTTTACAAGCACAAACAAAAACCATGACAGAATCAAATGGATATCTCTGCAATTGCTTCGATACAAGATTGCACCAAAACAAATTGTGGTGTGTAAAACCCGAAATGAACTGAAAGGTGGCACAGAAGGGCCCAAAAACAAGACAGATTTTCCATGCAAATTAAAATTTTAAAAAATTGATGCGGCCGAAAAAAAAAATGCGGGCGGCCTTACATAGAACCACCACTGGCCAACGTACTTTCGATTTTAGATCAATCAAACTATGGAATGAACTTGTGACGATTTAAAGAAGATTATATGTACAAGCTATCAAGCTTTCAAGAATAAGTTAAAAGAAAAACTATTACACGTTATAAACCTTGATCGGATCCACAACCTCATCTTTCGGAACCTCAGGGTTTGGATGCAGTTGGTATCAAATGATTAACCCCAAAGTTTACTGTGTTGGAACATTGGTAGTGAAAATAGCAGCTGCAGGCATCATTTGATGCACATGTAGCCTTCTTTGCAAATGGTAAACACAACCTGCATGCATGTACTTAAGTTTGCTATAATCTTTAAACTCCCAAATTAGGAAATTTGAAAACATTCAACACAAATTGAGAAATATCTAAGAAATTAGTTCTTGCACATAATATGAAAAGGAGAAAAGGAAAAAATACTTAAGAGAAGAGTACTTGCATGTATTTTACAACTTTACGGATGATATGTGTCCTTCAGGTCATTGATTGACCTGAAGCTGACACATCATCTGAAACATATTGTCCATGAATATACCTATAGCACTTACAGTAAGTATATATTTTTATTTTAAACCCCTACTCCTTTTCATATTACATCCAATTCTTTTGAGAACTTAGCAGCTTTCATATTTATTCTTATTATGATTTTGAACTACAACTGGTCTGTGTTTGGGTGATGGCATAGAAACAACATGGGGTAAAATGACTGGTTTGTAAGTTATTATTTTATATTGAGTTCCTAAGCATTTTACTACCTGGGCAAACAATTATGAATGTGTAATATGATCCAAATGAGAAATATAAACATGTTTATATTTCTACATGGCAGCATAGAAATACAAATCAAATACTCTGAAAGGTTGGTGTACTGCTGAAATAGTGCACGTCGTAGCAGGTCTTATATAGTTTTGAGTGAAAGGCCTTGGGCAGTCAGACCTGCTAACCACAGTATTAATATTTTCAAAACATGCAAATAAAGCAACAGCTGACAACATCACATGCATCAACAGCTACAATAGGGCTGCTGTTTAAGACATGCCCTGGGTGCAAATTGGAGACTCCTTTTAGACATATATAGGCGATCAGACATAGTTTTGATTTTTTACTTAATGCTGGAATGATCTCCACAAAAATTGTTGTTCTGTTTTGTTGCAATGTTTGAATAGCTGGTATTGAATATTTTTTGTTGCTTATTTGTTATTTGCTGGTGTTACTATTATTTTTTGGTAATGTAACTTTCATTTAATTTTGTTTTTTTCATGAGCTAATAAAACCTACAATTATAGCACACTTCTATTGTTGTAAACATTTTTAAATTCAATCTTGAATGCAATCTTTATAATATGTAATTGTTCTGTTATGACCCCAATAGCCTACATGCATTACCCACCCCGGAGAAACATGGGGCATTAGATTTTTCAAGAAAAATAGGAGAATATTGCCCCACTCCCTGGAGGTCATTTATATTATAATAATAATGGGTTTTATTAAAAATGTATATGCTGTTACAATTGAAAAAATTGAAAAACGACATAATTATTTACAAAAATATTAGAAAGTTGAATCAAATTACAAGTCGAACTAAAGTATCTAATTATATTACATTAATTATCCTTATTAAAGACCATTGCAGGAATAAATTTGACAAATTTGAACCCAGGTGCACCTGAGATCCCAATGTGTCCCAGCAACTGCATATATGCAAAATGACAAAACTTTTCTATCCGCCCCACCCCAGGGGTGCCGGTGCCACGGGGCCTTTGCCTACAGGGGCACGCGGGGGCAGCCGTGTGCCCTTTGGTACCATTACAGTATCTTGTACAACAACAACAGACGTTTTACGGCCGTTTTCCCCGCTTACGCTTACTTGTACTTTGTTTTAAATTTATTTTATCATGCTAAGTTAAAATTTATACTGCCCAAATTCGGAAAGCAAACACATTTAAATTTACGAGTGAGATGCGTAATGAGGAATTAAAAATGAGGAGGAACTAATCATCTTTAGTCGTCGCTGGTCGACAATTTGCGAAATATAGATTGTGTATTTGTTAAATATTAAAATATATTATTAATATATTATTATGTTACATATATCCACTAAGCATTAATTATTGACAAACATTTACTGTGAGTCCAGTAATAGATATACTAAATAAAAACGATAGTTTGACGGCTTCTACTGAATGAAAATTTCCTTTCTCTTGTTTGCCAAGTAAGATGAAAGTGCCCTTTTTTGAGACTCTTCCCCCGCTGCCCTGAGTTGCTTCTGGCACCCCTATCCCCAACCATCCCTCACATATGCCCCATGTTTCCGCAGTGTGGGGTTTCCGATGACAATTAGTGCATTAAACTCAGTATATATGCAACGTCATTTTTAATTTGAATAATTGCTCCATCTCTAACATGTTATTCTGTTAATGATTACCTCCATCTTCTAATTGTTTTCAAGGGGATATTTAATTCCTCAAATCCTTTAAGTATGCTATAAATCCATCAAAACTGGAAAAATATCTAGTTTTCCTTCATGCATGAACATGCGTGATCAAACAGATCTAAACAATCCTACCCATGCATTCACAATGTTTTCATTCTCAAAAGAATTGTCAACAATATTATATTTTGTTGGTAATTATGGTATTGCAAACTAAATACCATAACATAATAGTTAGGAAACAGGCTTTTTATAGCCAGGATTTGGTCTGGCTACAAAAAAAATTTTGTTGTGAGCAAAAAAGTCGGTGTGAGCAAGTGAGCTTATCAAACATATTGCACTCAGCGGTTTTATTAAACCACGTAGCTGCTACTTCATGACATGTTAGATACATATAATAATGTTAAATCGGTCTCACAATCAATTATCTGCATGTTCTTGACAAAAATTAGTAATGAAACCTACACAATAGCTAAAATAAACAGCAGCTAAAAGAATTTAAGAAACATTAGAAAGGGGGAAACATGTAAGTTGTTGTTTGAGGAAAATATTTTGCTTAGGTTGTCCATGGCCGTCCATATGAAAAGTGGCTGTCGAAAGGGTGCTGAACTGCCGAGATTTTAGGGACCGGTCATAAAATAGCGTTTGACTCCCCCCCCCCTCCCCTAAGGACTAGCAATTTCAAGTGACCCCCAGAAAACGACTTTTATTTTTGTGACCCCCCTCCAAAATATTAAAAGGGGGAAAAGTATGTGTTGTTATTTAGTAAAAAGTATACTGTGGTGAAATACATAGTGGATGTTGATTCTGATTGGCACTAAATGTATAGTAACTTGATATATAAAAATAACTTTGTGTCCAAACTGACAGTTTGAAAAAATACTAAAAATATGTTAACTTCAATATACTAACAGCCCTTTAAGGGGTTGCTAAGATGAGTTTGTGAAGATGATTGTGACCAGTATAACCTGATTCTTGGTACATGTATGTATGACATGCCATGGCATGTCTCTATGACAGCTGAGCATGGATATAGTAAATTATAGACTATTTACAATCCAATATGATTACATATTATTTTTGACAAGTTTCTATCACAAATCCTTGATTTTCATTGGCTATCGCAGAAGTAACTACATGAAAAATGTGAAATCAAAGTTATTTCTTGGGTTAGAAACTTTTAAATTTATACTAAAACAATTAGACAACTCGCCCTTGTTTTCTATGAGCGATAGTCAACTCGGCTCCGCCTCATTAACTATCTGCTCATAGAAAACGCGGGCTCGTTGTTTAATTGTTAATGACGGTTTGTTTGCGACCTTTTGTTGCCATGATGGTAACTCAAGTTAAAAGTTTATAAAAACAGGCCCCGATCATTTTTAAACTAAATAAGATATTAGTAATAATAAGCTGTTCAAAATTTGAATTAAATCTGTCGAATACTCACAAAGTTATAGTGTTTTACGGCTGGCATATAGCCGGGAATCCGTTTCCAAGAAAACCGAAGTTAGCGTTTAATAATATTTATTTTTGAAGAGTGCAGCCTGGAAATTAGCTGGATTTCCTGTTTTTCTCGGCTTTATTGTTCTGAGTACCTTTTCTCTCTTTTTGATAACTGGGACATCAATAATCTCCTCATTGATTCCACCACTTTGATAAGTGATTATCTTCTCCTGCTTCCTTCTCTTCTGCCTTCTCTTCTGCCTTCTCTTCTGCCTACACAAATTGTACACCGTTGTTTGAAAAAACAGCAATTCATAACATAAAACCTAACCATTTCCATAGCAATGTCATAAAGAAAATCAAGTTTCAGAGTACTGTATGTATTAGGCTGAAAAATCAATGAAGAAACCTTTTATTCTTAAAGTTAAGATATCAGTACACAAGAAAATATTAATTTTACACAAATTTGCTCTTTTGAAGGTGCCCCCATAATCACTAATTTCCCTCATGTCATGGTATTACTTATAATAAGTATTTCTAGTCAGTCTATTTAACAAACATTTTTTAACTACTTCAACAATTTCTAACAATTCAAAATTAATATTTTTTTGTGCCTGCAAGCAGAATTTAGAAGTTGGAAATGTGCCTGCAAAAATTTTGTGTGCTGTGTGCGAACCATGGGAAACAAGCTACGTTTGGAAAACTTCACGACGCTTGCGCTTCTGGCTTCCGAAAACAAACGCTTTGTGTCAATTTCCCACGGCCAGTTGACAACGGTAGTATGACAAGTAGATTTCAAAATATTTGCGACAAAACACTTGCAATTATATTGTCGAACTCGTTAAAACTCCTCGTGCGTTAAAAAGGTTCGCTCGTTTTCGGCTCACCTTTTCAAAAGACACTCCGTCTCGTATTTGAAATATAATTTCCAAACATCACACATCAGAAAAATTCAAATTGAATTGGATGTAGTCGAGCCACCACGACTTGGAACTTAAAGTGCTGCTGAAACTGACGTTAGGTCTCAAGCGAGCAAAACGAAGTGGGGAAAGTTGCCGCAAACGATATTATTTGTTCGTACCTTAGCGTACCTTAGTTTTCAATTTTATTGCATGCAATAAAACCTGAAAAATCTTACATCGCGACATGCTCCTGACAAAAAATATTATTTTGAAAACGTATACGTCATGTAAAAACAGCTAATGAACTAAAATAATAAAATCTCTGTGCCTGCACAAACTTTCTGAATTGTAAATAGTGCCTGCGAACGTCATACTTTGTAAACACAGTTTTAATAATTAGCTAAAAAATCAGCAAAACAATTCGAGCGCCGCTCGCACGCTCGCGCACTTTAACGAGGCCTGTTGCAGGCCACAAGTCAATTTGCAGGCCACAAGTAAAAAACAAGTCAATTTGCAGGCCACAAGTCAATTTGCAGGCCACAAGTCAATTTGCAGGCCACAAGTCAATTTGCAGGCCACAAGTCAATTTGCAGGCCACAAGTCAAACGCTCTGCGTACCTATTTCTTTCTTTCGAGAAAATTCTTCGCAACAATTTCAATTAAATGATGTTTAGCAAACCAAGTAACAGCTAGTCCATATTTAAAACTAGTTTGGTTGGAATTTTCATTGATTACCTTGCAAATTTGGAAAACGTTGTTGGAAATCTCCTAGGAAGATTTGCAAGTTTCCTTTCGAACTTCCATTAAAGTGGCTATCCGGGATTTGTGGATTTTACATATTCGTAATCTTTGGGTTCTACCAAGAAGAAATGTGATATATCTTGTCGTTCGAAAATTTCATCTTCATGCCTTTTCCCTGCTAAAGATGATTTGTTATTTACAGGAAATGAACATCAAAGCAGGGATATGGAGGATTATTTTTGTAATTTTTTTATTATAAACATTCCAACAAAATTAGGAATTGCTCAAAATAAGAACACTTGGCTTAGTTTACCAGTAAAATACACTCCCAACAGTTTCGTTTGCAGATGTCAAACTTATATATTTTTCCAAACTGAAACTAACACGATAATTACGATGTTCTTTGCATGCCACTTCAGTTATGTTTGCAGCAAGAAATGTTTGTTTTTCTTAGCAGCTGGTAACTGCATGGCTAATTATGATTTATATGTGCCTTTTGATCTATCTGTTTTATAGGTTTCAATGTTGAAACAGTAGAGTATAAGAATATTAATTTTACAGTTTGGGATGTTGGTGGTCAGGACAAAATAAGACCACTATGGCGACACTACTTTCAAAATACACAAGGTATATATATATATACTATATATACTATAGGAGATGTAAGGGAAGTTCTGCTTCTTGTTGAAGGTGTTCCGTCTTGGCGACGGAACTTTGACGTCTAAACTAGTAAGAATCACTTGCTTAAAGTGCCACTACGATGAAAATTCACCCCCGTCTTTTAGATTTTCTTTAGCATAGATTAGTATTTCAGGGTCGAAAGTGATCGATGTAAAACAAAACTAAAAAATGGTTGTTGAAGTAAGTATTTTGAGCTCTGAAATCACTATTATTTAGCCCACCATTAAAAACGTGTTCCAAGTGAGCCCGCAATTTCAAAAGATAATATTGTTTGTGACGTCAGATTCTCAATGCTACGCCTGAATTTCGGTAGAGGTTATTTGTTTTCTTGTTTTTTCGAGAAGTAGACGTAATATCCAGCCTTTCAGACGAAGAATTTGAAAAAACGACCTTGATTTACTTGAAGAATTAGCCATGTGGAGTCTTCGCGTTGAGAATCTGACGTCACTTCGTTACGCTACGATTAATGGCGGACATAACAACTCCAGATTCGGAGTAAGAAAAATAATACTTGCCATCGTCGAATCGCAAAACGGTTTCGACCAAGTAATATTTAGAAGCTCTGCTTTATAGATACGTAAAAATATCGATAGGTAAAAATTTGATCGTAGTGGCACTTTAAAGGCAAGTGTTACTGTTAGTGACCTTATGCACTGCGCGTCTATTTTTATTAGGTTTGATCTTCGTGGTTGATAGCAATGATAGGGAACGAATTGACGAGGCACGGGACGAGTTGATGCGAATGTTAAACGAAGATGAATTAAGAGAGGCTGTGCTTCTCGTGTTTGCTAACAAACAGGTAAAGTCATTTAAACATGTTAACACATGGTGATCAAATACTATATGACAGAATTTGTGGATATTCCATGCATGATTTCATCACATGTCTACACCATGTATCTCGAAATTTCTATATCTCCTCATAGAAATCGCGAGCTAATAATGTAATTGTTTTAGTGAAAACAAACGTATGTTCGTTATACCTTATTATTATTTCGAAAAACGAAACATAAGCATTGTTTTGTTTTCTTGAAAAATAATGGACTTAAAGGATGAGTGTCCAGCTAATGCTTTGCGCGCTCACAAGCTTGCTCGCGGCCATGTTTTGGGCCACGAAATTGAACAAGTAAACCAATCCTTCGATATCTGAGCAATCCTTGCCGTAAATTACTCAAATTGTGTTTTTCGTAAGAGCAGAGATAGTGTAGTAAGTTATTATTGTCATATTTTTGATAGTATTTGATTACACTCGGTGCGCCGTGAATTTGTGTTTTGAGACAGGTATCCGTCGCTCGTTGTTTGCCGTTTGATGCGTGAATTTCAAAGTTTCCTTCAAGACCGCAGTTTCCTGGCAAAGCCAATAGTATAAGATCCTTATATTACATATATTCTATGAGTAGAGGAACAGATATTACGCTAGAAACGAACGCTCACTGCTGTAAATCGTTGTATTGAACAATTAAGGCCGTTGTAATCGAAGCCGTTGAGAATAGAACACGCTGACAGACGACGGCACGAAGAGTGCGGTTCACAATATTCGACAAACTCAGAGTCAGACATCACTACAAACTGATTTAAACGATTTTTAACAGCTTATTATGTCGTAAGAAGATAACAAAACAACAAGAAAACGTAATAAACCGAGGTAGTTAGAAGCAAATTTCCCAAATCAAAACAATAACACAAGCGCGCAAAGCATTAGCTGGACACTCATCCTTTAAACTAATCAGATTGCACAAAAACACAATGATTACTTATTTGGTATATACTAATTTTTAGTGTAAATAATGAGTTTTTCTGATTAAGGTGGCTCCTTATGGTTTTAAACATAATGCATAATTATATTGGACTAACGTTCTTAAGGAAGCCTAGTTTTTCCCCTTGTGACTTATGCTAGTGATGTCACTACAATACGCGGTCCCATCAAAAATCGGACCGCTTATACTGTCTTGAGAGCTTGTAACAGACATGACGGATGGTTGTGAGGCGAATTTTGGGGGACCGCATATGTGTTGAAGTGGGTATGGCCAAAAAATAAAGATGGCTGTCAAAAATGGGCGTGGTCGATAATTTCGGTACTTCCCCGGGCGTTTCCGTACTTCAATGCTATTTAAATCATCTAAACGGTTTCTGAGGTTATTTCCCTTTGTTTGGTGTTATTTAATGGTGAAGCATGAAGTAGCCATTGAGATCTTCAACAATGCCCGGTTTATGCTACATAAATGGCACTCGAATGTTAAAGAGTTGGAATTCATTGCCCAGGAAAGTAAGGTTTCGGAGACGGAGTCCAGAAACAAAACTACCATGAGGAATGTCCTGAGCAAACTCGCTTCCATTTTTTATCCGCTTTGCCTCGCATCACCTTTTACCGTATTGGGCAAAATTATCTACAGAGATATCTGTGACAGCCACTGAGCCACAGTGACAGCCACTGAGCCATGGGATGAAGAAATTCCAAGCAGCCTAATGGAGCACTGGCGAAAATGGTGTACTAAACTACCAGGAAGGATTGAAGTACCTAGAAGCCTTGTGACACACAGAGAAGAAATACAAGCTATTGACCTGCATGCGTTTGGAGACACAAGTGGTCAGGGAACATCTGCAGCAGTCTACGCAGTGGTGCACCAGGTGCAAGGAGTAACACAAGGAGTAACACAAGGCCTTATCTCAGCAAGGCGAGTTTGGCGAAGAAGGGGCTGACAATCCCGAGATTGGACCTAGTTTCTGCAGGTCAAATTGCAATTAAGTTGATGGATAACGTGAATAAGAATCTCAATGGATTTCCCGTCCGACATTGTCATGGATGTCTTGACAGTACGGATTTATTAAAATCCTTTCAACATGTAGTTTGATCGAGTGAAATGCCAAATATTACCTATAATATACCCAGAATCTTATCCCGGCATTACCACCATATATACAGAACTCGTGACTAGGCTCTCGGCAACGGCTTCCGTAGCTCAGTGGTCAGAGCACTGCACTAGCAATCGCAGGGTCGCGGGTTCAATTCCTACCGGAAGGCCGCTAAGTTGCATTTTTCGCAACTGGTCCCGGTTTGGTCTTAAAATGTATGTATTTCAACACTCGAAATTTTCCTTCACCATAAATCCTTTCAACATGTAGTTTGATCGAGTGAAATGCCAAATATTACCTATTATATACAAAGTCATCGGACAATCAAACCTCAAGTGTGAGGAGTTGGAAAGTAGAAATATGCCTCAACAACCGACCATTAACTTATGTAGAAGATGACCTCGAGCTGTCAGTCCTAACTCCGAACGTGATGATCACTCGTCAATCAAGTATCCGCCTGAAACGGGCAAAACACATCATGCGATGCAAGCGGACAGTCTGGAAACGGTGGACGGGGGAGTACTTAAGAGCATTAGAGAACGACATAACTTGAAACATGGAGTCAAGGGAAGAATACCAAAAGTAGGAGAAGTGGTACTGATCAAGAATAAAGCAAGAAACCGAGGCAAGTGGAACATTGGGATCGTACAAGAATTGTATCAAGGACGTGATGGGACATAGACCGAGCACTACAACACCTATATCCCTTGGAATTACACATTGAAAAACAGAAAGTTGAACCAAAAGGGAATTCCGGGATGGAGGATACGCTTAACCCTAAAGCCACAGAATTCATACCGGCCAAGACGGAGAGCGGCGGAGATTGCGAGGGAAGGGATCAAAGTGGTTTTGAACTTTGAAACGATAGTGACATTTATCACGATCCGTGACAAATGGGGGGGGGGGGAGTGTGTCGAGAACTTTAATATCAAACATTTAGTTGTGTTAGAGTAGTGAACTACTTCCGGTCACGAACTGAACATGTGAACACGTGACTGGGAAAGTACTGGGAAAATGGAGAAATTAGGAGGAAAAGATGGTGTGTTTTATTTAGTGACGTTCTTGCAACGTTTGTGCTGTTATTTAGCTTTTCAAGATCATTGTTATGGCGATAACGACTGTAAAATATAACAAATATCTAAAAAGGATGGTGTACTGCCGAAATAGAGTGTAAGGGCCTTCGCTCGAAATTTCAGGCAACTTACACGCTATTTCGGCAGTACAGTCATCCTTTTTAGGTATTTCTACACTGCCTACGCAACACAACAAGTTTTTGCACTAACATATAATAGGTTTTGTTGAGATTTTTCATATTTTCTCTGCCATTTCTCGCATTTTCTTCGGTGAAATTTCTTGAAACTTCACAGTCTTATTTTTTAATAATTCTTAAATTTTTAAATAATAATATTTAATTAAAAATAGATGCAGGGTTGTTTTGATGGTTTTGTCAATATCGCCATTTACAAAATTTGTGCTATAGAATTTTTTGAAAAAACATTAAAAAGGCATAAGCATTCTGCTTTTTTACGCGTGCGACGTCATAAAATTTCCCGATTATCAGTAAATTTCCCGCCAAATTAGTAACCAGCTCGCGCGCGGTCATAAAAGCACAGGGAGCCACCTTAAAGAAAGATAAATTCTTTAATCGCATGCATGTACCCGTTTCTGTTTGTACAGGATTTGCCGAACGCAATGAAAGCTTCCGAGATCACCGACAAACTTGGCCTGCAATCTTTACGGAGTAGGACGTGGTACATTCAAGCCACCTGTGCTACTTCCGGTGATGGACTGTATGAAGGCTTGGATTGGCTGTCACAAGAGCTGAAGAAAGTGTCCTGACAATGCTTCGCGGCAGAGTGGAGCGACTGGCTTGTGAATGCTCCGGAAACCGCTCTTCCTTGGGATGCTTCTGTGAAAACCGTGTTTGGAGATTTGTAAAAAAGAAACGTTTTACTTTGTAATAGGTCTTAATTCAAGTTTAATCTTAATTAAAGTTTATATACATATATATATACACCAATTAGATTGTGAGCTCAAAATTACCAAGAGCCAAATGAGGTAATATTAAATTAATTAATATTCACGAAAGACAGGGTGAAATTTATAAGATCAAATGCGCCGACTTATATTGACACTTATATTGGTGAAACCGGCAGAAACCTAAAAATCAGACTAGCTGAACGCAAACGAGATACTAGAAACGGGGACAGGACTAATCACATAGTACAAACAAACAAACACGATATTGACTGGGACTTGGCTGAATGTATCGCCTTTAACACAAACTACAAATAGCGACTTACATTAGAAAGTTGGTATACCAACTTGGAACATAAACCACTTGACAGATCACAACACGTTTTTTCTGAGGATATGAGCTTGACGATCGTCCACGTATCGTCTGTCCGAACTCTCCCACATTCACTATAAGATTGTGTATATTAACGTAACTATCGCTTCATAGAAATTGAGAGCGAATCTAATTGTGCTGTATATACAGTGATGTAATGAATGTGGGAGGTTGGAGTAGACAGACGATTAAAGCGTCTCACTGGCTATAAGAAGGTTACAGGTTCGATCCCTGTCCGGGACTCATTTTCAGAGGATTTGAGCTTGACGATCACGGACCCACATTCACTACTATATAACATATGATACATGGACGATCGTCAAGCTCGTATTCTCAGAAAAATGATTCTGAGTCCCGGACAGGAATCGAACCTGTAACCTTCTGATTGCCGGTGAGACGCTCTAACCATTGAGCCACCGAGACTCAGATGGAGTCAGATGGTTGCGATTGATATACGTACTGCCTATGCGGCAGTGACTATATATTACAGGTTCGATTCCTGTCCGGGACCCTATTCTTTCTGAGGATACGAGCTTGACGATCGTCCATGTATCGTCTGTCTACTCCAAGCTCTTCCACGTTCACTACAGCAGTGTGTATATTAACACATCCAGGCAGTACGTATATCAATCGCACCATTACATCATTGTAACCTTCGCTCTCCATCGAGTCTCGTGGCTCAATGGTTAGAGCGTCTCACCGGCAATCAGAAGGTTACCGGTTCGATTCCTGTCCGGGACTCAGAATCATTTTTCTGAGGATGACATTCACTACAGCAGTGTGTATATTAACACATATACCATATGTTAATCAAGTTAACAATTTGGCATTTAAACTCGATTTTATTATATCAAAGTTAAGGTAAATACAACCAGAACAGTCACAGGAGTTCTGAAAATTCGGAGTACATGGAACAATAAAATGGTGTCTCAGTGAGATTACTCGTTTCCAGATCAGCGGTTTCGCATAAAAAGTTCTTGAAAACAAAATCAGATACTCCAGCAGAGTATTTCTTGCCAAGATGGGATAGATTTAAAAAAATATAAATTGCCGTATAACTACAAATTTAGTACGATAACTGGAACTATACAGGATCGTTGATGATGTTTAGACTTACATATGATAATCCAGCTGTCCCTCACGTTATAAGCCACAAACAAATTACTGGTCTTGTTAAGGCGTTGTAAACAGTAAATTATCGGATTGTTTAAACCGACCAAAACAACAAAGATCATAACACCCCGTCTAACGACTTTTCTAATCCTACCCCCCCCCCCCCCCCCCCCCCTAACGAGTTTTAAGACACGATCCAACTGATCCCGCTCTTCCTATTATTGGAGTCCTTACTAAATAGGCGGAGGGTTAGGGTTAGAAATCTTGTGAGGAGGGGGTTAGGATCTTCGTTGTTTTGTGTTAGGTTGCAATCCAATAATTTACTGCTTACAATGCCTTGACAAGTCCAGTAATTTGTGGCTTACAACGTGAGGAACGGCTGTCCAGCCTGGTGGAGTATCTGATGAACATTTTTATGTGAAAACGCTGATTATCGGGGTCGCGGCCTCCCTCGACGTCCGTGGCATGGTATATAGAGTTATACCCGATTTCAAGGTTTTTGCCGCCATGTTGAAATGGGGGCAAAGAGACGTGGACGAGCGCGGTTTAACAGAGTACAACAACCCCTTGACATTCCAAAAAGACGCAAAATCGCCATACTTTCGTACTGTTCACAAATGTTACACTTGATTTGGATTTAAATTTACGTTTAGCTTGATATTTTCGGTTATAATTTCATATTACCTCGTTCTTTAATTAAAAAAAACCGCTTTAAATTTCTGTTTTTATTCAGAATGTTAAAGTGCTTATAAACCCAAAATGGGTTTTTATTCGGATAGAGCATAAAAAGTTAGTTAACAAGTTCATAGATTAGTTTTTGCGTTAAACTTTTAGTTTCGGAGATATAAGGGCTCAAAGTCACAATTTGTGAAAAAAGTAGCGCAGACCGGGAGACTGGATCCGAGGAACGTGTTATGTTTCAATACTTGTAAAAATATATTACAATTCGAGTAGACAAGGTAACATCGTAAAGACACATCGTTTGGGCATTTTTCAATAAAAACTCTTAAGATAGCTGTCTTCTCCTATACAAAAACCTAGTTGTTGTTGAAGATGGGTTCCGGCGCTACTTTTTTCCAAAAAATGGCACAATTTTCGGCTCACCGTTATATCTCCGAAACTAAAAGTTTAACGCAAAAACTAATCCAGAACTTATAAACTAACTTTTTATGCTCTATCCGAATCACCAAAAACCCATTTTGGGTTTATAAGCACTTTAAGCGAGGTTTTTAAAAGAACGAGGTGGTAATATATACATAATATATCTATCGTTCTGTTGCTAATATATGCTAATATATTTGGAAATTATAACCATCTTTTCAATCACATGATGAAATCTACATGTATGAAGATTTTGTACTAAAGAAAGTGTAAAGAGCACGATAATATGGCAATTTTGCGTCTTTTAGACTGTTTATATACTTTGTTAAACCGCGCTCGTCCCAGTCTCTTCCCCCGCAAGCAGATATTTTTTTTTGGACCACTTACCATGGGAAGCAATCTGATTGGCTAACCCTAACCCCCGCCTAACGAGTTTTCTAACCCCCCGTATTTTCTCCTACCCTACTTGAGGTGCTAAATTAGTATACTAGTGAGCGAAACTATGAATGTGGGATTACTACACATGCGCGTCAAGTGATCCCAAAAAATATTTTTGCTGGCGGCAATAACCTTGAAATCGTCTATATAAGAAATATGCCAACTCGTACATAATCAGCGATTATTGAAAAACGGGTGATTATCGGCCGATTAATTGACTCGGTAACCGGACCGCTCGCGGGTTGCATAGATACGCTCAAAACAATTTTTTTTCGCAATTTTCAATTCTTTTTTGCGAAGTTAGGCTGTCAGTATTTGAAAATATACCAAGATAGTGATTATGAGAGCTATCACAGCAAAAGTGAATTAATCCAGAAGAGTATGAAAAAGAAAATGACGAGTGAAGGAGCAACATAATATTACAAAACAAACCATGCAACCAAAACATACCAAAAATGTTGTAGGACCGGAAAAATAAACCTGTTAGTCAGGGCCGGATGCCCGCGGCATATTTCCAGCGCGGGGCCCCGCGTGACCCCCCCGACGAAAAAACCTTACTAAAAAATTCAAAGATATGCTACACAAAAGATTAAAAATTCTTCCTTTTGTCCCCAAACGATTAAAAGTTGCCTGTGTGTTTACAAAAAGGGAAATATATGACAATAATTTGGTCTGACCTATCTGCGTGTTTGTGAACAGTTAACAAAATCTTTCATTATATATTGTATACAATGAAAAAAGTTAAAAGTTAATACAGCTAAAAATAGCGAACATGAAGTCATGAACAAAATGTATGTGCATAACATGCAAAGCATTGGCGTCTCATTCTGCAGACGCAGCTTGTAAACGTTATGTTTACGCGATTTCTTAATAGCAAAATCATTAATTAATGACGACAAGTCAATGTTATTCCACTCCCAGCTGCGGATTAAGCAAGTGCGGCGCTTCAAACATAATATTTTTCTAAAAAAGAAGATTTTATGCACATGTCTTCATAACATCATATATGGTCATGATGGCCTAGTAAAACATTCCTTTATTTATTTTCTTTCTCTTTTCTTCCAAGAGCGCGGGGCCCCTGAGGGCGCGGGGCCCGTGGCACAGGCCCATTGTGCCCTACGTTGGTCCTGATAGGGAAAAACTGTGTCCTCGGTCTTGAAAACGACCTCGAGCCGTTTTCATGACCTCGGACACAATTTTTTCAGGACCTCGCGACTGGTATTGCAAGAGTACTTTTGAGATATTTTCTTGAATACGTACTTGACAGCTCAAAGTGGCGTCCTCTTGGCGTCACGTCCGTTCCTAAATCTGTCTATTGTTTATGACGCAACAGGCAACGCAATAGGATGTTGGCCCGGCGGTTTCAGTAACAAAATTATTTACAAAATTGATGTAATTCCTATAAATATGGATTAAACTTACAAAGATAGATAGTAAGAGGCGTATTTCATCGTAATGAGTTCGGAAAACCGTTTGGTTGTTGATATTTTGCATTCCTTAAAAGACTGTGATTGCGCAATAATTTCAATGTAAATCAACTATTTTCACCAGGAAGAAATAATTTTTTATGAATAACCAAAATTAATCAGCACATCGAAACCTACCTAATTAAAACAGTTGAGAGTTTTTAAATCGGTATAATATTGACGAAGTTTCTAAAATAGAACACGAAATTGCGCAATATTGTGCAATAATGTTTGAAATTAACGAGTGATCTTTTTTAATATACTAACAAAAAGTTTTTAAAATGTTATTTTACATATAAATAACTTTACTAGATTGAAATAGAAATAATATTGACGAAGTTACAATTACAAAATTAAATTAATAAATTTTATTTATCTTCTGCCTTTAAAACTCACAATTTCCTTTTTGCTCCAACAACATTATTCTTATATTAGCCATTAATTTACAATGTTCCGACCTTTTACTGAACAATAGAAGCTTGGAAAGCTGTAAAGCTTCTATATAACTTGGGTCGCCACCTACCTATTATATACTATCAAGTTTTGTGATTGGTTAATTAAAACAATAAAACAATAGAATCAACCACAAAGAAACCAATGTCCTAACCCAACCACTTTTGTTCCATAGTATAACATCGACTGGGTAAATTATGCGCAGCTGGACCTTTTGTAGTCTCCTATTACCATCCGGGACGTTTGCTATATGCATAATTATCATCGCGCTAATAAATTATTTCTACCATGGCGGTTAATTCTGCGAGCAAAATCTGAATTGATGTATCACAATTGTGCGAGGATATTTTAATATCGAAGGCTTCAGGCCTTTTGAGTTTCCTAAAATACAACAGAACGGTGAGAAACATTTACGAGTCCGGTGATTTGCTTCTCCGAGTATTCCTTCAACGAACATCTATAAAACAACTTTACTGGTTCATGAGTGAACGGAAGCGGTTGGGTTGGCCCTCTGATCGCTGATCTTTCTAGCCATTATTGTCGGTGATTACCAGAGACCATCGCAAAGGCCATCGTACCATTTTTCCGCGATGAGTGCCGGTCGGAGAAGAAGTGGCAATGTTGTGTCTGGCCCATCGTCGGAGGACCAAGCTTTGAATCAGATTGCTTCTGAGGTAAGCTACTTCTTTCTCTTTATGTACCGGTGTTTATCAAAGTACTGGTGTTTATCAACATTCAGCGCACAGGCTATTCAGGAATCTCCGAAGAAAGTAATCGAAAGTATGTTGTGACGACCCTTCGGTAGTGTGCGCTACGTGCTCTTGAAAAGCGAGGTAAAGACTTCTGTCATTAGTGTCAACAGAGTTATTAGCTCAGTTGGATTGCTGTTTCCTGTCACGGCCAACTCGTTGATTATTTTCTTTCTAAATGCTTTGAGATGATATGTATTTTTGTTTTTGGGAAGACTAGTTTGTGGCAGATGTTAGAGTTGTAATGTAATACACGTTGTATATTATGACATGTATTTTACGATATTGACATCAAGTATTGCTTAATACCGCTGGAATATTGTTGCAATTATTATTCTCCAAGTGTTCGACTAACGAATAAGTTGGTTGTAAATATTATTGGCTTCTGTATTCAGTATTTATTTTTTCAGCTCTCAATTTATTACAGTATAATCGGTTATTACTGTTGAGTGTAACGTAGGTTTGCATCTCTACAGTAATATGGTTTCTACTAGTGTACTCCACTACAGCCAAAGTGGAATATGCCACCACTTTGGATGTCATGTGTCTTGAAAACTGACATGAATTAAGAAACCATCATGTTTCAATCATTCGTTTCTGTTTGTCCAATATACCAGTGTGTGCACACACTTTATTCCCTTGCACAGAATACTGTAGGCCCTGTGGCGAGGACAGCCCCGCCAACAGGGGGTAGCCGGGGCAACTGCCCCAGTGCCCGGGCCAAATAAGGGGCCTGAAACTATAACCATCATGTAAATCCTACACATAGAAAGAAGCTTCTAGGGCATTTAGGGGCTCATGAAAGACCATAACCCACCTTCCCCTAGGCCTATCTTGGCTATTGGCAGCCCTGTGCAAGGGTGCTAATGCTGAGCAGCAGTTCCATATTCAGTTATATATTATATATTCTGGGTTAATAATAATAATACCAAACTTATAAAGCGCCATTTCCAAATGTTCAATGGCGCTAATACAGGCCTTAAAAGATCTTTTGCAGAGCCGTCTGACAAAATGTCCGATGACTTTGAGTTTGGGTCGGACAAAATAGATGATAGTGTCCGATGACTTTGAGTTCAGTTTGGCTCGGAAATTTAAATATTTGCATGTAGCGATGTGTGGTTCATTCTTGACCACGAAATATGCTGTCTCAAACTTGGTTTTAGTTTTATTCAACGTGGGTGGATCCATTTGATTGTGATGTAGCAGCCCGGACACTACATGTACATCAGTGTTCGTTTTGTCAGAGGTTTTTGCTAATTTCTTTGCGCGCTGTTATATTTCTACTCCATTGGCTTTCAGATAATAACTATAAGCCATGGTTTCAGGATGTTGTGGATCACCGCTGTTATTCCTTGCGTGATCTTTTACTGCTGTAACTCTGTAATTCGTCGGACAAAGTTACAGTTCGGTCGGACACCAAATCACCAATACACTATGGGTCGGACAAACTACTGACCCCAATTTCACTTGGGTCGGACAGAATGTCCGGCGATTTCCTCCCTACATCGGACAATTTCACGAATGGGTCGGACAATGTCCGCGACCGACCAATATTTTAAGGCTTGCGCTAATACAACAAATTGCTTAAGTTAAAAAGGCTTGAGTGAATAAAAAAGTTTTAACTTTCTTTTTAAAAATCTCTAAAGTTTCGCTAGTTTTTATGTTTTCGGGTAAAATATTCCAGAGTTCCGGTGCGGAAATACAGAATGCACGTGAACCATATGACTTCAGACGAAATGTAGGATTTTCTAATAAATACTTTTTGGAGGATCTAAGATTTCTCATTGGAATGTAACGATGTATTAGTTCTTTAATGTAATCTGGATCTTGGTTGTGTAGAGCTTTATAAGTAATAATTAAGATCTTGAACTTTATACGATATTCTAGTGGTAGCCAATGTAGTTCAATGAGAATTGGTGTAATATGGTCATATTTTGACGACAATGAGATTAGCCGAGCAGCAGCATTTGCACACGTTGTAACCTTTTGATAAGGTAGATGGGTAGACCATACAGCATTTTTCAGCACACATTTCGAAGTGATGAAAGCAAGAATAACAATGTTGGCAGTTTCAGGAGTTAGGTATTTCCGAATTCTGGCAATGTTTCGCAAGTGAAAGAATTAAAGAAAGCTGATTTGCATGTAGCAGATAGAGGAGGCACTATAGAAAGATGATCATCAAAGAGAACACCAATGTTGCATACATGTGTGGAACAAAATACTGTTTCATCACACACAGATATGACTTCAACTGGAGGTCCAGATCGAAAAGGAGATGAAATTACAAGTAACTCAGTCTTATCCTTGTTCAATTTCAATTTGTTAGTTAACATCCAGTTGTTAATGTCAGAAACACATGCTTCCAGCTTGCATTTGTTAATTTCCATATCTTCAACAGAAGTGGTACACCGCAGTCACGTGTAGAATGGACAGATAACGAGCCATTGATTTTGATGAATTGTGTACGATCAGAGAGATATGAATGGAACCACTTCAATGCTTTACCATCAATGCCGAATCTTTTACAGAGACGATGAAGGAGGATGACAATATCATTATGTACATGTACACATGTACACAGTACTGTGGTTCTTTTTATAAGCTGATTGAAACTTTTCATCCAGATCATTAATGTCAATGTATTCAATTAACTGTAGAGCCACAACTTTCTCAATAATGTTAGCAATAAAACGTAAATTCGAAATAGGTCTAAAGTTGTTGAATTGGTCAGCATCCATGGAACATTTCTTGAGAACAGGTGTAGCAGAGCTTTTAATGAAGTAGGTACTGTAGCATAGCAGATTCAAGGGACAGGTTGACTATAGTAGTTAAGACAGGAAGAAGAAGATCAAGGCACTCACGTAAAATCCGACTGGGAACAGGATCAAGGTTACAAGACTTGAATGGAATTAAAGAAATGATATCAGACCATTTATCAGTTGTGACACTACTAAAAGATTCCAACTGACATTCACTCATGTGTTCATCATGTCACTTTTCAAAATGTCACTTTTCAAAAAATATATCAGCATATTACCCACACTGTTAGATAACCTGCAGATGCTAAAATTAGTTCAAGCATTATGGTTCTTAATAACTTTTAATAATAAAAATCATTCACAAATAACATGCAACATTGTAAAAAGTTTTCATCAAATATTTATTGCATTTTGAACACTGCGTTTACATAATTTATCAACTAAAGCGTATACAGTGGAGCCTCGCTATAGCGCGGTAGTTGGGGTCCATAGTGGAGACCGCGTTATAGATGAAACGAGTTATTGCGAGTTATTGGGCAAATCTCGTTCCCAGTACTCTTGCCACTTGGTCCTGGTGCAATATTGTGGAAAGAGTACTGGGAACAAGCTTGGATACTGCCAAAAGCACTTTCTGTTGGATCCACTTATAACGTTTGTAATAAAATCAACACACATTTTCTGTTGTGTTATTCATCTTGTTATATTACCTAGTGAATACATGTGTCAGACTATCAGGATACGGGATCGGTTCTGCCTCCTCTTAATCTTCACTGTCACTTTCTGGTACTTGTTCTTCTACAACGCTACTGATGATGTTGTCCTCTGTCATTTGAGAAGAAATCGCTTCATTCTCGTTGACGTTGAGCCATGCGTTCACCTCTTCTGCAGAAAACGATTCACCAAATACTTGCGCTAAGTTAGACTGACATGTCATCTGCATTGAATCCACCAGAGTCTGCGTCAAGTGTTAGCATTCTTGCTCTGGTCTGGTCAATTTCCAGTTGGCTGAAGCGATCAAACTCGCTGTCGCTCTCATTGCGATCCAAAATTAATGCGAGACTGAAGAAACTTGAAGTTAGAAGTCCGCTAATGGCGCTAAAGACTAATCGCACTGCCCGTGCCGCGTTGTAAATAAAATATTTTCGCGATCAAAGGTGAAGTACGTAGGCATTGGGTTTTCTTTCACGGCGCGCATATCGCCCAGCCA
The DNA here is from genome assembly GCA_035772405.1 of Chrysogorgia sp. JL179-B06. NCBI lineage: Eukaryota > Metazoa > Cnidaria > Anthozoa > Scleralcyonacea > Chrysogorgiidae > Chrysogorgia > Chrysogorgia sp. JL179-B06. The sequence goes on along the minus strand of JAYKKM010000193.1, from coordinate 4,386,838 downwards.
GCTCTGCTTTTTTTCCGAAATTTTTCTGGTTCTCTTTCTTTATTAAGAAATATTATATTGGTTTTAAATTATAAAGCCATCTTTTAGTCGACTAGTGAACACAGAATATAGTCGTAAACATAATAGCGTCTTCCAATATTACTTGCATGACGTCACATCACTAACTGCCATTTACGACCACTTGTCGTTTACTTTTGATTGGCAACAGGGGTTGTCGTAAAACTCAGGTTATACTAATCGCACTTTATCGAGATGACGTCAGTACCCATGTTTGTCCGCATTTACCCATAATTCTTGCGGCCATAACAAAAGAAAATAGCTCATTTGCAATCATTTGTGAGTCAAATTTGGTTTGTTTGTCCGCTTTTTTAGCTATTAATTAATAGCAACCGCTTAAAGGGCGATTAATATAAAACTTAGTGGAAGAATTACGAAAGATACGATCCCCTGGGATAAATGTACAGATTTTACATTTTGTTTTACCACAGGGGTAAATACATGTTTGTTTTACACCTGTAAGTCACCATGTATCGCCACTAATAAACCTGAATTATTCAATACTTGGAGAAATATCTTAGCTGAAGCAGGAAAATTCCTCGTTCCTTTTAAAATCTGATGTCGAGGATCTTCTAACCAATGTTGAAGATTTGTTAAATAACTGATGACCAACCATGGCACAGAAATTGGACAAGAAGTGCAACAAAAAGTTCATGAAAAACATCAAGAACTCTAGAATCTCCTATTGACTAGAAGGATCCAAAAATGGACCAAGATTCTACCTGCCTCTCATTTTAGACCTACACTATCTCCAACTGTTGTGTGCCGTATTCAAACAGAGCTCGATCAAGCGGAAAATTATAATTCAAGCCTCGGAAGATTTTCACCACCACGCGCTCGTATCAACATTTACTAATTTCTGATAATATCAATCTTTCAACTCCATCTCCCAAAGAAACATCGAATCGTATCTCGAACATTTGTTCTAATGAAGTTGCTGATCTGCCCTTGATTGCCTCTATTCGACATGAAGAAGTACCGGGTGACCCAAAAAAAAGTACTCCGGTTTGATTCATAATAACTTCTAAACGAGTGAAGCTATTAAACTGAAATAACTTTCATTAGATAGATGGAAGACTAACTTAGATTTTGAAATATGACAGTTGTATTTTACTTAAAAATTCACGGAGATATTAATGTTCAAACTCGGTAGCATATTTCTGGATGTGTCTAAAATATGCAAAAAACGCCGTATCAAATATTAATCAAGCTTTGCTCAACTGAAACACGCACTATTAGCAGTAAATAAATGACACTTGACAAATTGTTTACGGTATTATGAAACGAAGTATTATTATTTACAAAATACAAGCAAGATTTATTCGTTCGGAATCGCGTGTCCTCTAGCACGAATGCACTGCGGCCCGTGACACCATTGCGTCGAAGGAGTCATGGATCATTCGTTGTTCTAGATTACGGCATGCTGCGAAGCTCTTCTAAATTCTACGGTTGCTGATCATGTGGTACATTCCAAATTTGTTCATGTTCAGAATAAACTCAGAATGAAACACAATCAAACCATAACTCCATAAGACATAACATGCAACTCCCCAGAGACATCCAACATTAAGAATTTGATACGGCGTTTTTTGCATATTTTAGACACATCCAGAAATATGCTACCGAGTTTGAACATTAATATCTCCGTGAATTTTTAAGTAAAATACAACTGTCATATTTCAAAATCTAAGTTAGTCTTCCATCTATCTAATGAAAGTTATTTCAGTTTAATAGCTTCACTCGTTTAGAAGTTATTATGAATCAAACCGGAGTACTTTTTTTTGGGTCACCCGGTATATGAAGAAACTGATGAATATATTATTGATGAATTTACAGCTAATTCTACTCTTAATAATATAGATGCTATTATGTCTAGTCGTATTCTTTCACAATCTGTGATAAGTATTTATCTATAAGGGTTTGAATCCCTGCCCACTCCAAAATCTATAAGAAGGATGTTGTTCAAGTTAAGAAGGATCTTGTGGAATCTTGAAGGCGGCTTAATTGCAAATTTTTTTCTTTCTGAATTTTCAACCTAATTCAAATGGCGATCTTGCAGATGAAAGCCACTGCAAATTCAGAAAAAGATCCGCTTGGACTCCCTTAGTCTCGTAGCCGGCCCTTAATCTGTATCTTAGTGAACTTGAGAGACCTTTAATTGCCGTTGATGAGAAGGGCAGTAATTACAGTAACCCATATCGGAGCTGCACTCTTCCCTTTCACAAACGGTCTTTACCATCCAAACAGTATTTTCCATCCTAAACAATGACCCCAACCCCTATGAATGCTAACCCCCCGGGAGTTTTGACTAATACATGTATATATGGAAAAACTGCCAAGCTGTGGAAGTGTTGCGAAAACTTCCGGGGGTGTTAGGATTCATGGGGGTTGGGGTCATTGTTTAGGATGGCAAATACAGTTTGGGATGGCAAAGACCGTTTACGAAAGGGAAGACTGCATCAGAGCTAGAGAGATTAGCTTTAGTTGATATTAACAGTTACATGGATATTATTATTAAGCAAGCCAATAAAGGCTCCGCTGTTGTTATCGGGAGGAGGCCTTTCGACAACTTTATAACTCCACGGTATATAATATCTGAGTCCGATCCTATACTGTTGAAGTTCCCTCTCTCAGTTTAGATAGGATTGATGTTTTACGTGATTCCAAATATATTGACAAAAAATGTCATGAATATCTCCAAGTTGAGAAACCTAAAATGGGGTCTTACCAAAGGTAGTTACTGGCCGACCTATAGTCTCGAATTGTGTCATGCCCACTGAGAAAATTTCTGAATTTTTGGATTTTCATTTGGAACCTTTAGTTGAAAACATTCCATCTTATATCAAAGATACTATATGCTTACTGCATGCTTAACGAAGTACTATACATAAACCTTGGCTTTGGTGACGTTATCTTGATGTTATTTTTATGATTTGGACCCACGGCCGTGCCTTGATCGATTTCTCGAATATCTCAATCGATTCCCATTCTACCATTCAATTTACATTCGAGATTTCGTATACATTTTTACCTTTTTTGTATGTTATGGTGAATGTCGAGGATGGTAATATTTCCACTGAATCACTGATTTATATTGTAAAGCAACGGATGCTCACCAATATTTATATTAAATCTTGCCACCCTAATCATATAAATCGGGCTATTCCTTCTATATTCTAAGGATTTGGTGAAGGAAAATTTCGAGTGTTGGAATATATACATTTTAAGACCAAACAGTTGCGAAAAATACAACTTCAAGGCCTTCCGGCTGGAATTGAACCCGCGACCCTGCGATGCTAGCGCAGTGCTCTGACCTGCACTGAGCTACGGAAGCCGTTGCCGAGAGCCTAGTCACGAGTTCTGTATATATAGTGGTGGTAATGCCGGGATAAGATTCTGGGTATATTACAGGTAATATTTGGCTTTTCACTCGATCAAGCTACAGTTCATGTTCTAAGGATTTAAATCCTTAGAACATGTAGCTTGATCGAGTGAAATGCCAAATATTACCTGTAATATTCCTTATATAGCCAGGCACTTCGCTTAAAACGTATATGCAGTGACAGGAACAAGTTCGAGACGAGGACTGGCGAAATGAGATCTTGGTTTCTCAAGAGGGGATATAAATGAAAAATTGTTTGATCGATAGGTTGGTAGTGCCAGACGTAAAAATCGACAGGAGGCCCATCGACCTAAAGTTATTTGTCGACCTAAGAGTTCAGAAATTATTGGAAACTTGATCACTTGCTTGGTGGTTCCAAAGCACGAATCTGAATATCAGGCGCTTGATTTCAATGGGGCAGGCCAGCACAGTATAAAGGATTAAGAAAAGAGCTCGCCAAACTTTATGAGATCGAAGATACCAGTGTCATTAATTATCGTCCCCTACATCACTTGAAGATATTAGCGAGGAAGAAAAAATATTCATATTTTGCCACCACTGATCCGTTCGACCAGGTTTAAATCAACAAACTCGACTTGCCCGTTTAAGTCATCTTCGTTTCGTTTTCTTCAACCTCTCCAGAAAATATCTACGTTTTCGCAGATTTGTTTGATATACAGCATCATGCAATTGCTTTTCGTGGATTTTAACTAGCAAATTAAACCAAGCCGTATAACTGAACAAAGATGGATAATAGAGATATTAATTGTAGACAAATGAATGCATGTAGTATGTTTTTATTCGTCCCAGTTTTCTACAAAATGCACTCCCAGGCCGAAGCTGGAATGAAATTCCCATATGAAATCGAGCTAAAATTCATCCGGGCTCGCCCGGCTCATATGAACAGGCCCTAAGTTACTTGTACCTAATAATGATATTCCTTTAGAACAAACAGGTATGCACCTCTGTGGTAAAACAAGATGTAAAATATATAAATTTATCCCAGGGGGCCGTATCTTTTGTATTTCTTCCACTAAGCAATCCAAGGGACAGCAATGGTCACGAAGATGGCTCCAACTTACGCGACATTGGTCATGGGTTTTCTCGAAACACAAATGTACCGCAAGTATGCAGAAACATTTGGTATCCAGGATATAGAAGAGTTTACTAAAATTTTCAAGAGATTCCTGGATGATTGTTTTCTGTTTTGGAATTAGAGATCAGCAGCAGACCTAAACATATTGCATGATCTATTAAACAGCCTACATAATAACATCCAATTTACAATGGAGAAAGACAAGGTTAAAATACCGTTTTTGGACGTATCAATTTATAAAGAAGGAAGAAAACAATTCCTAAGCAGATATTCCAAATTTGAAAACTGTAACCAAATGTGAAGAAGCAAGATGTGGCACGTGATGTCCTGATTACTGGTAAAAGCATAATTATATTTAAAAACGGAAAAAGGTGGGAAATCAAGTCCGCGATGAACTGCAAAGCAAGAAATATTATAAATATTTACGTTATAATTTGCGTTAAATGTCACAGTTTTTATATCGGGCAAACAGAAGAACAAATCAGTCACGAGAGATATAGACATTTAGCGGTGAGCGAACATCTAACAATTAAGATGTAACAATGGAGAATTCAAAATAATGCCGAGCTATCAATGTCAGAACACGAACCGACTATTTAGAGAATTTAAAATTCAAATTTTAATTTTAAGAGAATTTTAAATTCAAATCACTAGCATCTTAACCAACGATGATATCATACGGCGGCAAATCATACCGACAAAACAAAAGAGAACAATAGCATTAACATAATAATACAAACGCATTCCATAATTATAGTTAGAGTAAAATTACTTTCTTAGGAATGTAATGACGTAATGCATGATATTGATACTTAATAATGTATAAATACTAGGAAAACCACTCATATGTCATATGCACCTGAAGAGCTTAATAAAGTGAAAACGTATAAGCAAACTTAAATGAGTGGTTATTTACTTCTTCTTTCGTTGTCAAACTAAAAACACACATATATGTATATATATATGGTGAATGGTAATAAGTTCAGAACGTTCTGAAATCTAAACTGCTTATTTATAAACACATTTACCAAAAACTAATAATGGCGTAATGTTTAAAGATTTGAGAAATAAATAGGCTTAAAATAAAAGAGCACGATACATTTAGGCAGTCAACTTATCAAGTGCTACGTCTGCTAATAAACTGAAACTTAGAGCGCATATTTATAGGGAAAGAGGTAGGATGATGTCACCCCGATAGGGAAGTGACACTTAAAATAGTGACAGACTGAAAACAAAGTCCTTTTGTCTGCATAATATTGGATTAAGGAACTTAATTAAAATGGATTCAATTACTTTTTGTTGGAACAATGAGCAGCATTTCTTAAGAATTCTAAATTTATCGTCTGAATAAATTTATCGTCTGAATTCTCACCCTTTGCTCCAACATTACGCCATTATTAGTTTTTGGTAAATATTTATAAATAAGCAGTTTAGATTTCAGAACGTTATGAACTTATTACCATTCACCATGGTTAGTACGTTTTACAAAGCGATATTTAAATTTGTCACCACGACAAAGTCACTATTTTATTATTTAAAGAAACGTTATAAGGTAAATAGGTAATCAAGTCCGTGACTTGAATAAATTTCATGGTGAGATTACGGGGGAAGGTTCGTTGTTGCAGGGATAGGATTTCCTTATTGAAGGAATGTGTGAGTGCTGGTGTAGCTCGTAAGGATATTGTTATGCGGATTTCGAGGAGTAGAACTGCGCGACATACACTCTGTATGGAAAAGGCGTTTATGATGAATGATATTAATAAGGAAGAAGCAAGGCTTCAGTTTTTAGAAGAATGTGGCAAATAGCAAATGTTGAAAGTTAAACAGATGTTGTCAAAGTTTGACTTTATCAGGTTTTGTGCGTATTTGGGTGATATGTATATCTTTGGGTGATATGTATATCTTTGGGTGATATATATATTAAGTAAAACTGTTGCACAAACAAATGCAAGATTAGAACTTGTTACGCGATTAAATAAAAGTCGCTATGGCCATATCAACTGTACTTCACAGGTCACAAATCTCTCATCGCACGAACTCTCTTCCATAGAAATGGAAGTGTTATCTAAAGGGCTTAAGTTTGCTATTCCTCCATCAACAATAAAAAGGGGAAGAAATTTTCAGTGAATTTGAAATATTGTGGTCCCAACAACAGTGATATATTGGCTGCTTGTATGACTAAACTTTCTGACACTGCTCGTGCTTACTGCAGTGGTACGCAGATTGAAGATAAAATTATTTATTGACTAGGGAACATCGTATTGCTCTGTCTAACTTGCGCAAAAATAAGAATATTGTAATTTGCAAACCGGATAAGGGTTTAGGGGTTGTTATCTTAGACAAAGAAGATTAGAACAATGATTTTATCGTGGTGACATTTAAATACAGCTTTGTAAAACGTACTAACCATGGTGAATGGTAATAAGTTCAGAACGTTCTGAAATTTAAACTGCTTATTTGTAAATACATTTACCAAAAACTAATAATGGCGTAATGTTGGAGCAAAGGGTGAGAAAAAGAAATGAGTTCTTAGAAGAACTGTTTAAAGATTTGAGAAATAAATAGACTTAAAATAAAATAGCACGATGCATTTCGGCAGACCACTTATCAAGTGCTACGTCTGCTAACTGAAAATTAAAAACACGAGCCCTTATATAATCGAAAAACTGAATCATAATCAGATGATGTCACCCCACACGTATAGGATGACATCTCACAATAACGCCAAGTTGAAAACGAATTTTTCATCTAAAACTATTCTTCCTCCCACTCACGAAGACTAGAGTCTCTACCCGCTTTTTCCTCAAGTTATGTTATCTATGAATTTAAATGCGAGTGCGATTCTCGCTATTTATTTATTTAGCTTCGCCTCTAAAAAATACATAGAAGAAGCAGGGTCACCACAACAGTTAAACACCAATTACAGTGGGCCCTTACAAAAATAAAATAATAACTAATAACAGCAAGTTATGGGTTCAGTTGCACTTTAGGCAGACAGTTTTCCAAGTTCGAGGATCGTCAACATTATAACAGGATAATAGAGTATAATTATAATAGTCTAATAGTAATTTCTTAAATTTTTTAAAGTTTAAATGATCTAGCCTTAGTATTCAGGGAGAGAGTTCCAAGTACTTGTTGTTCTAATAATGATTGAAAGTAGTTGTTTTACATTTACGTTAAAACTATGTATTTGCTATGTATGTAGAACAACTCAAAGGTTGAGTGACAGGATTAAGCAACATGTTCCTAGCGGTATTAGAAATAAAAAAGTGCCATTACGGCAACAGGCTTTGCGTCATTGTCGCTCAGATTTACGTATTAGTTGCAACTCGGCAAGCCTTGCGCTGATGCTTATTCTAATTCAAATTTTAGAATTCTCTCGAAGTGTTTTTCAATTAAACAGAATGGATTCCGTATATATTAACCTTAATGATCCGGATCTTTGCAGACAAAAGGAATTCGTTTTCAACTTGGCGTTATTGTGAGATGTCATCCTATATCATCTGATTATGATTCAGTTTTTCGATTAGCACTTGATGATAAGTGGTCTGCCGAAATGCATCGTGCTATTTTATTTTAAGCCTATTTATTTCTCAAATATTTAAACAGTTCTTCTAAGAACTCATTTCTTTTTCTCACCCTTTGCTCCAACATGACGCCATTATTAGTTTTTGGTAAATGTGGTTACAAATAAGCAGTTTAGATTTCAGAACGTTCTGAACTTATTACCATTCACCATGGTTAGTATGTTTTACAAAGCTGTATACAAAGAAGATTATGCGAAGAAAATGCTGAACATACTTGCAAGACAATTTTGTAAACTTGGAAAATTACCTAATCATTATAATACTAACAAGATAGAAAGAAACCTACAAACCCTTTTACTCAATCTTCAGAAATCTAACCAAATCGCTGAAGAATTTTATAAACTAGTTCGACCCACAGGTTCAGAAAGGCCAAGAATGTATGGTCTACCAAAAGTTCATATAAGGACTAAGGAGTCATTCGAAACAAAACTACTTCCAGTCGCCATTCGCCAACAACCAACACGGCAGTGTCGTAATAAATCAGCAGTTGTGCAGACAAAAGGACTTTTGACAGAAGGGAAGTGTCACTTCGCTATCGGGGTGACATACAGTAATCCTACCTCTTTCCCTATAAATTAATATACGCTCTAAGTTTCAGTCTATCAGCAGACGTAGCACTTGATAAGTTGTCTGCCGAAATGCATCGTGCTCTTTTATTTTAAGCCTATTTATTTCTCAGATCTTTAAACAGTTCTTCTAAGAACTCATTTCTTTTTCTTACCCTTTGCTTCAACATTACGCCATTAATAGTTTTTGTATCTACTGCGCAAGCGCAGTAGATATATTGCTATGATCTCTTTGAATAGAATAGAATGGAATAGAATAGAATGGAATGGAATAGAATACCTTCGGAGCCAATGAAAACGCAGAAAAACGTACGATTACTTTCCGATTACTTTCTGAAGGCGAAAACTTACGAGCGATAGCCGATTGTTGTTTCAAACGATGCCGTCTTGCTTTGAAACGAAGCGAGAGATGAAACCGCTTCAAGAAAGCTGAACAAAGCACGCTGGAAGGTTTGAACACGCAGATGGTTGTATAAGCAACGCTGTATGGGACTATAGAGCGATAGAATTATGTATAACTAGGTGAAAATCGTAAATCATGTAGACAGGGTTGCATCACATACCCATTAAGATTTAAGCTGTTAAGTACATGTCGAAAATTCCAACACGTTCTTGTCAGCTTAATGGATATGATATAGTAAGCACGCTAGAAGGTTTGAACACGCAGATTGCTGGATAAGCAACGCTGTACGGGACTATAGAGCGATTCAGCGATAGAATTATGTATAAACAAGTGAAAATCGTAAATGATGTGGAAATATTCCGACATTTCCCTTAGTGCGCAAGACAAAATACCACTCATTAAATATAGCGTCTGTTATCATCAGTTGTAACAAATATGTTTGCTGTTTACATGTACTTGTGTTACTCCTCATGTGTAGTGTACCTACTGTACTTTACTATAATTGAACTAATAAAGTTTTAAATATTGCATATATTACTCTGCAGTTAAATACGTCTTTGAAGTCATGTGATCAGTTGCTAAATAAATGTCAAATTTCATGAGTTACGTGTCTCTCTTATTGCCATAAATAGTGTGTAACCATTACGCAGTAGATACATGTGCGCCCACGCGTGCCTATTTTTGGTAAATGTGTTTATAAATAATATATATATATATATATATATATATATATATATATATATATATATATATATATATATATATATATATATATATATATATATATATATATATATATATATATATATATATATATATATATATATATATATATATATATATATATATATATATATATATATATATATATAAATATATAATATTTATATATATTATATATTATATATTATGTATATATTATATATATATATTATATATATATATATTATATTCACTACCCTTGTGGCAGTTTGAGCACTCTTGCCCCATGCGCACTTCACGCTATCTGGATGTTCTGATCACCGGTGCTGTCCCACAAGCGGTTGTCAATGACGATCGCAAGTGTTTAAGTATCCAGCCAGACTCTTTTCTCTATCAAGTGCATGGTATAGTACAACACACACTAATTAGCAATAAGCAGACCAGGATACTGAAAAGAGTGTCAAGTTTTAAGTTACATACACTCATTGTTATTTTTAATTAACTGATTAGCTATTTTTTAGGCAGAGTCAAGATTGGCTGCCAAAAGAGCAGCAAGAGCAGAGGCAAGGGGCATTAGAATGAAAGAACTCGAAAAACAGCAGAAAGAGGTACAGTATCTACTTGTATTGTTTACAGTAAAAGGTAGTTTTAAGTAGTATTTAAAACACGAGAAGGAGCGTTTTATCATATTTAAAATTAGAGGTGAGCCGATCATCGGCAAAACATCGGCAGAGCCGATTATCGGCTAGTTTTTCTCACAATCGGCCATCGGCCGATTGTCTTTCACCATCGGCCGATTGTCTTTCGCCATCGGATCAGCTGTCTCGTGACTCTCGTCTTCGTATTTATGCTCTCTCGTCCTCGCACTACTATTTATAATCTTTTTTAATATCGGTTTTTCAGTATTTTAATGAAAGAAAATTGAAATCTACAGTATTATCGGTATTTTGTTTTCTCTCGCGATTTATTAATTGCCGCGACTTTTGTTGCAAGAAACTTCTTTTACGGAAATTAACAGAAACCGAAGAACGATACTTTGTTTCGATCTCCCTGTGGAATAACATGTTTTGCGAAGCCCTATATTTGTTTTGAATTTGAAACTATTTTCCGGCAAAATTTGTGACATATTGTCATGACTCATTTTGAAGCGCACATTTTACGTGCTAGACTGTCGCAGTCTTTTGAAATTATTTCACCCACGATGAGTCAGAAACTTGAGATGAATAAAACGACAAAACGGGAGCATTGAGCATCAGGTTAGCAAACATCGGTTTTGCCGATTAATCGGCCGATGGTGGGAAAATATCGGCTCTTAACAATCGGTATCGGCAATCGACTTTTTTTTAACATCGGCTCACCTCTATTTAAAATGCGAGCGCGCAGCGCGAGCATTTTAGATATGATAAAACGCTCCTTCTCGTGTTTTAAATAGCTTCAAAAACAATTGATTGTAATCACTAGGGAGTGTACTGGTTTTTATTTTCTATTAGAGGTAAATTGGGTTGATGTATGAAATGCAAATTAGCAGGAATTTTATATAAAGTTCGTAAAGACTTCATATAATTTTCATGCTGATTAGTATTCATGGCTTTTATCAGGTATAAAAGCCTTGCACGTGACTAAATACGGAAATGTGATTGGACAATTTGGTTAATGAATATTAATGAGTTTTTGAAGTAAGTGTTGAACTGGTGGCATAGAAGGTAGTCACTCCCGATTAATTAAAATGGGGGTATTGTCACACAATATTCAATTAGCTCAACTTGTAGACATTGTATGTTGCAATTAAAATCACCCTATTAACAAACCCCTATTTATTTTTGTTAAAAAATTGTTGTATTTTCTCGAGTATTTATGCGCAAAGTTTTTTTACTTGGTGAAATCCTCGATTTTCTGCGCCCTGTTAAAGTCAATGTATACTTGGACCACGGTCGCGTAAAGGGGATCTGGGAAGAACGATGGTTGTGACGTAATTCCAGAACGAAGCGCAAGCGTCTCATAGTCATTTCTGCAGTTTCTCTGTTGATGACACCTTCGCGAAAGTTCTTTGGATTTATATCATGCTTTGCGTGAAATAAGGCTGAAGGTCGACCGTTATAATGAGCTCTCTCACCATTATTATGTCTCAGTGAATCAGTTGCACACTGTTCCGTTAGCTCTGCTGTACCAAAGCCAAAGCCTGGATTATTGGAAATGCACAAATCCCAAGCTCGTCTCGAATACCAATGGTTTTCTGAAACATCTTCTACACAGAGGTCTAGACGTTTGGATACATCATTGGCTGCAAAATGCTTAGAGCATATTAGAGATATCTTAGATGGCATCCACCTGTCACATTTTCTGGCAACGAAATCAACCCAACTTTTTCTCCTTTTCTTAGCTTCTCGACGACATCAAACGGTATATCATGAAGAGATATGCCCTCTTCTATATCTCGAGTGTTGTTGCAGCCACCTACAACGCATCTATCTGGCATTTCATTGTACTTCTTGAGTCGCACAACAACTTAAAGGACATTGGCAATAAAAAATTAAGTACCTCAAAGTATAGCCGGAATATAGTAGTTTTAGGTTATAAAAATGCTCGTAAAGCGTATTAATTGCACTGTCAAAGTTGCTAAACTGAATCATTGTCACATGCGGCTAAATGCAGGAATTGCTCCGACCTGTCATTGGACGATAAAAATAGTAACAGCAGTGTCAATGGTGTAGAATTACCGCTCTATCTATACGCTGTTTACATATTTATCTATATCTTGATAGACCAACGAATACAAGGAAATCTATCGCTTGTATTTAATAAATAAAGAAAGAATGGTTGTCTTGAACTCATATGTTATGAAATATTTTCGCACGATTTATATTACCGGGAGATTGAAGACGTATGAATCCAACACACGATCGAGAATCAGAAATATATTTTTATGCCACAAACAACAAGAATGTATGCTTAAAGCTATTCCGTATGAGTGCTGCATAAACTTTTACTTGCAAAAAGATTGATTATATCTAGTGCCTTCCACGTTATGAGCGCTAAATCAAACGGTGTTCGCTATTGACCCGCGGGACTATAGCAACCCACGGCCACGCGGTCTGACCAAAAATGATTGTTTTGATTGTTTTATTTGTTTTGGTTCTTCAAAGCTTTTTGAAAGTAAAAGTTTATTCAGCACTCAAGTACGGAATAGCTTTAAGCATACATTCTTGTTGTTTGTGGCATTAAAATATATTTCTGATTCTCGATTGTGTGTTGAATTCATACGTCTATTATCTCCCGGTAATATAAATCGTGCGAAAATATTTATAACATATGAGTTCAAGAAAACCATTCTTTCTTTATTTATTAAATACAAGCGATAGGTTTCCTTGTATTCGTTGGTCTATTCAGATATAGATAAATAGTTTACATCGTATAGATAGAGTAATTCTACACCATTGACACTGCTGTTATTATTTTTCTCGTCCAATGACAGGTCGGAGCAATTCCTGCATTTAGCCGCATGTTCATTGTCAATGTCCGCCATCTTGGATGTATTTTTTATATGCGTGTGACGTCACAACCGGGCAAAATTCTCATCCTCGTGTCTTTATAAGTTTGAGACTCGATTTTTGTGAATGTCTTCCTTTTTCATAGGAACCACACCATTTTACAAATCATTCCGCGGAAACTCGGATACCTACTGTACAGAGTAGTTTCATCAGGTTTACCCGGGTGTGACCTCACCAATTTCCCAGTTGATCAGGCAATGTATTACTACTACAACAAGATGTCGGATGACAGGTTGTCTTTGGTCAAAATTAGTGCTGTTGTTTTGCACAAGAGTAGTTTACTTGGATTACCTTCGTAAGCCTGTTTGTTAAAGTCAAAAATTTGAAATTGTGATTTATGTTGCCAATGTCCTTTAACTCAATAAATAAGTAAAGAAATATTATAATTGTAGAATCTGTGTTCTGGAATTACATCACAGTAGTTAGTTAACCTATGCCCCTTGGACTCGGCCATGTTCCATTTATCCTGATTTTCCGTATTTCAACAGGGCACATAAAATTGAGCATTTAACCAAATAAAAATTGTTCGTGCAAAAATACTCGCTAAAATATATATATGAATATAAAGACAAGGTAAACTTCTTCAGGCAAAGTATATACAATATATATATATATATATATATATATATATATATATATATATATATATATATATATATATATATATATATATATAGTACAATATCTACAGACACATATATATATATATATATGTTATTTACCGGCTGGGAGCTCTGTATGGAGAAATATTTCCCAAGGTCGAAAATTTACGACGAAGCGACCGCGTGATTGTCGATTAATTTCTAAGTACATAAACAGGTTTTTTCAAAGAATATGCACGTACTCGTAATATAATAGACACGTGTGTTATGTATTATTTAGACTCGATAATTTCAAATCTGTTTTCGGAATTGAAATCGGTAAAATATTGACCGAGATAACGTTCAAAATCTACAAATACACGGCGTGCAAGGTCTGGGGACCATGGATGGGGAAAATCCTGCAGGAAGTTAGGATGAAACTCTAGGGATAGAACAGGATAGGGGTATCTAGTACGTACGGTATTACTTATAAGGAGGCACAAATAGAAGGCATTGACGAGCAAATAGAGTGAATGAACGAGCAAATAGCTGACACGTTGCACCCTCGTACCAGCCTCCTAGTTAATTGGGTTGTAACCGACCCCAAAACAACAAAGGTCCTAACCCCCGGCTGTGTTTTCGTGCCATCCGTAGCCCGCACCACACCCATTGCCCTATTTGGGGAGCTAGATTAGTAGAATAGTGAGACAGACTAAGCATGTGGGATTAGAAATTGACTGTTAGACGCATGCGCTCAGTAATCCCACATCCAGTGGGCTGGTACGAGTGCCATGTATTTGCTTGTCAATGCCTTGTATTTGCTCGTAGGCCACTTCCTTATATGGAATATGTACTAGAAGTACATATGTAGAACAGGTAGATAATGATTCTCATTCTACGCATGTGCAGTTAATACAGGTCGGCCGGTAAATACGTACCTAAAATGAACAGGTTTTGTGATTGGCTATATGGAACAAAAGTGGTTAGGTTAGGACATTGGTTTCTTTGTGGTTGATTCCATTGTTTTATTGTTTTAATCAACCAATCACAAAACATGATAGTATTATAGGTATAGGTGACGACCCAGGTCGGCTGACCCATTATGCCTCGCACAACAGCTGCGAACTCTGATCGTGGATTTTGTTTCAAGGAAAGTTACGTCAGGAAACTGATATGTTGTTATCTACCATCGGGATCTTGTGATGTTCGCTGTAACGAGGTTCATTTTATTTGTGGCAAAGTGCAAGTAATTTCGTTGAATTATCTCAATGATATATTTGATTGTCAACAAAACCCATCTTGTCATTAAGTGCAAAAGCTGTGACAACAAAATGACGTCGCAAACCTTCTCGTTTACATATTACCGTAGAATCTCGAAAGTAACCGCCCCCGAAAGTAGCCCCTTCCGATGTCTATAACTATTGTATAAATAAGTTGTGGCATCTGTTTAACTCTTTCCCTACGGCTGAAAAACATCAAAAATTGAACGACCACGTTGTTCTATTGATATCTCTTGAAATAACCATAACTGTTGCGAAAGCTATACATTTTCTGGAAGCCCAATAAACCGGCGTTTACTTGTTCTTTTAAATTTCCCGAACAAAACACATTATGTTAATATAAATTAGCATTAATTATCATAAATGAGGTTGAAAAATTTACATTTTTCCAGAAAAGGCCATCTTGCACGCCCGCATAGCATCTTGAAAACTCAAAATGCCACCAATCGCAGAGTTGTTTATGAAATCAAATCAAACTTGGCGTGTGCGTGGATTTCATGTTCCTGGCGCTTGTCGAATTTCAATTTTTAATCTTGCGTTACCGTGTGCCGTGTTTTTCGATTGACGACTTTGCGGGTCATCAACGACCCATTTTAACTGCGCCCGTAGGGAAAGAGTTAACAATTTATTTTGAATGGCATGGATTAAAACATGTATAAAACAGTAATATCAAAGATTCAGGAATTTCAGACAGTAGTTATAAGTTTGTCTTTGTCGTCGTGCAGACGTCCTTTTCCATTTCGGTATCTGAATATTCGGTATCGAGTACAGTAAATTATTAGCATTAGATAATAAGTAAAAACTCTTATGTAATTTAATCAAAATAAAACAAAACTTTAAAACGTTGTGCAAAATGTACAGTAGTGGTTAAAACTTGGCCGATACTAAAAATAACAACCCGAAAGTAAGCGCCCTCCGAAAGTAACCGCCCATCCGAAAGTAACCGCCCTTAGAGGTCACTAATTTCGAAAGTAGCCGCCCCGGCTACTTTTGAGATTCTACGGTATATAAATCGAGGATAGATATCTCGAGAACAAAGTGACATAGAAATGCTGTAAATTCTGCACTGTAACACTTATTATGCCTCCAAAAGTTGTTTTCTTAATGTTCATGCCATGCTTTAACCTTTCTCTAGCTCGATGAAGAATATGAAAGACAGTGTCAAAACGATGATACTCCACAAAAGAAAAGAGTAAGTTTAAGACTTAGATTTAGATGTATATTAATATAGATATGGACGACGTAATATAGATATGGACGACGTTATACATCTTCGACCGATTTTTCCGATCTCCAGTTTTTCGCTCGAAGCAAAAATTGGTTTAAAAAAAACATCGGGTTTTTTTCGGTTTATCGATTAACTGCCGCACCCTAATTTATTTTGAAGTATAGATCGACATCGGCATGCATTCGACCGCTGCCCGCTTCGCTTGTTATAGTTGTAACTGAAGGTCTCTAAAGATACGTTTACACACTGAGCCTGCATATTTAGTAACAACGAGCATTTGCGAGTAAATGTCCCAATATTCTCATGAGCAAATTTGCTCCAAGTCTGCCTCTTGATTGTTTCGGGTTTGTTTAAAGACGGGTTTGTTTTGAAAAGACGGGTTTGTTTTCAAAGATATTTGAAAAGGCGAGCGAGCGAAAAAGCGGGCGGGAAGAGACAGACTTGTTTCCCTTGCAGCGCGCCAAATTTACCGGTTGAATTTTCAACCGGAGACGGGGCCAATTACCATTGCTGAATGAGCCGAGCGATCAAAGTGAAACTACAGCGATCAGTATTAGAGTGAACGAGAAAATTCGTTTACTTGTTCCGTGAATGCCATTATTCACGGAACAAGTAAATGTAGTTACGAGACGATCAGAGACCAGCAAAGGCAAGTTACTGAGGCATATATTTGTGGTCTATGATGTATTTATGTCTGCCCCTACTGGATCTGGCAAATGCTTTACTTTCAAAATTTCCCCTTACGCCTTTGATTTCATGTCAAGCGACTTGAAGCTCGATCGGTATGTCTTGTGGTGGTTCCATTCATTGCGCTAATGAATAACCAAGTGGCTTCCCTAACTTCACGAGGATTGTCGCCAAATATATAATAAGATTCGAATTGCTGCAAGGGAAACAAGTCTGCCTCTCCCCGCCCGCTTTTTCGCCCGCCCCTTTATCGCCCGCCCGCTTTTTCGCCCGCCCGCTTTATCGCCCGCCCGCTTTATCGCCCACCCGCTTTTCAAACCTCTATAAACCCGTCTCGAAACAAACTAAACCCGTTTCGAAACAAACCCGAAACAATCAAGAGGCAGACTTTACAAGTCTATGTGCGAACGTACCTTAAAGATATGTGTGTGCACTTATTTATGGTTTAGACTTTAGATGAATGGTAAGTAAGGTGAAATAGGAAGAAGACAACCTCGTCCCCGGCAAAGGCTGGACCAAAACTGCCGTTGATTGGTTGTAGCATTTAATTGAATTAAATGCTCTCACAACTGTCTCTATTGGTCAATAATTAAATTGTGCGGGAAAGCAAACTAAACATGGCGTCTAACACAGGAGATAATGAAATGAACATGTTACTATGTTAGCATAGTGAAACTCCAAAGAAACGAAATCCGAAGAAACCATTGATCTATATAAGAGGACTGGAAGAGCATCCTTTGTTTAAGCGCCACCGAAATTGAAGCCGGAAGTTTTGACCCTATATTTTACTGTTGTGGAATCTTGTAACCACGAAATAGGTGAACAAAGCAAACCTATTTTGACAGGGTACATCATGAAACTACAGAAAACTTTAAAATGTGGATAAAAATTTAATCGTAAGTAAATAAGTTTATATTTTGACGAACTTTCGAAGCCGGCCGACAGCACTATCTTTACACTATTACAAACGGCGATGATTGATAAGGAACTGCTTCGTAGGATAAAAATCTGAGATAATACCACGATTGTTGAATATTTACAGTCGAGTTGATTTATTTAAAGGGCGGGATGACGTGAAATGTGGATATGCTGCACTTGGTTTATAGAGTCCATGTTAGGTATAAATTGTCATTTTGATAAAAAAAGTGTATCTATATTATATAATATTTATAGTACAATATTTGCTGTTGTTTTGTAATACAAGGTCTAAAATGAAACCACTATGAAGGAACGAATTTGAAGGTGAAACAGTAAGACAACTAATAGTGGCTTTCTATAGAATAATTGTACTGTATCAAACTTTGTCCATGATTTGATTAAAGAAACATTTTTAATAACTCATGTGTATTTTGTCATGTGTATTTTGATTCTATACAATAAACCTTCTTAACCATTGCTGGTTAATATTAAAACTTTAATCTATTTCTTAGCCATACTGATCAACCAAGGCAAATCCATAATTTTTTCCCTCATATCTTAAACAGGTTTAGGCACAAAACAATTAATTTCATATAATAAAAAAAGCATATATTTTTCTCCAGTAATTTCTCCAGTAATAGCTTTCCTTGTTTCTTAACTAATATTGATTTACATAATGCGAATGTTTGGATTTTGTTTCATATTTTAATCCTTGAAATTACAAGCTGCATGGTAATGGCTATTAAATAAGTTCCTTTTTGAACCTCTTTTACAGTTCTACTAAAGGAAACCACCCGTGTACATGAAAATAATTACATGAATCAATTCATTCTACTATACTGTACAGCAGCTACATGTATAATCTATTCACATAACATTCATCCTCAAACTGTAATGCAAGTGGAATACATTTTGCCAGCAGCACTATTCATTAATAATATTGGGCCATCAACCTGTCAACATTGTTTACAGAGCTTGATGATAACCATGTTTATGGCTTGATCAAGATCATCATCAAGTACTATAGTATGTATGGTCAGAATGTGCCATCGGCATCTTGGGAAGGAAACCATATAGGATCTGGGCGCTTTCTCGATATATGAACAACCAAAATACAAACCAATCCCTAATGCTATAATAATTTTATATTTTGGTTGCTCATATATCAAGAAAGGGCCAGGATCTGTCTGAATCAGAGAGAAGCAGTACAGTAACGCTATCCTCTTCAACCACCAGCATGGGACGGATGGATAAAGATGGATAAAGGTTTAAACTGCATGGTGTAATAAGTCATAACAGGAGGCCATGTTGTGCTGTCTTTAATTATGCCACATAATTATCATATATTACACATGGCTCCTCTAAATCAAACAAAGCTTTCTTGATTTTTAATTTAAAAATAACCTCCTTACTGTAGCTACTATAATTGTCTTTATATTCCTGGTGCGCCTGGTTGAACACTATTCACTCACAGAAAATTAGGTTAATGATTTAAATAAATCATCCTGGTATTCAAAGCGTACCAGAATGTGTTTATTATTTTCTGAGTTATGTTTTCTAATTTGGGCATACATTATTTGTTTACAGCTAAATAAACGCCATAACATTCAAATATATTTCACAAATACGATCACAAAAATCGAAATATCTATTTCAAAGACTTACCACAAATGTTGAAATTAGTGTTGCCTCTTTTCCGGCAGTTTACAACCTCAAACATATTTTTTTCAGATTGTGTGTTAGAACGACTTTCGCTTATCAAAATGTTGTCATCTTGGTTTGCTACCATCGAAATTTGAACTCGCAAATTCCGTTTTTCTATACGTTTTTGGGCTAAACAACTAAAAATTGCTCTCCGAAGGCTTCCCGTGTCCTTTTCTTCTCGTGATACAAAAATCAGTGTGATCCGAAAAGAGAAAAAAGCCTTTATATCGAAAACTATAATTCCGCTACAGTAAACAGTCTAGATGTCCTTCGCAGGCATCACCGCGCGCTCCACTTAACCGAGTTGTTCCGGATCAGTGGAACGCCGGAACACTTTAATTATTGGATATTTATCGTTTGAGGAAGTGAGAATAAGAGGATGAATCATGTATTGGCCTGTATACCATAAGCCAGGTCTCTGGTAAAGTAATTAGTTTACGACACGCTCGATGTTCATATTGGGAAAAAGTGAAAAACATCTCACTAGTACTGAGTTTCTCATGATTAACAGTAGACAAACTAGCGGGAAAATTTTCCACATATAGTGGAATATTTTGTCACGTGGCTCAGCCTTTGCCAGGGCCTTCGGATTAGGGATTGGTTTGTATTTTGGTTGTTCATATATCGAGAAAGCGCCCAGATCCTATATGGTTTCCTTCCCAAGATGCCGATGGCATATTCTGACCATACATACTATAGTACTTGGTGATGATCTTGATCAAGCCATAAACATGGTTTTCAGTCAAGCACATGGTTATCATCAAGCTCTGTAAACAATGTTGACAGGTTGATGGCCCAATATTATTAATGAATAGTGCTGCTGGCAAAATGTATTCTACTTGCATTACAGTTTGAGGATGAATGTTATGTGAATAGATTATACATGTAGCTGCTGTACAGTATAGTAGAATCAATTGATTCATGTAATTATTTTCATGTACACTGTGCATTGGTGGTTTCCTTTAGTAGAAGAGGTTCAAAAAGGGAACTTATTTAATAGCCATTACCATGCAGCTTGTAATTTCAAGGATTAAAACACGAAACAAAATCCAAACATTCGCATTATGTAAATCAATATTAGTTAAGAAACAAGGAAAGCTATTACTGGAGACAACAGCAAATATTGTACTATAAATATTATATAATATAGATACACTTTTTTTATCAAAATGACAATTTATACCTAACATGGACTCTATAAACCAAAAATATAAGTGCAGCATATCCACATTTCACGTCATCCCGCCCTTTAAATAAATCAACTCGACTGTAAATATTCAACAATCGTGGTATTATCTCAGATTTTTATCCTACGAAGCAGTTCCTTATCAATCATCGCCGTTTGTAATAGTGTAAAGATAGTGGTGTCGGCCGGCTTCGAAAGTTCGTCAAAATATAAACTTATTTACTTACGATTAAATTTTTATCCACATTTTAAAGTTTTCTGTAGTTTCATGATGTACCCTGTCAAAATAGGTTTGCTTTGTTCACCTATTTCGTGGTTATAAGATTCCACAACAGTAAAATATAGGGTCAAAACTTCCGGCTTCAATCTCGGTGGCGCTTAAACAAAGGATGCTCTTCCAGTCCTCTTATATAGATCAGTGGTTTCTTCGGATTTCGTTTCTTTGGAGTTTCACTATGCTAACATAGTAACATGTTCATACATAACATAGTAACATGTTCATTTCATTATCTCCTGTGTTAGACGCCATGTTTAGTTTGCTTTCCCGCACAATTTAATTATTGACCAATAGAGACAGTTGTGAGAGCATTTAATTCAATTAAATGCTACAACCAATCAACGGCAGTTTTGGTCCAGCCTTTGCCGGGGACGAGGTTGTCTTCTTCCTATTTCACCTTACTTACCATTCATCTAAAGTCTAAACCATAAATAAGTGCACACACATATCTTTAAGGTACGTTCGCACATAGACTTGTAAAGTCTGCCTCTTGATTGTTTCGGGTTTGTTTCGAAACGGGTTTAGTTTGTTTCGAGACGGGTTTATAGAGGTTTGAAAAGCGGGTGGGCGATAAAGCGGGCGGGCGATAAAGCGGGCGGGCGATAAAGCGGGCGGGCGATAAAGGGGCGGGCGAAAAAGCGGGCGGGGAGAGGCAGACTTGTTTCCCTTGCAGCAATTCGAATCTTATTATATATTTGGCGACAATCCTCGTGAAGTTAGGGAAGCCACTTGGTTATTCATTAGCGCAATGAATGGAACCACCACAAGACATACCGATCGAGCTTCAAGTCGCTTGACATGAAATCAAAGGCGTAAGGGGAAATTTTGAAAGTAAAGCATTTGCCAGATCCAGTATGGATCATTTATCAGTATGTTATTTACCAGTATGTTGTTTACCAGTATGTTATTTACCAGTATGTTATTTACCAGTATGTTATTTACCAGTATGTTATTTATCAGTATGTTATTTACCAGTATGTTATTTACCAGTATGTTATTTACCAGTATGTTATTTACCAGTATGTTATTTATCAGTATGTTATTTACCAGTATGTTATTTACCAGTATGTTATTTACCAGTATGTTATTTACCAGTATGTTATTTATCAGTATGTTATTTACCAGTATGTTATTTACCAGCATGTTATTTACCAGTATGTTATTTACCAGTATGTTATTTACCAGTATGTTATTTACCAGCATGTTATTTACCAGCATGTTATTTACCAGTATGTTATTTACCAGTATGTTATTTACCAGTATGTTATTTACCAGTATGTTATTTACCAGTATGTTATTTACCAGTATGTTATTTACCAGTATGTTATTTACCAGTATGTTATTTATGTTATTTACAGTATGTTTTTTTACCAGTATGTTATTTACCAGTATGTTATTTACCAGTATGTTATTCACCAGTATGTTATTTACCAGTGTGTTATTTACCGGTGTGTTATTTACCAGTATGTTATTTACCAGTATGTTATTTACCAGTATGTTATTTACCAGTATGTTATTTACCAGTATGTTATTTACCAGTGTGTTATTTACCAGTATGTTATTTACAAGTATGTTATTTACCAGTATGTTATTTACCAGTATGTTATTTACCAGTGTGTTATTTACCAGTATGTTATTTACAAGTATGTTATTTACCAGCATGTTATTTACAAGTATGTTATTTACCAGTGTGTTATTTACCAGTATGTTATTTACCAGTATGTTATTCACCAGTATGTTATTTACCAGTGTGTTATTTACCAGTGTGTTATTTACCAGTATGTTATTTACCAGTATGTTATTTACCAGTATGTTATTTACCAGTATGTTATTTACCAGTATGTTATTTACAAGTATGTTATTTACCAGTGTGTTATTTACCAGTATGTTATTTACCAGTATGTTATTTACCAGTATGTTATTTACCAGTGTGTTATTTACCAGTATGTTATTTACAAGTATGTTATTTACCAGTATGTTATTTACCAGTATGTTATTTACCAGTGTGTTATTTACCAGTATGTTATTTACCAGTATGTTATTACCGGCTGCAGGGAGGTCCGCATATGGAGAAATATTTCCCGAGGTCTCAAGGGACGTTTTTGAGACCAAGGGAAATATTTCTCAACACGGACCGACCAAAACGGTAAATAATTTATTTATTTTCGTCATCAGTATTTCTAGTCAGTGGACAAAAAAGGAAAGTCTGTGCGTTTACCTTCGTCAAAGGAAATTGAGAGTTAAGTCTCTTTTCGGATAAAAAACTCACTTATATATGTCTTTCAATATGTTCAATCTCGTTTGAGTACATTTTCAAATGTTTTTAGAAGATTTTACGGCCTATAAAACGCATTTAAAACTGTACGAGCGGTCCGTATGGGCTCATACGGACCGCTCGTTAGCCAATCAGAAAGCAGGATTTGGTAAGATAGTGATACTGATCGGGAAAAAAATTAATTATTTTCTTTTTAAATAGACACCGGTTGTGCGGAAATTGTCTACTGATGCAGCCGCAGAAAGTCCAAAGGAAGAAATGGACCGACCTGTGGTTTCAGAAAACACAATAAAAAAACTACAGGTATACTCCATATTTACATATATAGGGAGAGGAGAGGAGCGTATATTTATAAAGCCATCATTATCATCGATATAGGCTACTGAATATTAAACCGCCTTGAAAACACTCGCAAGCTTCATAGGCCCACATTTGTCTCAATAGATATGAACAACGGCTTGAAATAGATATGAACAACGGCTTGAAAAGCAAATGCATCTATATTATCAACCACCTGTCCCTAGCCTGGGTGGCGGCGTTAGGGGGCGGGGGTGGGGGGTGGGAAGGCGAAGTGTGGAGGGGAGGGAACGCCTGCACGAAAGACCCATGTTTTTTTATTTCCGCCCACATGAGGAACTGTCAAAAACAACCAATACGCGACTAGCGGACTTTCTCAATGATTAAAACGTTTCTCTTCGGCCGAATCGTGAAATATCCATGTCTGAAACTCCGTAAAAAGCTTGACTGCATCTGGTGGAAACAAGATTTCTATTGAAAATTTATTCAAGCAATCGTGTAGACAAGGAAGCACAGAGTTGATTCTGGCTGAGGCTTGTGAATCAATCGGCTTTGCATTACTACGCAGTGAAACGTTCTCCGAGCGGGTTTGAAAAAATAAGAAATGCTTTTGAACTTTATAACTTTATTAAAAAATCAGTATTAACACATGCGAAAGAAGGGAAAGCAATGTTCCACCAACTTTTTGTTTCTGTTTTAATATAAAGCTACGACCAGAAGCGAACTTAAAATCGGTTAAAGCTTTCCAAAGAAAATCATCTACCAACACTAGTTTTTCTAAAGTCGCCATTTTGAAATGTTTATTTACTAATGAGTTGAGTTATTTAGCGTCTCCTGGCGGCCGTAGAAATACAAAAACACAACCTCGTACCCAGGGCCTATCTCCGCCCGCCGCCGACCCCCCGCCACGCGCGCTGCGAAAAGGCCCTGGCAGGGGCTGGTCACGTGTCACCCAGATTCTGGGTGATAACAAAAAATTTGTGGGAGGGGGAGGTTGTCCAGGTGGCCATTATATGCCAGTTGCTGCACCTTGCCACTGATGCGAAGAAGTTTTATCCTGTGATGGAATCGATTTTTTGTTCTATCGACTCTGCGAATCCCTTGAGGACTGCAAGAACGCCGTCTGTCCCTTTGTCGAAAAGAACGTTTTTGAACTTCAAAACCGACGCCGCCTCGTCAGTCGTCATCTTCAATTTCAAAGGTTAGTTTTAAAATTATCAGTTGTTGACTCAATCCAAAATATATAATAACGTTTACCGCTTAACTGCCTTTTGAACAGAGATAGAAATGATCGTCACTGCGTCAAGTGATTTTAATAATAGAAAAGAAACAGTCTATGCAGCACTGTCTACTTTGTTATTTCGAATGTCTATTGATAGTATTTATCCCAAATATAGTATTTTAATATCCGATCGATCGAATTACTTATATTTGCGAAATATTTTAATTTAATATGAAGTGACACAAGCATAATACTATCCTAGACATTCGAAATAACAAAGTACACAGTGTTGCGTACGCAGTGTTATTTTCCATTTTCTGTCAACTTCGAAAATTTCGGGTTAACATGTCTACATTGGAAATATGCTATTATGAAAATCACTTGACGCAGTGACGACTGACGATCATTGTTATCTCTATTCAACTCTTTCAATGTAAAAAGGCAGTTATCTGTCATGATGTTATTATATATTTTAGATTAAAACAACAACTGATGATTTTAAAACTAACCTTTGAAAATTGAACGAGGCGGCGTCGGTTTAGAAATATTTCTCTAGGGAAAGGGCAGACGGCGATATTTCAATGCATAACTTTCGCGTGTTAGCAATAATTTTCTTTAAATTTGAATCGTTCTTTACTTTTCTTTCTCAACGACGACAGATGAGTTCAGGAAGCGCTTTGTTTCGCTGAAGCACGTCGCCATGAGCTTTTGACACATTTTCAACTTCTTACAGCGTGCGGAGTCCGCGACGGTTCGAGGAAAGATCGATTCCATCTACGACGACAGGATAAAACTTCAGTATCGGAGCCATTACATGCCGCCAGTAGCTGCACCTGGACAACCAAAACGTACCATCCCCTCCCACTAAATTAATTTTTGTTATCACCCAGAATCTGGGTGACACGTGACCAGCCCCTGCCAGGGCCTTTTCGCAGCGCGCGTGGCGGGGGGTCGGCGGCGGGCGGAGATAGGCCCTGGGTACGAGGTTGACAAAAACATGGATCTTTCGTGCAGGCGTCCCCCCTTCGCCTTTCCGCTTCCCCCCTAACGCCGTCATGCAGGCTACCTGTCCCCTGGCATTGACTGTATGAATTACACTGATGATGGAATTTTAGCAGCTTTTCATAAAAAAAAAAACCTACAGAGACGATTTTGCTTGGACATCGGGAAAATATAGCCGGCGATTTGCTATACAGTACCCGCCGGGCTCCGGCGGGAGCCGGGTCTGAGCGAAAACCCTGAAACATGTCTATTAAGTGTTAAGGGTAAAACCACCTTCAATTCTATAGGATAGCGGTGTTTTCGCTCCAATTTGGAGAGAATTTTAAAGCTTAGAACACGCTCTTAAAGTGCCACTACGATCGATATTTTTACGTATTTATAAAGCAGAGCTGCTAAATATTACTTGGTCGAAACCGTTTTGCGATTCGACGATGGCAAGTATTATTTTTCTTACTCCGAATCTGGAGTTGTTATGTCCGCCATTAATCGTTCATGTTCTTGACCAGCGTAACGAAGTGACGTCAGATTCTCAACGCGAAGACTCCACATGGCTAATTCTTCAAGTAAATCAAGGTCGTTTTTTCAAATTCTTCGTCTGAAAGGCTGGACATTTCATCTACTTCTCTAAAAAACAAGAAAACAAATAACCTCGACCGAAATTCAGGCGTAGAATTGAGAATCTGACGTCACAAACAATATTATCTTTTGAAATTGCGGGCTCACTTGGAACACGTTTTTAGTAATGGTGACCTAACTTCAAAATACCATTTTTTAGTTTTTTTTTACATCGATGATCACTTTCGACCCTGAAATACTATTCTATACTAAAGAAAATCTAAAAGACGGGGGTGAATTTTCATCGTAGTGGCACTTTAAAGAATAGCATCACTGCTTTTTATATAATCCAATACATATAAATAAGTCTGTTTTTCTTAAATGCTATCTAGTTGGTTGTTCTTAAAAACTATACATAATTAGCGAGCAACCTTATTCAGACAATTAGTTTACAGACCAGCCAAAAAATTAGTGAAGGCTTTTATTGCTATTCTGTTTCCAGTTGTAAATACTGCATGAAGAAAAAATTATATTTTGTAATATCAAAAATATACACAAACACTAATAGGTTATAAAAGTAGGCAAAAAGGTTCCAAGCAATGCGTGTGTTTTTTTTATCTTGCCACATGGTAACAATCGATGATATTTTTTCACAGGACAACGTCATCGAGTACGAAGAAAAGTATAGAAAAGCCATGGTGACTATAGCTCAGTTGGACAACGAAAAACAGGCCTTGGTTTACCAAGCCGAGAATTTAAAGGACAAGTGAGTTAACCTTGCCACTGGTTAATTTGTTAAAAAGACGTTTAGAGTGCCTATGAAACGAATTTTTTTCAGTTGTTTGTTGTTAGGCATGTTTAGAACTTTCGTATTTGATATTTGCTAAAAATTAAAAGAAAATTTTAAGACGTTGTTTTTAAGCACCAAAATCGACCAATTTGTTAAAATATCTGTCTCAGAGACTGCGTCAAGATGTTTGATAAAGAGAGCTAGAGCTTCAGTGAGCGAAAGAGAGCGTATTTAAAAAAAAATGTCAAGCGATTCGGAAACTAGGGCAATAAAAGAACGCCAAAAAGTGGTCACTTCAACATGCGGCTAAATACCATGTGACTTGTTGGTGTGACGTCAAGGTGTTTACAAGTAGTGTATAAAGATGACAGAAATTAGTGAAAAAGCAACAAAAACACGGTGGAAAATATTACGTTGTTGGGCCACATTGCTGACGCTCCATAATATCATATTGAACATTTAATTGTCCAATCATTGTTGTCGTTTCGACGTGCAACGCTGACTTTTCAATTCAGATAATAAACACCTCGTGTATGATATATTTAAGAAATAAAAAACGTATCGCGTGTGATTATCGAGTTCAACCTCGTACCCAGGGCATTTTGCCTCCACGGCGGAAGGTCGGCGAAAATGGCCCTGGGATCGGCTCGTCCATTCTATAATGCGATTGGCTTGTCATAAAACTCAATTAATTCAGCCGAGTATAATTTATTCATCTAAATCTGAATGCCGTCTTCAAATTTTACAGTAAATTAGAAGTGATAGCTTTCGCTAAATTGGTGATGTATGCTTCTTCATACCTTTTGTAAGAAATAACCATGGATGTATGGTGGATTATTAAGCTTGTTAGCTGCTTTTATGCCACGAATGCTGACATAAACAACTCTGAAGAGCATAACAATTACCATATCTAAACACCCAGAAATTCTTTCGCCGACCTTCCACCGTGGAGGCAAAATGCCCTGGGAACGAGGTTGTATCGAGTTATAATGCACGAGAGATGCGTGTAAAACACAAGGCGGCAGCCGAGTGTTTGCCGAGTGTTTTACTAACTTCTTGAGTGCCATTATAACTCGATAATCACACAGCGACAAAGTTTTTCATTTCTTTTATAAAATAATACCATTAAATTATCAAAGTAAAATGCAGATTTACCTGTTATAAGAGGCGTTGCTACGTAGCTTTTGTCAACACCACGTTGGTAATTTCAGCGATGAAAATGCACTCAAACGTGCAAGTAAAACATTTCCTTTTGTTGACAACTTGATTTAACTTGTATCACCAGAAATTTAACCTCCAAAGTCGCCCAAATTTTGTCCGCCATTGCTCAAAACTTGTTCCAGACGAGCCTGCGATTTCACAGCAGAGTATGTCATTATGACGTCAAAGACTCAACATTGATAAGCTTTATGGAAATTATACGACAAGTTACAATAGAAAGTTTTCCCCAAGTAGCTTTATATTCATACACAACTAACCACGTGTTGAGTCTTTGACCTCTAATCGCAACCTAAGCTTCCGGAACATGTTCGAGTAATGGCGGCCATATAATCTGGTATAAAAACAGAATGAAAAAGAAACTTCCCATGCTCGCAATTGCTTGAAATTTGGCAAGTTAAGTAAGAACACCATGCTCTTTACAAATATGTAAAAATTCGGGATACCAAAAATTTGATCACAGGGCACTTTAACGTTCTATGGTTGTTAAGAAAACGTTTTTACCCAAAGAAACATGATTAATGAATTCATAATAAATACAGCTGTAGTCAGGTTTCTTTCAGAAAATATAACAAGGGGGGGGGGGGGTGGTCGGATCAAACGCCAGGCAGTGGAGCATTGAAGGCACCACACCGGGGTAAATTTAGAGTCTCTGAAATAGCATTTCCTGCATTTTAAGGGCGATATAAGAGAGTTTTGAAGGATACATAATGTCAATACAAGCGGATACAAGCCATGTACATCGTGTAGTGGGACATGTTGTGGGGATATGTCACACGGACAATTAAATCACATATTTGTGTGTACCACCACTGAAAATCTAAATGAGATGGTCTCTGACGTCAGGTGCAGGGTAGAGAATTTTCACTCATTAAAAAATGTCTTATATCTCAATGATTGCTAAGTGTTCATTATCATGAGGAGTTATTATACGCACATTTTCAAGTACATTTGTTGAACAAACTTGAAGATGGAACTAATATTTTAATGAGTGAAAATTCTCTACCCTGCAGCTGACGTCAGAGACCATCTCATTTATTTATTTATTATGCTTCGCCAACTGTATAGTACATAATGAAAGTGGCGGGTTGCCGCAACAGCGTACGCCAATTATTGCGGTTATTTTAAAAACGAAGTAAAATACGGAAAAGTTGTAAAAGGTCTCTATCATTTTACGAGTTCTTTCATATTAGACAAACTTAATTTTTGTTGCCAATGTCCTTTAAGCGACCACATACTCCTGACCCCGAGGTGGTCGCGACGAGAGAGTCCACTGTAAACGCCTTTCGAGTGTATGATATAGCTTATCAAAAGAACCAGTATTTTAAAGAGAAATTTGAAGGAAAGTTGGTTTAATTTATGGACGTTTATTACCATATTTACCACTGATCTCAAAAATAGGACTGGATTGAGCTTTCTATTGTATCTGATGAGTTGATTTTGAACCCTGCATATTTGCATAATGTAAATTGCGAGAGATCATTAGAAGCTCCGAGTTTGCAAGCAAATCAAACTGTGACGCTCGCGAAATAGGTTTAGTGTCTGGCCAATTTAGTTTCTTTGTTGACATTAAATGCATAAAATCTTGAACCTAATTTGACGTCTCATATTAGGCTTCTCTCACTGGATAATTAGAGCCAACGGCGGCCATTACTAAGGGACCAAAGTCGCAGTAATTCTGTAGGTAGGCCATGAATCGTTTTACCCAGTAATTTGAAAAAATGTCTTCTGGTCCTCTTTATAGTAAAATTATTTTATTTTGTCGATGGTAAGAGCACATAATCCAACAAAAAACCTCATAGGATCCTCAGTTGGTCCCTTAGTAATGGCGGACTTCTGGCTTCATTTTCTGAACAATAGTTGCTCGATCCAGTCTTCGTTCAAGATCAGTGATATTTACCAACAACGTCTCGGTTATGATTTTGCTTTGTGTTTTTTCATGAATTATTAATGAGTTTTAGAATACCATATAATATATAATGGAATATTGTCTGTTTAATTCCACTATGGCTGTATCTGAAGTGTTCAGAGCAATCACGGATGCTGTAGCCACGAGGAGGCACAAATGCACAATTATTTTATTATCGAAAAACATTACGTTCTGAGAAGGGAATTAAAAGCCATTATTATATGGCTTGGCTTGTGAGCGGTCTTAACGCAGATTTTCTGAAATCTGATTAGTTGCTGAACGGTCTTTACAAACCGGTAAAGACCGGTCTTTACGGAACCGCTGAAAAGATATAAAAAATTTTGAAAACTGAGAAAATGTGAGAAATTTAAAAGAACCCGGGTTCAATCCCAGCCGGAAGGCCTTGAAGTTGCATTTTTCGCAACTGGTCGCGGTTTGGTCTTAAAATGTATATATTCCAACACTCGAAATTTTCCTTCACCCTAAATCCTTAGAACATGTAGTTTAATCGAGTGAAATGCCAAATATTACATATAATAAAAACCTTATTAACCTCGTTTGGTCGGTCTTTACGGCAAAATTATCCTGCCCTTGGTCTTTTCGCACAGACCTCGCTCCTTCGTCGCTCGGTCTGTACTGAAAGATCGCGGACAGCATAATTTTGATGTAAACACCTCCCGCTCGGTAAATAGATATTTAATTTGCCCCAGCTGTCCATTTTTTTATGCTCCACTTGAAACATACACTTTCGTGTTAAAAACACTTTAATTTAGACTAGAAGACGAGGAAGATGCCAGTACAGAAGCTCGTTATGAGTTGAAAGAAAAGAACAAGGTATGATATCCAAGAATTGTAACCAATAAGATCACTTATGTTCAGGTGAATATTTATTATTATTATACATTCGAACTTCATTCTCGTTCCTTATTGATCAACATACTCTAGTTAATTCTCAATGTCCGGCAGCTGTGACGTCATTTCCGTCTAATACTGTGAATTATTAGACGGAGGTGTCCAAAAGAAATCATTGGACGCTGATGATGTCATTACCTCAAAGCGCCCGAAAATAACTAAATAACAAAATGGCTTGCATTAGATTTGCTTCTGTTGACGAAAACAACAGTGACAATGAAGACAACAGTGACGATATCTATAATAAAACAATTATTGGATTCGGCTCACGCATGACATCAAGAATTATCACATACTTGTGCCTTTATCAGGGTGATAACAGCGGGCGATAAAAACGATGTCATGTCCCGCTGAAAAACGATATGTCCGGCTGAAAAAATGTGCCGATAAAAACGATATGTCTATTTTTAATACTTATTGTTGATTGATTATTCTAATTGTACCAATTTAGACCCTAATTTAAAGATAAATATTAGAGCCCAGCAAATGACTTTGAGACAAGACATAATAAAAGAGATTTAATTGCTAACGTTTCGTTGCTTGCAGCTCAAATTCATTTGCTGGGCTTTAGTATTTATCTTTAAATTAAATTTTCCGCCTGGTATATCTATTGCCACAATTCAGACCCTGATAAAGGCAAAGTATGTGATAAACAGGTTATCACATTCGTGACTCGGTGGATAGTTTTATCGCTTTCAGGACGATATCACAATTGTCCCTCGTTCGCTGCGCTCACTCGTGACAATTACGATATCGTCCCTCAAGCGATAACACTGATATCACCTCACCCGGTCAATGTTATCCACGTAAGCCTTCGAATTCGACAGATAACATTGACCTCGGTCTGGATAATTCTTGATATCATGCTCAGCCTCATGCAATAATTGTTTATTAATAATCTTTAATCAGGTTAACCAACTTCACCCTAAGGTAATTAGTCAATAACCTTATTCAGACAATTAGTTTACAGACCAGCCGACAAATTAATGATGGCTTTTAGTGCAATTCCATTTCCAGTTATCATCATAAATACTGCATGATGAAAAAATAAATTTGTAATATTAAAAATATACGTAAATACTTAGGTTATAAAAGTAAACTAAACGGATCCATTCTTTTAATGAAGAATATAGTTCAGAACAAATCCTGAAAAAAATCAGAGATTTTGGTTAAATACTTTTCTAGTTGATAGATTTTAAACAATCCACATCCACACTTCCAGAAACACAGTTTTGGAGAAAATGGCAATCAAAGTTGGTAACAACAGATAAAAGTAATCATATATGGTTTAGAAATACACTATTTTGAGCAAAACTAATGCAAAACTAGTCTCACTTTTGGTTTCAAAATTTTCAAGGTTATGAAGTTATCTTCCCCCTAATTAAAGTGCCTATGCAATGAAAAATTCAGTTGTAAAATAACTCTTTTATTTGAAAGAACTCTTGAAACTATAGACTAACCATTTACAACTTTTTCATATCTCACTTCACTCTTGCGATATTAAGATTTGTTTAATATGTAATATTAAACAAATGACATTACAGGGCATAATAACCATTGAAAATGCTTATATATCGTTGAGATTATTTATTGAAATCACTTGCAATGCAGGTGCATATATCCAATGACCTCAAATGTGCAAATCATCAAACGATTCCATATGATAATGGTAAAGATATGCATTGTGATGTCATATGTATGTTCCTTTACATATTAAACAAACCTTAATATCTCAAGAGTGAAGTGAGATATGAAAAAGTTGTAAATGGTTAGTCTTTATAGTTTCAAGAGTTCTTTCAAACAAAAGAGTTATTTTACAATTTTGCATTACATAGACACTTTAAAAAGTCACAACCAAGTTGCCGTTCTTGTTTTTCGCAGTACTCGCCAAATGTGTCGTTCGTGTTTCCCTAAAACAGTCGGTTCATGCAGTCAAGAATTCAGTATCTAAATTGTGAGAATTAACAAAACGTAAAATGTCAAAGTTTAGTTTTTCGATGTCGTCGACAACCAAAAATTACTTTTTATATCGAAGTATACGACTTACTAGTCGGAATATAGTAGTTTGGCGATATGAAAATGCTCGTAACATATTTTAAAAGTTGAATAAGCTATCTAAAAACAGGTTATTTTGTCGCCATTTTGAGTGTGTTAATTTCTGGTTAGCGTTGTATTTCTCACTGTTGTACTACCTGTCCTGGAGTCATGTATTGCCCAGTTTTTGGTTGTAATATCGATTACAAAAATAACGCTGAGAAACTTAAAGTGCCCCTAACCTATTTGGAAGAACTTTTAAAATGATAAAATAACTTCTTTTGAAGATTTCGTTTCTTCGCTTTATTTTTGAGACATGAGTTTGTTTGATATGCAAATGTCCGGAATTTACGTCACACATGCATAATGACTTATTGGAGAAATGTGTGTATCTCTTTCATTCTCGAAAGAAATCCTGTTGAAAGTTTGGTGTTGTGGGAGAAACACGCACACGTGTTATTCACACTTTAGCGTTTTTATTTGATGAACGCAAAGATATATAACATTCTCTGATAACTGGAACCAATGACCAACCCTAACCAGTTTTGTTCCACGTAGCCAACCAGAAAACCTGTTCTTTCTAGGTAGGTACTTACCGTGCGCTTACCAGAGGTGTACGTTAATGGGAGGTTATAGATATAGAGAAATGGCCGGGACCTTGGACTGATGTCCGGGACCTTGGACTGATGTCCGCTTACGGGAGGTGTCCGCTTATGGGAGGTGTCCGCTTACGGGTGGTGTCCGCTAGTGGAAGTTCTTGGGTGCTTAAGCAATTTTGTCAGCCAGTGTGCCATAAGCTTATAGGTAATAACCTACATTTGTAATTATGAATCCATAACTGCCAGTTCGTGCTCCTTGTGTGGTTGTTCTGTAAGCGGATACCTCGATGAGGTGCCAAGTTTCCACTGTATCGCCTGTTCAATAACTGTTGCTACGTTATTTGGTAGGAAATTGACCGTTTGAAACGCGAGAACAAAACAGTAGAAAGAGAAATCCTGAAGTACCAAGAGGCACTTGAGTTTCGAGATAATTTTATTGCCGTAAGTATTCTAAACCTTGGATATGCCCATCTATATATGTTTATTCATTCAGTTGCTTAGTATTTTCCTGCCAAGACCCCTCCTATACAGTTCAATTCATGAGCGCTTCTATTAACAAGCGCTTTTGTTACCTATTATTCTTCTCCAGGAAAAAGGCTTGTCGCTATTTGAAGACTTGGAGAAAGATAGTTCTGTTAGTGAATGTGACGGCGAGAACTCTTCTCCTGCTGGAAACGATGCAAGCGGCACGGGTGTATCATCTGCAGGTAGATGGGAACTGGTATTATTATTTCTTGTATTTGAGCATAGTCACTAGAATTATATTGTCTGGAAACGGCGATTTATGCTGAGGATGCCCTGAAAGTGCACAAGTCTTGTTTTACGTTCATTAATATTTTGAACCCAAACGCTGCTTGCTATTATACAGAAAATACAATGTGTTCAGTAAGTGTGAAAATGCACACATTTGTATAAATGTGAACAAAAACAAAGATGTTGGCCGCGTTTCCAGCGGACAATATAATTATATTGACTAAAAATTGACTATGATTTGAGAGATGACGTCTGTATATTGTGGACCTTACGCAAACACTACGTGTTGCACATTTGCACATTTTATCACTTCCAAAAAGACTTAAAGTTTCTAAAAGAATTGCATTGACTATTTTCAAGTCAATCTTGCAAAACAAAGAGAATGGATAATATTTAGTTTCAAAAGCAATCCCAACGCCGTTCTTGTTCTCCGTACAAAATCACTATGTGAATTTGCACGACGACGTCCACATACGGAGAGGTAACAGTTGTTACTTAAGATTGCCTTGAAAGCACATATATATATATATAGTGATATATTTAAAATTATCTAAAACATCTAGTCATTACACGGTGTTTCATGCTTAACGCAATCATCAGACGACTGACGAACTATAACGTGTCACTGAATAAATATGCTTGTGAGGCGGAAGTGTTAATTGTCAGGCGGTATTGTCTTGAAGTTACACAATAAGTGCTTATTAACATGGCGACAGTTTGATAAGATTTCGTTTCTTTTGTTCAGGAGGTTGAGTTTCTGAAAAGTAATGTGATATTTTTCAGCTAGGCAGAGTTCGCATCTTTTGGAGCCGTTTTTGAAGGCAGGCGCTCTGTCCAGGATTGACCACTTTATTTCCGTGTTGGTGGCGTTGTCTCGCAGGTTCCAGATGTGCTTTGAAAGCTCTGTTGCGTTGATTTTGTTTCGGTAGCGTAGTGAGTTTCGATGTTTGTAGAGTCGGTCTTTAAAAGAGTGTTCTGTGAGTCCTATGTAGTTTGAGTTGTTGTCGTCCTTGTCGTTAGTAACTTGCGCTCGGTATACTAGGCATTGGCTGAGGCATTCACCTTGGTGGGGGCATTTCTCCTTAACTTTGCAGTTACATTTCCGGGTTTGATTTGCTTCTTTACTGGCTGTTAGAATCTTCTGGTTGTGAGAATTCACAATGCTCGATACATTAGGCATGCAGCTGTAGCTGACTTTAACATTGTTCCGGTTGAAAATTTTATGGAGCTTGTGGTTCTTAGGGAAATGTTTGTCGAGAAGACGGAGAAATTTACAAGCTATACGTTTGTCTGAACGTTCATACTGTATGGAGGGTTGAACCAGGTGATGTTCCGTTCCCGTTTCCTTTTGGCGTTTCCTTCGTCGTTGGGTGGTTGTACTCTATAGTGTCTTCATATCCGCTGGCTTTTAACGCGTTGTTGTAGTACGGTGCCGCTTTATCGAAAATTTCTTTGTTCGAGGATATGTCGCTGATCCGCTTGCTGATGTTTTTTGGAATCTGTTTAATGATATTGGGTGGATGGTTGGATTTGGTGTGGATGTAGATAGGGTTGTCGTTCGGTTTCTTGTAGGGTTTGTAGGAATCAGTGGGGAGGTTGAATGTGACATCAAGGAAGTTGACTTCTTTCAGGTTGGCTTGGATTGTTATGATTAGACCTTGATCTTTAAAAACTTTGGTAATTTCTTTCCTAATTCTGTCGGATGTTTGGCTGTTACTACGGAAGGCTGCTAGACCATCGTCCCGGTATAGTCCAATTTGTGACTTTCCGTATTTTCTCGATAAAATACTCAGGATGTAGAGGCCCACTAACTCGCACACTTCGGCTCCATCAAAACTTCCCATAGTGACATCAAATGTGTTGTCACTATCCTTTTTCGACCAAGCAGTGCCTTTATCGAAGAGTAATATATAGATATATATAGAGTAATATATATATATATATATA
Organism: Chrysogorgia sp. JL179-B06; assembly: GCA_035772405.1. Classification (NCBI taxonomy): domain Eukaryota; kingdom Metazoa; phylum Cnidaria; class Anthozoa; order Scleralcyonacea; family Chrysogorgiidae; genus Chrysogorgia; species Chrysogorgia sp. JL179-B06. Next base: position 4,350,123 of record JAYKKM010000193.1, on the reverse strand, counting down.
TATATATATATATATATATATATATATATATATATATATATATATATATATATATATATATAATACTAAATTTATACTAAAACAATTAGACAACTCGCCCTTGTTTTCTATGAGCGATAGTCAACTCGGCTCCGCCTCGTTGACTATCTGCTCTTAGTAGAAACTGACCATGGTCTATTACAAATGCTGCATTCTGATTGGCTACTCAACCGTTGTCTATTCGTGATAGACAACGTTTGGGAAACGCGTTCAAAACAATGGCAGAAAACTCTCGTTTTGGGGAGGTTTCACATGAGTTTTCGGATATTTTTTGGAGAATGCATGATTTGTAATAGTCCACTAATTTGTTTCTACTAAAACAATTAGACAACTCGTCCTCGTTGTCTATGAGCGAATAGTCAACTCAGGCTTCGCCTTCGTTGACTATTCGCTCATAGACAACTCGGACTCGTTGTCTAATTGTTAAATAGAAAACGCGGGCTCGTTGTCTAATTGTTAATTATAACATGGATGGATTACGCCATCGCGATACGCCATCAATTAGGCATGATACGCCATCAATTAGCCATCATACGCCATCAATCAGCCATCCTACGCCATCAATCAGCCATCATACGCCATCAATCAGCCATCATACGCCATCAATTAGACATCACGGCGCCATCATACGCAGTAAGGAGAATTTACGTGTTGATAAAAAAGATATTTGTACATTTTATTTGCTTTCTACGGGTTATTTTATAAAAGAAATAGAAAACATTTTTATCCGTGTTCCCATACGTTATATAAACACTCGTGGAAGTTTGGGAGAACTCGAAATCGCGTGGAAACACTCGCCCTACGGGCTCGTGTTCCCACTATGATTTCTCGTTCTCCCAAACTTCCACTCGTGTTTATATAACGGTATGTAAACACGGAAAATGTTTTCTATTTCTTAAATATATATATATATATATATATATATAGATAAAGAGTAATATATATATATATATATATATATATAGATATATATAGATATATACATGTATATATAGATAAAGAGTAATATATATATATATATTATTTAATAATAATTTGAAGCTGATCTAGATAAAAAACTTTTTATCTAGATCAGCTTCAAATTATTATTAAATCATGATGTCTACTGATCGCTCTTCAAACATATATATATATATATATCTCGAACTATATTTTCCTAACTAAATTTTCCTTCACCATAAATCCTTTCAACATGTAGTTTGATCGAGTGAAATGCCAAATATTACCTATATATATATATATATATATATATATATTACGGTATCTGGTCTTGTACTCGAGAAATGACTTCATTTTCGTATTTTATGCTTCTGGATGCCGCCATTTTGTGTCATGCTGGAGTTTGCTCAACGGCTCGACTCGATGTGCAGCCCGGGTTTCTTTTCAATTACGACGTCATTGAGTTGACGTCAAGACTCATCAGTCAAGGAACAGAAGACAAGCACTCAATAACGTCAAAATTGAAAAGAAAATCCCCACTTTACATCAATAGACCTTACCCCCATTATGACACATGAATCTATTAGTGACTACTACTACCAGAATCCTTTTCGGTATATCTTTTTGTGATGTTAAGTTGAGCAATTGTTTTCCGTCTCCCAGTGGGAAAGGAAATCTCGCAAGTAATTATGGTAGTAGTAGTCATTAATAGATTCGTACGTCATAATGGGTAAGGTCAATTATGAATGGTCGAGCAAATCTAAAATGGCGGCTCCCAGAAGCATAAAATACGAGAATGAAATCGTTATTTCTCACGTACAAGAGCAAATACCGTAAAACTATTAACATTTCTAAACATTATACTTAAAGGCCTTTTATTTAAAAGTAATTTGTTTTTTGGGTACAGTTGCCCTTTAAATAGGAATAAAAAATTCCAAAAGGTTGGTGTACTGCCCATAGATATAGGAGATCGCGGGCTCGTTACTTGACCATTGTTTTGATAGCGAGCCACTATGGAGCTCTAAGATGGCGGCTCGAGCGGGAAAACCACATCGCAGTAATCCTGGGTGCTTTTCCTGGAAAATTACTACTTCGAATGAATAGAAAAGGAGCAAAAATGTCCAAAGACAAGCGTTTTTGAGAGTTTTTCGTTGACAATCACGCGTAAAGTGATTTGCCTTGTTTATAGTCACTTGGGCTTTTGCCCGCCTGAGTCGCCATCTTGGATTACCCTTAGATAGTCACGGAGTCGAAGCCACAATCTGTGCCTCCTATATGTATGGTATACTACCAAATTTTGAATGGGAGAGGTCTTACGTTTCAAGTGAAGGCCCATCCTCACCTAGTTTTAAGTGCGTTTACGAAACATTAGAACTTCTATTCACTATTTCGGCAGTACCGCAACCTTTTAGAATATTTGATTCATAACTCGCTTGTGCTTACTCACTAATGTGCGACATTTGGGCCTTTTAGAAGACACCAACCAATTAAATACAAGTGATTCAGCGGGAAGAAGAGCGTCAGTATCAGATGATAAAGAAGTTCTCGTTGATCAGGTAAAATTAAGACCGTGGATCATTTGTATACTTAAGAAGTCAAAATCCAGAGAAGAACCTGGAACTAGCCTGGGGCTTTTGAGGGGTTGGGTTCAAACACTCGAGATTTTCCTTCACCATAAATCCTTAGAACATGCTGTTTAATCGAGTGAAATGCCAAATATAAATATTACTTGTCATATACATTACACATATACACAGGGGCGGACTGAACGGTCGGGCAATCGGACGCGGACCGAGGGCCCCGGATGGCGTTGGGGCCCAAAAAGGAAGGAGAAAACTTCCCGCAAGAAGCCTTGAGAAAAGTAGAGTAGTTGCGTTGACAAAATCGGAATGTCAATGAATCGACCGATTTCCGCCCGCGCTAGTACGCTACGACAATTTTTCGAAGTTCGAGACTGTTTTGGTAACATTCGTATACATTCGAATCTTCGACATCACTACCTTGGTCTCGGATTATTTGCAAGCATCTGGATTGGACGTTCCACAAACATGGAGAATGATAAACGATGCAACCGACATATTCAACGCGATCACCAGATATTTTGCTGATATCTACCAACATACAACTACATTTATCAATGGAGTGAATAATAAATTAGATGGAGAATATATTTTCCTTACACCAAACCTCTTAGAAATTCGTTCAAATCGACGACCCACTGGAATAGAAAGTTCGACGAAACATTTCAAGATTTCCTGTCATAACATCCTATAGACACACTGGTAGAATTTAGAAAGCATCAACATGCGACTCAGATCACAAAGATCTGTGTCAAGAAATTGCATGCTTTGATCCTGACAGGTTTGACGAAGTAAAAGCACATCCAGAGAGAATCAAGCTTATCACAATACCTGAAGCCCTGCATGAAATTGACTAGGTTTCATTACGAGAGGAGCTTGTATCTTTTGCATCAAATTACACTCAACTCAAACAAGGACTACTGGTCGCCGACGATAATTCAGATGAAACCGATGAGTGTGATAATGACAACATGGTGGATGGTGAGGTAAATTAGAACCCACGGAATCCACCCTCGAAGAGATTGGTGAAAAAGATTGCTTGCAAAAAACTGCCTTTCGTTTGCCTTCAGATTGCTGTTCCAAGGACTTCTACTTTTATAGTCTACAATCAATCACAAAGACTAAACATATGTGGTTTAATTTCTTAGTGTGTTATGCACTTATGTTCATTTTAATAAAGTATTTTAAACGACTGAGGATACTACTCGTTATGAAACGTCTTCTTGTCTTCTTTGTCTTATTTCCATCCGTAATTTCAAATAAATATTTACCCCTAACATGCGACCCCTAACGTGTTCAATACACCTCTTTAGATTGAATTATTGCAAACGCAAGTTGCTACTATGAAGACCGCAGGAAACGAAAGAAACTTAGAAGCTCCCACTGCAAGTGAACTAGAAGAAATTAAAAGTAAGTGACTGTCGCTGATAAGGGAATTATCAAGGCCCATTTATTCAAAGGGCGACTAACATTAATCATGGGTTAAAATTTAATCCGTTGTTTATTTTGAAATGTTCTGTTTGACAACATTTGTTCCAACTCTCTAGGACGAAACCTTTGTACATTTGTTTTTTGTCTGAACAGAAAACGTCGAACATCGTTTTTGTTTGCCATCGTTTTCGCCTTTTCGTTCACAAAATGTTCCCTAATCCTGGATTAAGGTTTATAAAATAACTTGTATACTACGCAGGCTCTGATTGGTCAACACCCGTGTTTGGATCAAGCCATCCAAACACGGAAATTTCCCGCCAAAAATTTCCTTACGTTTTGCTGCTGTTCTCTTGTATTATTTTATTTTATAAAATAAATACCTAATGGTTTTTCCGTGTTTGGATACTGTGATCGCTTTTCCCCAATCTCGCAATTTCCCGCGTGTTTGGATCACAGTATCCAAACACGGAAACCATCAGGTATTTCTTTAATAATCGGCTTTCGAACAACCTGGCCCAGAACATTTAGTTTTAGTGAATGGACTCCTTTGCAATTTGACCGTTTATATTGTAAATATTGCTTGCATGCATCCCACACTCCATAGTGCATATCAGGAGGGGTTTTACTCTAATATTATTACCTCGACTGTAAATTGTCCAATCAGAGAGCTACATTTGTTCCACTTGACCCTTTATTTTAATATGGTGATGAGCCATGTGGTTTTCTTTGAGTCTTTGATGTCATTTCCAGAACATGCTTGATTAATGGCGGCCGTATAATCTTATATAAAAACAGTCGAAAAGGGTAACTTTCCATGCTCGTAATGACTTGAAATTTGGCAAGTGAAATAAGGAGGACATGATCATTACGAATATGTAAAAATACAGAACACCAAAAATATGATTTCATGGGCACTTTAAAACATAAGTAACTAATAAGTTGGTAGTACAAATATATACATATACATATGGAAATCTGGTGATATATATGCTCGATGCAGTAATAAATCACAATTAATTACTTCAGTATACAAGTGGCATCTATATTGAAGGTACAGTATCCTTCGATTTGAACATGAGCATATCCTTATGCGTAAAAATCCTTTGTTGGGTGTTTGAGGTCTATTCCTCAGTTTGAGGCTTATTTCTCAGTTTGAGGCTTATTTTTGGGGGCTTATTGCAAGGATTTTTGCGTCTAAAATGTGGGGGGCTTATCTTCGGGGGGGCGTATTTTCGGGAGGCCTTATTCTCGGAGTTTACGGTATATGTATATTATACATGAAAACATTTGAATTTCATGTTCATCGCTGTTTCGAACAGCACTCAGTTTATGTTAAAAACAATTTCTTTTTCCTCCTAGGGGAGTTTGGTAGACAAGTGAACGATATGAAAATCAAAGTCCATAAAATGGAACAAGAAAATACGAGACTTGAAGGCTTGGTAAGAGCTAACATTGAATCCTAAATATTTGTAGTTAAGATCGTTTATCGGTTCAAGTCCAGTTTTTACAGTATAAACGGTATTTTATTGTTCTTTATAAAATAACCCAAAGTAAATGAGCAACAACACGCTGTCTGATTGGTTAATGAGCTCAAAAACCGTGACATTATAACTCAATAAAGCATAAGCTGACGTAATTCTTCGCGTAGATTTTGTCGTTTTTGACGGATTTTAAGTAGTTTAAATCACAAATAGAATACCTGGATACAAGGCTAATCAAGGCACTAACACAACAGAATGTTTTAACTGCAACGTTGAGTGCATTTTTATCGCTAAAATCGCCAACGTGTTTTCAACAAAGGCTTCCCAGCAACGCACATAGCAACGCCTCTTATAATCTGCATTTTTCATGGCTTTATTGTTAATTTAATGGTGTTATTTTATAAAAGAAATAAAAAAACTTTGTGGTTGTGTGATTATCGAGTTATAATGGCACTCGAGAAGCTAGCAAACCACTCGGCTATCGCCTCGTGTTTTACACGCATCTCTCATGCCATTATAACTCGATAATAATCACACGCGACACGTTTTTTTATTTCTTAATTAAAGGACAATGGTAACAAAAATATAAAGTACCTTTTACTCAAATTATGTGACCTAAATAGCCGGAATATGCTAGTTTGAGGTTGTAAAAATGCTCAATGCGTATTACAGTAATTAGGGTTTTTCTGTCAAATGACCTTGTGACGTCATGTGCTGGGTAAAGCGGTTAGTGTTGACGGTAATGCAAAGAAATTAAGCATTTTATAGCGTTATTTTTATAATCACTGTTACAACCAAAAACTGATAGGTAGCGCAACAGTAAGAAATACAACGCTTACCAGCACATGACGTCACGTCATATTCAAAATGGCGGCGCAAGAGCCTGTTCAAAATGTGTTACGAGTATTTTCATATAGAACCAAACTACTATATTCCCACTAGGTACGTCATATACTTCGATTTAAAAAGTATTTTTTTCGGTTGTCAATGTCTTTTATAAAAAATGTACTTTTTACATCAGCTTTTTATTTTCTCAAGGTAATGAGGTTGGAAAGTCAGGTAAAACGCTACAAGTCGCAAGCGGAAGCTGCGGTAAGCCATTATATGATGTTGCTGATGATTAATGCTAGATTGAAATAAATCCCAGCTGTTTTTGGTTGGCTCAGCCCAACTTGAGCCCTGTGCGACCTGTATAGCTTTTTTGTCCCTGGAGATGGTAACTATATACCATAGAAGATTACAGGTTCGATTCCTGTCCGGGACTCAGAATCATTTTTCTGAGGATACGAGTTTGACGATCGTCCATGTATCGTCTGTCTACTCCAAGCTCTCCCTGCACATTCACTACAGCAGTGTGTATATTAACACATATATACCCTAGCGATGGAAAATCTGAGGTTTTAGATAGGACGTTTCAGCGAAAACCTCAATCTGCGAAAACCTAGTTTATCAATTGAATTTCCTGTCCCGAAATCAGTGAACACGAAATCAGTGAACACTGCATGCCTATTGCTGATCTCTGTTATATACGAACACGCGGCCTGACATCAAATCGCCTAGACGTTGTTCTCGACCTGAATTCTCCCCCTATGAGATCACGCAGGAGATTGAAGACCACTATTAAAACAAATGCCAGAAACCTTATGAAGTTTACAAAGATTTTTAAATATACAAAGATTTTTATGTAATATATCATACATGAGAAGGCGTTTATTATCTGATTTGAAAACACCGCGAAGTGTGTTGAAAAACGATATAACTTCGAGGTGTTTTCGAATCAGATATTAAATGCCATACGAGTGAAGGTCCTTCCTTTCACTGTTTTGTTTGCTAATCATGTATGGTCTTCATCTTTGCAGGAATCGACTGAGGAGAGTTTGAAGTCCGATAAAAGAAAACTTCAAAGAGAGGTAAGATGTCGAGGTAGTCTCTAAAAATAAAAGAGATGCGGCGAAGCAACCTCGTACCCAGGGCATTTTGCCTCCACGGTGGAAGGTCGGTGAAAATGACCCTGGGATCGGCTGGTCACATGACACCCAGAATTTATGGGTGTTTAGATATGATAATTTAGTTCATTTGTTTTTGTTTACTTGTTGATGTGATAATGAATGATATGAACGAGACAATATCGAAGGAGACGAAACGTGCGTACTGTTTGTCAAAATCTATATATTCATGATGTGAAAATGCGACACGCTCAATCAGAATCCTGTACAGATTTTCGGATTACGGATTATCGCTTACGGATTTTCGCATGTGATAATAAATGTGAAAATTTCGCATGTGCAAATTTTCACGGAAATTTTGCATGGAAAGTCTTTGTATACAGTTTTCTTTTCACTGGTTGTTTGTGTGGATAGATTAATATTTCTACTTTGAAATTCCTTTAATTTAAGTGACATTGAGTTCGTTGCTATGGTGACAAACACGTAACAAATTCTCTTCGAAATGGCCTATACGGTAACCTCCTATTTTTTTCCATTTATGTTTTTTTCTTCCACCATGGACGATCAATAGGCAGACTAGTAAAAATAAAAATATAAAAATATTCTTTAAAGGGTATATGAAACGAAAATTGAGATGACTTTTTGTTGATTTATTTTAAAGTGGCACTACGACGGAATAATCGCCTATCCAAATTTTGAGTTTATTTAGAAGTACTTTTGAAATGAGAACAATTCTATTGTTTTATTGTTTTAATCAACCAATCACAAAACTTGATAGTATAGGTAGGTGGCGACCCAAATATTTCAGTTTGTTTGATATGTAAATGAGATGGTCTCTGACGTCATGTGCAGGCCGCAGGGTAGAGAATTTTCACACATTAAAAAATGTCTTATATCTCAGTGCAGAGATATTGCCAAGTGTACAACGTTCATTATCACGAGGAGTTATTGTACGCACATTTTAAAGTAAATTTGTGGAACAAACTTGATGATGTAACTAATATTTTAATGAGTGAAAATTCTCTGCCCCTGCACCTGGCGTCAGAGACCATCTTATTTACTGTACATATCAAACAAACTGAAATATTTCAAAAACGAAGTAAAATACCGAAAAGTTGTAAAAGGTGTTGCTCTATCATTTTACGAGTTCTTTCATATTAGACAAACTTCATTTTTGTTGCCAATGTCGTTTAAAAAGTTGAACGTAACTTTAAAGGGATATGGCAACACAAATTATTTTTGCCTTTCTGATTAGCAAATTGCCTTCGCTGGGTAATCGAAGTAAACAAAACGACTCTTGTGCAAAACAACATCACTAACTTCGACAAAAGACATTCCTGTTTTCCACCATGATCCGCCATCTTGGATAATTTTACGATATGCGTGTGACGTCACAAGCAGGGTAAAGTGAAAACTTTAGTCAGCCATAATTTCACGTATATAAGTCTAAAACTTGATTTTTGTGGATGTTTTTCTTTCTCAATTGAACTACAATACTTTTAAAAGTATACCACATAAATTCAGGTATCAGAAAGGAAAGTTTCATCATGTTTACCCTGCTTGTGACCTCATGTTAATTAGGTAAGGCATTAAAGGGATACTCCGGCCAAAATACAAATGCAGTTCATATGAAAGATCTTACTGACTTTAGTTTATTTCCAAAGTTTCAGCATTCCTATCAATTTAGTTAAGAAGATATGGCTAGTTGAAGTTGAAAATTTGAGGAGTTTGACGCCATATTGGTTTTGCGAATATGACGTCATTGAGTGATTCTTTACCGGCAGTGGAGTTGTTTTGATGGCAATCACATAGTGATAGCTGTTGTGAATACTGTTTGGACGAAAACTAGTCGAAATAAACTATTTAGTTCCTCATTGCAGGAAAGTAGAGGAGCTTCTTAGGCATAATACAAGATAGCATCACTCAGTGACGTCATATTTGAGAAACAAAATGGCATCGAAATTGGACAAACTCTCCAACTTCAACTAGCCATATCTTCTTAACTAAATTGATAGGAATGCTGAAACTTTGGAAATCAACTAAAGTCAGTAAGATCTTTCATATGAACTACATTTGTATTTTGGCCGGAGTGTCCCTTTAAAACAAGATAGCGGATAACAAGATTTTTATTTGTGGAAATTAGTGATGATGTTTTGCAGCAGAGTAGATTTTCACTTGGATTGCCCTCGTATGACCGTTTGTTTATCAGAAAGGCAAAAATAATTTTTATTGCCATATCCCTTTAAAGTGTTTATGAAACGAAAATTGAGGTGACTTTTTTATTGATTTATTTGAGAGAACTCCTCAAATGATAAAGAATGGCGTTTGTAGTTATTTAATATCTTATCTCGTTCTCAAGTTATTCAAGATTGTGTAATATGACCTATGACGTCACTAGTTGTACCCACCATTATGATGAATCAGAAAATGAAGCATATCTACAAAACTATTGAACAAAATTCCTTGAAACTTTACACAAATATATAGGTCACTAAATTGAATATCCCCACGTCAACTTTATCATTACCATAGCAATATACACTAGTTCCCAGACCTTTCATCCTACAGCAAAAATTTCTATTTTCCACTATGCCCTAAACGGATTTTGACTCGAAGTTGCTCTGTTTTGTTGGCAATACTATTGAAAATATCCCTCACTGATCAATAGTTATAAATATTGGTTTAGAAAACGCAGAATATAAACAAGTTTATGAGAGGAATAAAGGAGTCTGGGAACTAATCTGTTCCCATGGCAACGATAAAGTTTACGTGGGTTATTCAGTTTAGTGACCTGTATACTTGTGCAAAGTTTCAAGGAATTTTGTTCAATAGTTTTGAAGATATGCTTCATTTTCTGATTCGTCATATGGTGGGTACAACTAGTGACGTCATCGGTCATATTACACAATCTTGAATAACTCGAGAACGAGATAAGGTATGGAAGAACTACAAACGCCATTCTTTATCGTTTGAGGAGCTCTTTCAAATAAATCAATAAAAATGTCATCTCAATTTTCGTTTCATAAACACTTTAAAGTGTCTATGAAACGAAAATTGAGATGACATTTTTATTGATTTATTTGAAAGAGCTCCTCAAACGATAAAGAATGGCGTTTGTAGTTCTTCCATACCTTATCTCGTTCTCGAGTTATTCAAGATTGTGTAATATGACCTATGACGTCACTAGTTGTACCCACCATTATGACGAATCAGAAAATGAAGCATATCTTCTTCTATTGAACAAAATTCCTTGAAACTTTGCACAAGTATACAGGTCACTAAACTGAATAACCCACGTAAACTTTATCGTTGCCATGGTAACAGATTAGTTCCCAGACTCCTTTATTCCTCTCATACACTTGTTTATATTCTGCCTTTTCTAAACCAATATTTATAACTGTTGATCAGTGAGGAATATTTTCAATAATATTGCCAACAAAACAGAGCAACTTCGAGTCAAAATCTGTTTAGGGCATAGTGGAAAATAGAAATTTTTTGCTGTAGGATGAAATGTCTGGGAACTAATACATATTGCTATGGTAATGATAAAGTTGACGTGGGGATATTCAATTTAGTGACCTGTATACTTGTGGAAAGTTGCAAGGAATTTTGTTCAATAGTTTTGTAGATATGCTTCATTTTCTGATTCATCATAATGATGGGTACAACTAGTGACGTGATAAGTCATATTACACAATCTTGAATAACTCGAGAACGAGATAAGATATTAAAGAACTACAAACGCCATTCTTTATCATTTGAGGAGTTCTCTCAAATAAATCAATAAAAAGTCACCTCAATTTTCGTTTCATAAACACTTTAAAAGTTACTGTCATGGACAGTAACTTTTAAAGTTACGTTCAAAAAACTTTTTGTCAAACTATGTCTGAATTATCACCTGGTTGCGTTGGGAAATTATTTGTCAACTCAAGACTTCCTGACTGTATTCCCTTCGAACTGTAAGATTTAGATCGATCCTTGTGTGATCTCTTATCTATTTTCATTATGTTTTCATTCTTTCAGCTTCGTAAAGTTCAGGATGAAATAATCGAGTTGCAAACGGCGCACGACCACATACAGAAAAGATACGAAAAATTGAAAAACAGGCGAAAAGATGAAACTTGAAGGATGAATTAGACGAAACTCGAGGAGATCTAAAGATGATCAAATCCAATCATTATCGCGAAGTGAAACGTCACAACGTCTAGAAAGCAGCTGCGCCGAAGTTTGCTTTGACAGAATTAAAATGTCCAAGAACTTAGACGGTTGTGCTTACCAATCTGAAACGTAAAAAAAACATTAAGTTTAGAGGATGTTTGCTTGAGGTAGTTGTAATAGGCGTGATTTTCAAGTTTCGAGATTTTTACTATTAGCTTTTACTACCCATCGATGAACTCCAGTGTCATATATAAGGCGAGTAATTGTGATGCCCCCATTAGGCTACTAACCTCTACGGTCATGCAATACACTATAGGATTTTATACAATTTAGTTATCAACACCAGAGTGGACTAACGATGAACATTTTGCAAAAAAATATTGAGTTTGATCTCTCCTCGGAAGATTTTACTCCGTAGTCAACCCGATTGCTGGTACACATGTTCGAGTCCATTTCCCGACCACCTTTAATATGTGGGCCCAAAGTCCATCTAATGTGAGTTCTTCGCCGGTTGAGTTTTCAATATAGAGTTTTCTGGTCCGTTTCAAACGTCGAACATTTCATGTGCCGATACCTCAAGGTTAGGACACGCGAGGCGACAAATCGCGAGGACATGTTGCAGAGACAAATCCCCTCGTATGCACCAAGCGAAATATTGTCGCGGGGACAAAAATTTAATAAACCACTGCGACAAAGTTAAAATAAACCAATCAAAGAACGTTATTTTATTTTTATTTTCCTTCTCTGACATATGTCCCCTCGTGTGTCGCCAACAGGGGAAATGTCCCCGCGGCATGCCCCCGCGATTTTTCGCCTCGTGTGTCCTCCTTAATGCCATTTATCATAAAGCTTTCTTCTTGCTCATTTGCATTAGGATGGCAGAAGAGAAAATAGTTGGTTAACTGAAAATTCTAAGACCTAAATGGTTGGGTAAAAAAATCACTTCTCTGAAGGGTTGGGTAGCAAAATTTTCATGACTACACTGTTATTTTCATGGAGTCATTTTTACTCCAAAATTCGGGTCCAAAAAAAAGGTTCAAAATAATCCGTTTTGTGGAGTTAAAATTGCTCCCGTTTTTGGAGTTAAAAACCAACCTGTGTTTCGGAGTTGAAAATTAACTCGCGTCCCTAGGATGAAATTTCACTTTCGGAAGACCAACGTGTGATTTGTACGCGACCGCTTAGGCCAAACATTCTTGTTGACAGGAAGACAGGTTTCTTCAAAAACAAATTAGTTCTTGAAGCATAGTCCTTGTCCCTAATCGTATGGAACACGAGTGAACACGAGTGGAACATGTATCTAATACGACTGAAAAGACCTGGTAAAAATTAGTATCATTCCTTAAAAGTTGGTTACGTCATGTAATACGTCCAGCTATCTCGATGGAGACTATTGGAGCTTACAGAAATTTCACACGAAACAGGAAATGACGCCCATTGATCTAGCTATTTTGGGAACAAGTTCGCGCATGCGAAATGGAATAACGTCTGGCAGCGGGATGGGTTTAACGTGCTATTTCGTACCCAGAGCCTGCAGTCCTTTCCTGGATCCACTATATCCTTGCGCGCGAGATCACTCCTTACGAGATTGGAAAGCGTGGAGAATCAGACATAAAAGCGCAAGACCTTGAATTTTGGTATGTATCTTCTTTTTATTCTGTTGTTTGGGCGAGTATTGTGTTTAATTTAGTTGCACTCAGTCCTTGGATATGCACACAGCACACACATTGCTTATTATATTTACATGTTTAACCCTATCTAGATTGTGTTTTTTTTTGGTCTTCTGGGGTTGGGGGGGGGGGGGGGGGGGGGGGGATCTGCCCGCGGGCAATATCTCCAAAACTACTAGATGTATGCAAATGAAATTTTCACAGGTTGATGGCATGGTAACGCTGAATATAAGTTACATTTTTGTTGTCGTGGCAACAAAATGTGACGTCATTATGACGTCTTCAGTAAAAAATTCGGATTTGAAGCAGTTCAAAAAAAGATTTTCTCAGGATTATTTCTTATACTGTTCTGTTAACGTACATAAGTGATTATATCAATAAATAGATTTATCTTAGTCGCTATGTTCTTATTCTTATTGTTTCTATTAAAATGAAAATTTCTTCTCGAAATTTCGTGTTATTATGTGTTCAGGATACTCTGTAACCTAAGGGGTGGGTGGTCCTCACAAGTGCTCTCAAACTGAGTAAGTGCTTTCAATTGTAGCTGAGGGCTGATTTTTCAGGCTGCGGACTGGGAGGGGACTAGGAACTAGGGGACGCGGAAAATTCCTCTCTTCTTTTTTTCTCCTCCCTCCCAGTCCCCTCATCGCCCGCACTGCCCCAGCCTGAAAAATCAGCCCTCGCAGCTGGGAAGACACAGAGTTGTCTGTACCAGATCGCCAAAAACGACCTTCTAGGGACATGCCTCCAGCTCCGCCCCCCACAATAGCAAATCCTTAAAAAGGCCCTATTTATTTGTAAAAATTTCATTATTCGCTGAAAGATTCAAGTATTTTTGGCACCAATTGGCCGAATAAGGTATTAAAACAAAATTACAGCGAAAAAATAGTTTGTATCACTTTGGATGATGTTGACATAACAGATATATTAAACGTAGGCTCGGGGATGGAGTTTACATGTGCTCTAAAATGGCGTTCGTGATCATTGTCAGACGATGGCTTGAGAGTTGAGACCTGGATTTGATCTGATAGGTTTTCTAAATTTATGTCTACTTTTAGATGTTTTTTTGTCAAAATTGCACTTGTTCTTCCTCGTTGAGGACTACTTCCGGAAATCGTTTTTTATTAGATCAGCTGAACTGTGGAACACTCTCCCATCTAGTCTCAAATCCTACAATTCTCTCGCTCTATTTAAGTCCAGTCTACACAAAATGTACTCTATCCAACTACCTGCCTATAGCCAATTGTATCTACCATTAAGGGGTCTGCAGGTGTCAATTGGGACGTAAGTCCTTTCTCCTGTCACACCTGTCTTATTCGTTGTATTTGTATGTAGTTTTTGTATCAATAGTAACTTGTAAATACATTGTGACAAATTCATTAAACTAAACTAAACTTAAATAATGAATAGCGAATAACGAAAACAAAACCGCATTACTTTTCAAAATTCTTCGCTTGCACTGTATTCTATGACTTTCATTACCATTTCATGGCCTTAGGGCTGTCACAGTCGTCAGTATATGCTGGGGCGGAATCTATACCCGCGCTGAATTGAATTGAAATGCTGATATCTCAATAATGAACACAGCTATGAATCTAAAATTTTACGACTTTTCCTAGTTGTGCATTGGTAGTATATAGGGGCTGAAAAAATGGTGAAAAAAAATTTTAAAAGTTACAGAGCATTCCTGAACACAATAGAAACAATAAGAAATAGAACATAGCGATTAAGAGATTATTTGTTTAATATTATTTTTTTAATAGAAACAATAAGAATAAGAACATAGCGATTAAGATGAATCTATTTACTGATATAATCACTTATGTTGCTATAATCACTTTTTTTGAACTGCTTCAAATCCGAATTTTTTACTGATGACGTCATAATGACGTCACATTTTTGTTGCCATGACAATAAAATTTATATTCAGTGTTACCATGCCATCAACCTGTGAAAATTTCATTGGCGCGGGCAGATTTTTTAACTCCACCTAAATGGGGTAACAGGAGAGTTATTTTGACTCCTTGAAAATAACAGTGTATTTACATAAAAAATTAAGAGTTCATCATTTAAAATTGGAATCTCATCATCAGTTCTCATTAGTCATCATTGCACATTAGCTTTTGTTATTGTATTCTTCTCCTTGTTTTCTTTGGATTCCTGCTCTGTATTGATAGGCAGGGTAAAAGATTTTCTTTACTCATAAATGGTTGGGACGGTTAAATTTCTTAATGTGGTTGGGTAAAAACATTTTTCAGCACCAAATCTATTTCTCTTCCGCCCCCACCCCGACCATAAATAATGGCCGGTCCCTTACTCCTTAGGTTCGGCACATGAAAAATTCGACGTTTGAAACGGGCCAGAATTCTGAGGCACAATGTCCCTAAATGTACTATTTTTATAACCCTTTGTACTCTTGGGGCAACCTCGTACCGTACGAATGCGAGAAAGTAAATATAATTGTTTATTTGAAACCTATTCTTATTCAGGAATACTTGAAAAGCGAATTTATTATTATTTTTATTAGAATTTTATTTAATCACGGTACTATTTCACCAATAAACTATTTACATAAAAAAAAGTGATCTTCCAATAGGCCGTGAAGTAATATAAAAAAAATTTCAATACAAAAGTGAACATATATAGTTGCTAAAAGCACTCAAGAGAGAAAGGTGAAGTACGACATATTGAGGAATATAAATGTATTTTCGAGTGTGTAAAAATTATAGAGTGCTCTGCGTAGGCAATGTTTTGGATATAGTAAAGCGAAATGGTGGTAAACTGCCGCGATTTCTATAGGCTACCTATATACGTAGCGAGCATCGCTCTCACATTTATATTCACAAACAATGCAACTTGTGACGAAACAAGTTTGTAAAAGAGTGAGTGTCAGGGTAGTGCTTTGCGCGCTTGTGTTTTTGTTTTCATACGAATTGATTCGTTAGAACTATAATTTGCATGTGAACTCCAGATTATTTGGAAATGTTGAAATTGGAGTCCGATCCTGACATCGGGGCGTTACGAAGTTAATGTTCAAGACGATTTGAACAGTTGCGGTTCGCTTGTTTGTGTGAATCACTGCGGGCCGCGCGCAACGCCGTTTCTGACGAACAAGCTGGCCCGGATGGCTTTAGTTCCTGAATCTTTGCAAATTCAAATGAACAAAACATCAGAAGAAACAAAATATATTTCTTTACTAGTCACTCATCAAACACTTCCATTCGGAAACTTATTCGCGCTGTTTCAGCAGCATAACCCGGCCTTCCACGCTTCGGAGGCGAAGCGCTCGCAGCTTCTATGTATCGAAAAGATTACTATAGTAAATGATCAATTTTACGAAAAATATCACAATAATTGATCATTCAGGTATATTTACTTCTTAGAAAACTTGAAAATGGATAATTTATAAGAAGGATTGATCAAATATCGACGGATTCGTTTGTGAACTGAAATAGGCGTCCCATAAAATGGCCGCCAAGAAGAAAACAAGCGCGCAAAGCACTATTACCTAAACTTCACAAACCGCAACAATACAAATTTCAATCTCCCGAAAACTTTATCAACGCCATCAAAACAGTACAAATACCAGACAACTTTAAACTTGTGCGTGTCTTTTGATGTGAAATCACTGTTTACCAGTGTTCCACTTCAACTGGCTATACAATGTACGGAAACTTGTATTGAACGATCTGCCGACGCCCCACTGACGACATTATTGAATTACTTACGCTTTGTTTGACCTCCACTTATTTTCAATATAACGGCACGTACTATACAAACAGTTACACGGGACAGCTATGGGATCTCCAGTCTCAGTTGTGGTTGCTGAGATTGTGATGCAAGCCATAGAGGAACGCGCACTCACAACAAAAAAAAAACATTACCTTTTTGGTTTCGCTATACATTGACGACACCATTACTGCGCTACATGAAAACGACGTCGACGATTTTCACAAACATGTTAACGAACAGAACTGTGACATACAATTTACTAAATAAATTGAGGTGAATGGAACTCTTCCTTTTCTAGACTGTTTGGTAACACGTGACAAGAACAAACTAAGGACCAGTGTTTACAGAAAACCAACACACTGATAGAAAGCAACAACCATCAAAACAAACAAGATGAGCACAACTTATTTGCGATTCACCCGAAACTCTGCGCAACGAAAACGACTATCTTCGGCGCGCGTTTCGCAAAAGCAACTACAATACTAAATAAATTCAATAAATTGAACGGAACAACTACAATATCAACGAGACCGACAGCAATACAGCCGTAACAGCAAGTTAACAATACCATACATTAAAGTGCATCAGAAATTATTGCACGTATTTTACGACCTTACAACATACGTGTAGCCCACAAAACTATAACTACTTTGCGACATATACTGACTAACGTAAAAGACAAAGAACAGCCTCACGAAAGACGTACGGTGCAGTTTACAAGATCAAATGCGCCGACTGCCAGGACACTTATATTGCTAAAACCAGCAGAAACCTAAAAATCAGACTAGCTGAACAGAAACGAGCTACTAGAAACGGGGACAGAACTATAATCACATAGCTGAACACCTAGCCTGCGTGCAGTCTCTACATCGGAAACCGGTAGAGAAATGTAGAGACTGCACGCAGGCTACTGAACACCACGTACAAACAAAACACGATATTGACTGGGACTCGGCTGAATGTATCTATATATATACAAACAGCGACTTACATGAGAAAGTTGGTATACCAACTTGGAACATAAACCACTTAACAGATGATCACAACAGTTACCGACACCATACAAAAAACTTCTTCGCACACAACCCATGACGAACAATATTGGCCCACGCTTAACGCATGACGCAACACCCACTCACACTAATTATGACACAAACAAACGATGACGTAATGAACCAGACGTATATATAGGCAAACCTGACAAACACGCTTTTCTTGACTCTGAGACGACCGCCGCTGAGGCCGTCATGGACAACAACCAGCTGGACGATCAACTTCAAAAATAATTGTATAAGACCACCTTAGGAAATAGCGCTATCTCGATCACTATAAAAGTCTGTGCGCGCACATTTCCCCCCCCCCCAGACTTCTTTCCAAAGCAACCGAACGTGATGTACGGCGGCAGTTTACGGAGACTGAAACATTGTTTCTAGCTAAGATGAGCTCTCATGTTAACCCTTTTATCTTCCCATATGTCGCTAAAAAACAGTAGGTTTGCGAATTTCTTGCCCGTTTCTAAAGATTTTTGAAAATTCGGGAGAATTTGACAAGCAATTGGAGTTCGGGAGAGTGCATGAATTTTCGGGAGACTCCCGCGGAATAATCGGGAAGGTTGGAATGTCTTTGTCGTACGTATTAGTCCGCGTATTTTTCATGCTGTATTAAATTCCTTGTGTAGCGGTTCTCGAAGGGGGGGGGGGGAATTGAGAGCGAAAATTACGCGGTCTGAGGTGGCGTATTGAACCGACTAGAATCCCCCCCCCCGCCCCCTAATCTCCACCTTACACTGTAAGTGTCTTCGCCATCTTGATTATTTGAAATAATTTATTTTCTAGTTTGAAATAATTTACTTTCTAGTCCTTCTTGTCCCAGTTCCCTCACGCCCACCGTTTGTTTGCCTCTTTTCGACTTGCTCCGAACTCTGATTGGTTCCTACGAAACAATGAAATCCTCGTGCGGGTGGAGGGGGTACGAGGTTTAATTGTCAAAATCGTTACACGCGCATCGATAGGCCTGAAGCACTTCTACACTATATTATCCAAATTTGAGAAGCTTTTTGAGGATATTAAAATGTTAAATTTATAGTCATGGTCAGATTCATTCGGTCCAAATGGACCGCCAGTCGAGAGTATATACATAAGAGTGTATACATAAATGAGCCTTCAACTTTGGTCAACCCACGGTATGCTTCGACATATAAGACACGTGTTTGACAATGACAAGCGCCGGGACCAGTAACGCGGTGTAGTTTGTCACAACTACACAAGGTACGGTCTCAGTTATATGACTTATATATCCCGGCGCTTGTCAAAATAACCAGATTTTGTGAGAGTTCTTTTGTAGCATGTTATGGTATTTACGATGCGTGACATCAAAATAACTTTCGCCGATTTCTATTCTCAAAGCTTGGAAATAGGGGTGTAAATTCGTTGCAGCAGTGTGTATATTAACACAAGATACATTATGTTTATAGCAATTAGCATTAATTATCATAAATGTGGTTGAAAACTTTCATTTTTCTAGAAAAGGCCATCTTGCACGCCCGCGTAGCTTCTTGAAAATTCAAAATGGCACCTATCGCAGAGTTGTTTATGAAATCAAATCAAACTTGGTATATTTAAATACTCATGTAAATAACATTTGTAAATCGGCCACTTTGGCTATCAGAAATATCGGCAAGATCAGGAAATATTTGAGTAAAAAGGACTGTGAGGGGGGCTATGATAGTTTGGCGGTTAGGCGGTTTTAGCCTATATTTGGGGGGTCGGATTGCGAATATATCGTTACAATGCGGAATTTTCTCCCGTCCCTCCCCTGGACAGAGGTAAATGCCATAAATGGGCGTAAATTTACCACCAGGCCAGGCTTTAATAAGCTCAGTGTGCCATCGAGGTTACTAATAATACATGTAATAGCCTTGGAAATACGGTGGACGTAATCGGAAAAAAATAGCTGTGTTGTAAGGCCTTCTAAAGAGGGCCTAAAGACTCAAGAGAAATAATTATTGTGGTCGCCGTGGTCACGTTATGAACATTTGAACTGCTTGCGAACGTTCGTTACGGGAAGCGGTTAACGGTGAAGGAGGAAAAAAACACTGCGGTTTGCGGAAAGACCGACCCCCTATAATAGACCCCTGTGAGAAGTTGGTCTGTTGGTGCATGCATTCATAACATCAAAACTTGACAGCTGTAATAGCATCCTATATGGCTTACCAGAAGCTGAATTGAGCAAGTTACAGCGAATTCAAAATACAGCTGCTAGACTTGTTGCAGGGGTTAAAAAATCGGAGCATATCTCCCCTGTGCTTCGTAATCTTCACTGGTTGCCGGTGAGATCAAGGATTGTTTTTAAGATACTAATAATTACTTTCAAGGCTTTGCATGGCCAGGCGTCTGTTTATATTACTGACTTGCTAACTAAATATAAACCTACTCGTGCTTTGAGATCATCTGACCGAAATCTGCTACTTGAGCCAAAATCCAAAACGGTGACTCATGGAGACATGAGAACATTCTCGGTTGCCGCACCAAAACAGTGGAATTCATTACTACAGGAAATTAGAAGTTTTGATATGTTAAGTAGTTTTAAGTCAGCAATTAAGACTTTTCTTTTTTAAATTAATAGTTTTTTTGTTCATAGTGGTAATATATGTAGTAGGCTTTATTTTATAATGAAACTGTAATTAGTTTTATAAGTAAAATTAAGAATATATTGTAAGAGCGTTGAGACTATTGTATAATGCTCCTAATACGTCTTTTATTATTATTATTATTATTTTTATTATTATTATTATTATTATTATTATTAAAATTTCCCTTTAATTTTTTTTTTTCGGGGGTGGGTCAGCCCCCTTAATATTATTTATCAAGACCGAAATAATCTTTTATATTATAACAAATTATGCCAATTTGGCATGTTTGATATATTTTTACAATTAAAATACAAACACTATTAATTTCTATTCGATTTTTCACAAGATACGTTTTTGATGCTAATTTTTCCTATATTTAGGAAGATATATCAGTGCAACCTCGTTCCCAGGGCATTTTGCCTCCTGGGATCGGCTGCATGGTCCATTCTATAATCCGATTGGCTTGTCATAAAACAATTAATTCAGCCGAGTATAATTTATTCATCTAAATCTGAATGACGTCTTCAAATTTTACAGCAAATTAGAAGTGATAGCTTTCGCTAAATTGGATATATGCTTCTTCATACCTTTTATAAGAGATAACCATGGATATATGGTGGATTATTAAGCTTGTTAGCTGCTTTTATGCCAACGAATGCTGACATGAACAACTCTGAAGAGCATTGATTGAACATTTCTCAATTATTCAGGTCAACAAAGTAGACAAAGGAAATGGAACAAAGACCACAAAAATTATCATATCTAAACACCCAGAAATTCTGGGTGTCATGTGACCAGCCGATCCCAGGCCATTTTCGCCGACCTTCCACCGTGGTGAGCCCTGTAGTCAATGTATTTTTACCATTTTTAGGGCCATAAAACCGATCTTATAATGCGGCATAAAAATGCAGGAAATGGTGTTTCAGACCTAGGAATCCAAAATGGTCCGCCAAACAAAGTGAGCCCCCTTGTTAAAATTTTAGGACTAAATCTCTTGTTGTTGTGACCACCGAGGTGACCACCATCATTTTCGGTGGCGTCGAGTCGACTACAAAGTCTATAATAGGACTAAACATTGCCGAGTTACGGAAAGTCTATCGTGCAATATGTTAACGAAACAAATTGCGTTAAAAATCGTTCACGATCGCTATGTAATGATACACGGATCGATTTTTCGTTGCGCTAAAACCGTTTTTGTACTTGGCGCAGTGCCGTAGTCTAGCAGGAGGTCTAGCAATTAACTGAACTTGAAAAACGGATTTAATGGTATAATCGAATATGGCTGGCGCGTGGCCGATATTCTCCTTTCTAATGAGGCCTCGGGTAGAACTTATCGTAATCAGAAAACCATTCAATTTGAATGATGGAAACGTCATTCGTGCGATCGATCGATTTATGCGTGCGTGCGATTTATGACATAACATGCAGCATTGCAAAATTATTGTTAAACTAGGAGATCTCTGCTAGACAACAATGCATCTTTGGAATGTAGAATTCCGTGGCAAGACACCAAGAATACTGTCAAGGTGTCAAGGAAATTAATTTCCACGCCCTTCCTGCTTGGGGAGGAATGTAACCGCAACATGTTCGGCGCAACATGTTCGGCGATTCAATCTGGTTGATATAAAAAAACTCGCGTGATCATTCGTGCGCGCGCGTTAGGCTTACTTACACTAACACTAACTAGAAATTGATCATTCATTCTTAACCCCTCCTCCCCCGCGCAATGTTGATTTGTGCTGTGCAAATTGAAGCAGAACATTGGTGGAAGTTTAATAGTCCCTGGGTACAACATTATTTGGGGGGAGGAGGCGACGAAGCAATATTATTACGCTTTGTTCCAACAATTTTGTCAATTTTGTCAAAGTTCCAAAAAATTCTGTAAGGCAAAACATTTTTTATCCAAGAATATTATTATTAAGCAATAGGTCATTTTTGAAGGCAATTTGTTACGTCTTGTCGCCATAGCAACGAACCAAATGGTACTGAAATTAACGGATTCAAAAGTAGAAATATTAATCTATCTATACAATCCAGTGTCTGCCGAATGAAGCTTAATAAACATACAAACTGTTGCTGTGGCGTGACCACGCGCGCGAGGACACGCGTGTTGGTCACCTGGGTCCTGGGAGTGCATCTTGATTTTCTTTGACTTGTAAAATCCGCCGGTAACAATCCAAATGACTGCCAAAGATTCAAGGTGGCTAAGCCGTGTTTGCATTTTGCCCAACCTTTGTTTGTCATTTACAAACAAGGCTCCTCACTTTTGTCTTGAACATAGTTATGCATTGCGTCGAAGTTGATGGCGTTAAAGTGTTTGAACCGACCTTTGAAGAATTTCAAGATTTTGGACGATGTGTGCGAGAAATAGAAAGACAAGGTGCTGCGACGACTGGTGTTGCAAAGGTACATTTTCAAGATGCACAATGGATTCATTTTAAGAAGTTTTACCGATTTTAAGTCAGTTTTATTATTAAGGTTGTACCCCCCAAGGAATGGAAGGCACGAAAGGATTACACTGCCGTCGAGGAAGGGGAGTTTGTCATCCCTGCTCCAATTTCTCAAGTTTGTCAAGGGCGTCAGGGTAAGTAAAACTGAAAGATGTTCGTTCATCTGGTTCATCTCATGACGCGAATAATTATAACCCGTCCTTTATTTCTAGGGCTTTATCAGCAGTATAACATTTTGAAGAAACCGACGACTGTCAAAGAATTCAAGAAATTGGCAAACAGTGAACGGTATTGGTTAAATCTTTGAAACTTTACTGTCAAATATGTAAAACTTTGTCTTTGACATTGTGAAGTATGGCGATTTATCACGCAAATTTGATTATCAGTTTGTCTTTCCATACAATATCCTATTACAACTTTTTCCTATACTCTGTAGTATTAACTCTATCATCGCTTTATAAAACGATTATCAGCGATTACTGTAGCCCTAATAACTTTAATTTCAGCTTTCGAGTGTCTGGTTCCTGCGAAATCTGTTGTTTACGAATCGTTTGTTTATTGTGTTAAATTATTGTGTTTATTGATTTGGGCACTTTGGAAGTAACAACGGGGCAGATGAATTTGCCAGATACAGCAAGATCAACATGCCGAGGCGTAATATTTTATCTTGGCAGAAACGTAGCATTATTAAAAGTACGTTGAACTTTACAAGATTTATGAAAAACTCGTTTTTTTATTCAAAGACCTTCTTTGAACATAATTTTGAAAGCCAGGAGGAATCTAGTACCTTTGGAGTATTCCGTCAATAGAGAACTGGTTACTAATTAGTAGATAAATTATTGTGTGGCAAACTTCTTAATCAATGGTTGGTGATCTGCAGTAGTTTGGAGAAGAAAGACATAGTTTGAACAAAAAAGTCATAAAATATATATAATTTTCACCATATAAATGGTTTTAAAACCCTGTTTGTCCATAATACCAGTTACAGTAATTTGTTAATTATCTGTTGAATTTAATCTATGATATTAAGCATTACATGTTGCACTTCACTCAATCTTGAGAGAATCTATTAATCAGATTTATAACCTGTGTCATATTACCCCACAAGGATAATATACAAGGATAATCCCACTTGACTCTCATTGACACTTGAATATTGCATTAGAGTCGACTCCAATTAAATCTAGATTTTAACCCACCACACTTTAGTCAACAACACAAAACACTTATTTAACACTTATTAACACTTTATAGTTGAAATTGATCACATTCAGTTCAAATGCGGCCTACGCTTGGCCTTTGGGTGGACCTAAGGTTCATTAGATGGGAGTTGAGAGAATGTATACTGTGGAGCTTCCCTTAGTAATAGGAGAAAATGCCCTCAAAGTTTAGATTTTATCTATTGCAACCAGTTCTGTTCTTGTTAGCCTAAATGTTTGGGGCATGTAGCTATAGTTTACAATTTATATGTAAAATCTTGACAAACGTTGCTTAAATGCAATGTGCCTGCATGTTTAATTTTAGGAGGATTAGCTTTATTTTTAGTCCTTGTGGATTTGTGTACTTTGTGTTTGTGTACTAGGATTTGTGTACTTTGATTGTTACATTTCTGTACTTCTTGCAGATACTACATGTGGTATTTTTTCTAAACACAGCTACTACCACACATCTGGGGTGTTATGTTGTAATTAATTCTGACAAACTCAAGGAAATTTTGCTTGTGCTAACACAAAATCATTTTCATTAATTATTCTTAAACATTTGTTATTTCCTTAAGAGTGATATAATCACCTGGTACCTGTATTCTCAAATAATTATCATGTAATGTATGGGAATTTACCTGGGGTTTTAAAATTCTTGTTATTATAAATAAAGAAATACCTAATGGTTTCCATGTTTGGATACTGTGATCCAAACACGCGGGAAGTTACGAGACTGGAGAAAAGCATAAAAAAACACGAGTTGCTCGCAACTGTTTTTTAGCTTTTCGAAAGTCGAGCAACATGGAAATTAGCATTAGGCCACACCAATTTGATACTTCGGGGCACAGATTTAGGGTCGGTCAGGAAAAAATGGAAATAAAAAAGTACAAGCTTCTACCCAGTCTTTTCACCTGCCTCACCGGTGAAAACCCTGAGGTCGAAAGGTCGAAAAAGCACAAAAATAACCAATTTTTTTATCAAAGTTTTAGGTACAAATTTTATTTTATTTTGGTTTCACAAAAGCAGGGTCGGTCGGATACGTGCCCCGAACAATTAAATTGGTGTGGCCTTAGGTTATTCTTTTATAAAATAATACAAGAGAACAAGCAGCAAAACGTATACGTAACCTGGAAATTTTTGGTGGGAAATTTCTGTGTTTGGATGGCTTGATCCAAACACATGTATTGACCAATGAGAGCCTGTGTAGCATACATGTTATTTTATAATGTTATTTAAAATATATAGCACTTACTTGGCCTGTAATCTTATAGTTACCGGCCACCAAAGGGGAATTTTGATGAAATTGAAAGGAAGTACTGGAAGAACATAACCTTCAAGACTCCAATGTATGGTGCTGATGTGTCTGGTTCAGTATTTGATAGTGATGTACAGGCATGGAACATAAGTTGTCTACCAAGCATCTTAAATGATATTGAAGAAGATTATAATATTAGGATTCCTGGAGTGAATACACCCTACCTTTATTTTGGGATGTGGAAGTCGACATTTGCATGGCATACAGAGGATATGGACCTGTTCAGCATCAACTATATCCACTATGGGGCACCAAAGACATGGTATGTCGTAATTTTTAATGAGATATTAAAGTTTAATTATACTTATTGTTACTACTTCTGGTATACCGTAATTATGCAATATGATTGGTCAGTGTGCAATCCAGCTAGATTTTTCCATAATAGCTAGAGATGATATGATCACCAAAAATTACTGATCTAGCCAATTTGATTAATTGACGTTTCACATAAGAAGGCCCTGTTTCATATAAGAATCCCTAATTCAAAACAAAGCCCTAACCCTAAATTAACCTAATACTTTTGGTTTATTAAAACCTATTATTATAATGGCTTGGTTTGTGAGTGGTCTTAACAGGGGCGCAACTTGGAATTTTCGAGGACAGGGGTCCATGAATGCTATTAGGGCAAAGTTACTACTTTAGCGTCCGCATTTTTAGCATTTTTATAGGTTGAATGCTTTAAATTAATATAAAACATATTCGTAAAAATGAGGGCAAAGAGATTGTCTTTAGGAAAAGGGCAGGGGTCGCAACCCCCGACCCCCCCCCCCCCTCTAGTTGCGCCCCTGTCTTAAGGTAATTCCTCAGTAATTCTTTCCAAAATTTGCTGAAACTTCCCAGTCTTAAAGTTCAATACATACTTATATTAAAACCAAAAAAAAGTTTGGGTCACCGACCTTGTTTAGAAGATATGGCATATCGCAGATCACCTCTTACTGGTGACGTCATTGTGACCAATTTACAAGTTGAGTAAAAACCGCATTGCACAACTTTTTCTTGAACCTTTTGACAAAGATAATTTTTTATTTTTCGCAACTATAATTTTTGTTAAAGAAAACATGGTATTTTAGGGAAAAAGAAACAGCTAACAGGGTTTATTATGATAAAGAAAGGTCGTTTCCCATATTCTTTGACATGTTATTTGAAGAAACATCAAAAATGTAAAATATTGTAAATTGTAGAAATGATTTTTCTCTAAGTTTCTGTTATAACATGTAAAAGTGCAGAAGAAAATAATTATTAAGGAAACAATTATGGTCACTAACCTTCTTTAAGAGCTATGGCCTTAAACCGGCATTATCAAGTAGTTTACAAACCCGAACTTACACAGGGAGCCCTTCTCGGACAAAAATTGATTTAGTCCTTTAATAACTCTTCCCTACATGTACATAAGCAGCCATTGTTAGATTTGGCACTAAATTGTCCTAAAATGGTCGGAATGTTTTGAAAGTGTTGCATAATGGCCATAAAAACACTGATTATTGGATGCGCGCACGGTGAATGTGCGCAATGCAAAACTGAGGAGCTTAACGCAGCTTTTGTGCAATCTTTTAACTGCTATAATTCTCTGACGAAGGCTTGGCTCGAAACGTTAGCTAGGCCGTTCTTTCACGATTTTGGCGGTTTACCAACCTTATAATGTTTTTGATTCGTATTGAAATGTTTATCGTTTGTATATATAAATATACAGTATCTAATTTACGACTTCACAAACTCTAACATAATATAATTACGTAGTGTAATGCACATTGTTAATCGGTTTATCCTATAAATAAATTCCATGTTTGTTGATTTTACGAATTTTCTGTGTGTTTTATTGAACAGTATTTACGAGGTTTAATGGCAGAATGTTCCTTCCAAAATTCTGAATATTTAACTGCTAATATTTAACTACTAATATTTAACTACTAATATTTAACTATCAATTTTACCTACTAATATTTCAACCTTTTACAGGTAGCTGTATATTTATACATACTGTTCTGGAATTGTAACTTTTATTATTTTATTATTTTATTATTGTCCAATTATGATATTTGGCTCCTAATATTGATATCAGTATATTAGGTCTTTGTACTAGTACTAACAGGACTACCTTATTCAAATAAAGATTAATTAATTCATTTATTTTTATTAAAAGCTATTTTAATACAAAGTCATAACATAAGTGAATTGCGACTTTGTTACAATATTAAAATGATTAAAAATTATATGAATTACATGCATGGTTGGGGCTGGGCTACATTGAGTTAAAAAATATAATCTACAATAAATATTGATAATCAAGGAAAATATTGTATCAAGAAATAGGACAGTGTAACAGCTAAACACCCTGGGCAACTTGACATATGACTGAATATATATATATGACTGAACATATCTATCTACAATATATAATAAAATCTATAAAATGTATAATGGCTAAAACACTGTGTGCTTTATTACATACACATCATTGGAAAAAAGCTTTGTTAAAGCGCTCTGTACGACACTTACGTAGTGTTAATTAATGTATTAAATGTGCAAGCGTGGATGTTTGTATACCTTAGCTCGTAGATAATAATAATTAATTAATTATTTGAACACGACATATAATCGGATTCACGCCCTATGTACTGTTAGTTTGGGCCAAAATTCATGTGTAAGTTCTTGAAGTACGGCAATGGTTAGTCAAACTTGTTTCACCCAGCCAATTTGCGTTATTTCACACGAAGATCACTCAAAAGACAAGTCCGTCGAAATACCGTGCGTCAAACTTTCGACGGACTTTGCTTTTTATTGGCTTTTTACTGGAAATTACGAGCACTGATTGGCTGGTGTTCGACTGTACGTCGAGATTAGAAGACCGCAAACGTCCGTCCAACCGTGCGACGGTTTTTTCTCCCGATAACTCGAACCCTCGCCAACTCGAACCTCGCGCTAACTCGAACCAAAATCGATTTCCCCTGGATTTCCGTCATACATTTACTGTAATTTACGCTCAGTAACTCGAACCCTCGATAACTCGAACCTCCCGCTAACTCGAAGCAATTTTCGTTTCCCTTCAGGTCATATAATTTTGCCATCGATAACTCGAACCACGTTTGTCAAGACGTGACAAGTCAAAAAATACAGTACTGTAGTCCAAAAAATTGAATTTATTTTGAAGCAGCCGTGTATTGTCTTTTTTTGCATTACAAAAAATGTGTTAGTCCAAGTTCAGATTTCGCTAGTTTAGTATCTTCAACAAGCTTTGCCGCTTAACTCCTTAAAATGACACTGTGTTAATAATGACACTGTGTTAATAATGACACTGTATGAATAGAAATATTAAAATTAAAATGACACAGTATGAATAGAAATACACAGTAAACACCGTTTTTTCCTTATTTCCGGTCATCTGTTCTCAACTCCCGGTAACTCGAACACCAGATAACTCGAACTCCAGATAACTCGAACTCCTGATAACTCGAACTCCTGATAACTCGAACTCCAGATAACTCGAACTCCAGATAACTCGAACTCCTGATAACTCGAACTCCTGATAACTCGAACTCCAGATAACTCGAACTCCTGATAACTCGAACTCCTGATAACTCGAACTCCAGATAACTCGAACTCCAGATAACTCGAACTCCAGATAACTCGAACTCCAGATAACTCGAACTCCAGATAACTCGAACTCCAGATAACTCGAACTCCAGATAACTCGAACTCCAGATAACTCGAACTCCAGATAACTCGAACTCCAGATAACTCGAACTCCTGATAACTCGAACTCCTGATAACTCGAACTCCTGATAACTCGAACTCCAGATTACTCGAACTCCAGATAACTCGAACTCCAGATAACTCGAACTCCAGATAACTCGAACTCCAGATAACTCGAACTCCAGATAACTCGAACACCAGATAACTCGAACACCAGATAACTCGAACTCCAGATAACTCGAACTCCTGATAACTCGAACTCCTGATAACTCGAACTCCTGATAACTCGAACTCCTGATAACTCGAACTCCAGATAACTCGAACTCCAGATAACTCGAACTCCAGATAACTCGAACTCCAGATAACTCGAACTCCTGATAACTCGAACTCCTGATAACTCGAACTCCTGATAACTCGAACTCCAGATAACTCGAACTCCAGATAACTCGAACTCCAGATAACTCGAACTCCAGATAACTCGAACTCCAGATAACTCGAACTCCTGATAACTCGAACTCCTGATAACTCGAACTCCTGATAACTCGAACTCCTGATAACTCGAACTCCTGATAACTCGAACTCCTGATAACTCGAACTCCAGATAACTCGAACTCCAGATAACTCGAACTCCAGATAACTCGAACTCCAGATAACTCGAACTCCAGATAACTCGAACTCCTGATAACTCGAACTCCAGATTACTCGAACTCCAGATAACTCGAACTCCAGATAGTCGAACTCCAGATAACTCGAACTCCAGATAACTCGAACTCCAGATAACTCGAACTCCAGATAACTCGAACTCCAGATAACTCGAACTCCAGATAACTCGAACTCCAGATAACTCGAACTCCTGATAACTCGAACTCCTGATAACTCGAACTCCTGATAACTCGAACTCCTGATAACTCGAACTCCTGATAACTCGAACTCCTGATAACTCGAACTCCAGATAACTCGAACTCCTGATAACTCGAACTCCTGATAACTCGAACTCCTGATAACTCGAACTCCAGATAACTCGAACTCCAGATAACTCGAACTCCAGATAACTCGAACTCCAGATAACTCGAACTCCAGATAACTCGAACTCCAGATAACTCGAACTCCAGATAACTCGAACTCCTGATAACTCGAACTCCTGATAACTCGAACTCCTGATAACTCGAACTCCTGATAACTCGAACTCCTGATAACTCGAACTCCTGATAACTCGAACTCCAGATAACTCGAACTCCAGATAACTCGAACTCCTGATAACTCGAACTCCAGATAACTCGAACTCCAGATAACTCGAACTCCAGATAACTCGAACTCCAGATAACTCGAACTCCAGATAACTCGAACTCCAGATAACTCGAACTCCTGATAACTCGAACTCCTGATAACTCGAACTCCTGATAACTCGAACTCCTGATAACTCGAACTCCAGATAACTCGAACTCCAGATAACTCGAACTCCAGATAACTCGAACTCCAGATAACTCGAACTCCAGATAACTCGAACTCCAGATAACTCGAACTCCTGATAACTCGAACTCCAGATAACTCGAACTCCTGATAACTCGAACTCCTGATAACTCGAACTCCTGATAACTCGAACTCCAGATAACTCGAACTCCAGATAACTCGAACTCCAGATAACTCGAACTCCAGATAACTCGAACTCCAGATAACTCGAACTCCAGATAACTCGAACTCCAGATAACTCGAACTCCTGATAACTCGAACTCCTGATAACTCGAACTCCTGATAACTCGAACTCCTGATAACTCGAACTCCTGATAACTCGAACTCCAGATTACTCGAACTCCAGATAACTCGAACTCCAGATAACTCGAACTCCAGATAACTCGAACTCCAGATAACTCGAACTCCAGATAACTCGAACACCAGATAACTCGAACTCCAGATAACTCGAACTCCAGATAACTCGAACTCCTGATAACTCGAACTCCTGATAACTCGAACTCCTGATAACTCGAACTCCTGATAACTCGAACTCCAGATAACTCGAACTCCTGATAACTCGAACTCCTGATAACTCGAACTCCTGATAACTCGAACTCCTGATAACTCGAACTCCTGATAACTCGAACTCCAGATAACTCGAACTCCAGATAACTCGAACTCCAGATAACTCGAACCTTTTTCTATTTCCCTTGAAGGTTCGAGTTATCTGGAGTCGACTCGACTGTACTTTGCTCTTGATTGGTTTAGATTTGAAATTGTAAATAATGAGCGCTAGTTGATCTGAGAACTGAATTGTTAATTTATGCAAAAAACAAGCAATGTTACGCGGGGCGGCGACGGAGACACAAGATTGCCGTTAGGCTAATTAAATCTGTTTAGTTTGCTCGCTCGAATCCGTTTTTTACCCGTCGCTGACGGGTTTGACGTATGTTAAATTCACCCCTCAAGCCGGCGGAAGTGGCGCCATTATATTTATCACGTGCACACGTGATGTATGACGTTTGGGTCATAAATGTATGACGTTTGGGTCAGACGTTTGACAAAGGTCAGACGTTTCATGAACAAAACTATAGCTTGGTCACTATTAATCGGCCAAAGCCAATTAATTCCACGTCAAAAATGGCCATCCTGGCTGCAGCCGCTCGATTCCGTAATTTCCCGATTTACGCAAGAATATGTTATTTAATCGTGCTTATTTATGGACTAAAAAAATTTGTTCCTAAATTTCGGCCGCCATTTTGTTCGCGACAATTGCGTGGTTCGTGCGTGAAAATGACTCGTTTCCAGGTCAGACACGGAAAAAACGGCGTCTTGGACAATCTACAATACCGCTAAAGAAAGGTATCAAAAAGTCCGGACTGTGATTAGTGGTGGAGGCTATTTCAGATACGGTAGAGCACCTAGTCAGCAGGACTTTGGTGATTGTTTACAGAACATATATGCTTCGTTCTTTAAAAACCCCACTTTAAACTTCTGTTTCGATTCAGAAAAGCAGGGTTGTTAAAAGCAGGGTTATTACTGAATCCGTGAATCGAAGCAGAAATTTAAAGCGGGGTTTTTAAAGAACGAAGCATATATGTTATATAAACAATCACGAAAGTCCTGGTGACTAGGTGCTCTACCGTATCTGAAATAGCCTCCACCGTGATTAGTCAAGATTGCCATCGGATCTGATCGGAAAAAGCGAGATCGGATCAATATCGTATTCTTATCGGATCAATATCGGAACCCCAATCCTGAAATTAGAGTGATTTAAACCTTTGTTATGCACAGCGTTATATTCAAAAACAAATAATCATTGGAAAGATTGAGAGATCGGTCTCGTATTACGAATTTACGGTGTAAATCAGTTATCAGTGATAGATAAGGGTCGCGTCACAAAATCATTTGTATTTGATCGGCACTCCGCACTCGTTTCCATCTATCAAACTGATGCGCGAAACAAAATCTTCCACAAACCTTGAACATTAACCCTAAACCTAACCAAAACACTAACTCTAACCCTAAGAAAAACTAACCCTAACCTTACGAAGAAAAATAAACTAAAAATGGGGAAAGTTAATAATACAAGCTTGGGATTTGAGCCCGACACCTTCGAGACGTTAGCGTAGACCACTGCGCCACAGAAGAAGGTCAACAACTACTGGCCGTAAATCAGTACTTATAGTGGATCTATATATTTACTTGATATTATTCAAGACGAAATTCAGACAAGTGCTAACCGGCTTTGTATTTTCCGTAAAAAATACCAGAGCGCTGAAATATAGACTGGACTTTAAAACAGGACCTTCAAAAAGTGTGTAACAAATTATCGAAGTTTGGCATTAGACTACTTGATAGTAATTTATTCCGTGTACGTTTCAAAATGTCTCAAAATTGTTGTGTTTCTGCAATGTACGAAAAGCTGTTATTGAGATGAAGGTGAAAAGATAAACCTTTAAAGGACCCGAACTTAGTTATACGCTTCGTCGTATACTTTGAACGTTATCTCGATCAATATTTAACGGCAATTCTGAAAACAGATTTGGAATTAGCGAGTCTGAATACATAACACACGTACCTACCACATTACGCAAACGTGTATACCATTCGTAAAAACCTCTTTATGTAGTTCGTCAGATCACAAATCGCCAATGGCCGCCCTTCGCGTTGCCCAAATATTGTCCGATACAAACGGATCACCCAAAACGACTTTTTACTTCCTTATAAGGAGTTGATTCCTACCATGCTCCGCTGAAATATATATATATATATATATATAAATATATATATATATATATATATATATATATATATATATATATTTATATATATATATTATATAAATATATATAAATTATTATAATATATATATATATATATATATATTATATATAATATATATATATAATATATCTATATATATATATATATATATCTTTCGTGAGAAATGGATCTCTGCCGCGCGGCGAGATTATCACCCTCTTGCGAGGGGATAATAGGCACGTCTGTTATGTATTTAGACTCGCTAGTTCCAAATCTGTTTTCAGAATTGAAAACGGTTAAATATTGGCAGAGATAACCTTCAAAATCTATACGTGCGAGTTGTTGTTATCTGCAGACACGGCGTACGCGGTCCCCTGGCTGGGAAAACGAAACTCTAGGAGGGTGGGGGTAGAAAAGGCGGGCGAGGCGTTATTGCGGAACGTATTTCTAGTATTACCAGACTGAGGTCAATCCATTGCAAATCGTCTGCAAAGAGTTCTCAATGCTGCTGCTCGTGTCACCTGCTTTATATCCCTCGCTACTACCCCACATTACTCCAGTACTAGAACAACTCATTGGCTTCCTGTCCGTCTTCGCATTCCAGTTTAAAGTAGCTCTCCTAATGTTTTAAAGTCTCGAGAGCATGGCACCTGACTATATAACTGAACTTTTTGAGATTAAGGGCTCGGGCCGTACGCATTACGTTCTTCAAATCAGAAGCTTTTTATGGTTTCTCGGTTACGCTATAAAACCTTCGGTGATCGTGCACTCTTACTCTAGCAGGACCTAAAGACCTGGAACAGTCTACCTAACTACCGCTTTCTGTTCGGAACAGCGATACTGTTGACTCTTTTTAAAACTAGACTTAAAACTTTTTTATTCATTTCCGCATATAAGTAATAGTTTTCTCTTCTTATATTTATATAAGTACATTTAACGATATACAATTATAGTAATCTATATAAATACAATGTAAAAATACATAATTTTTAGCCTTCATCATTTACTATTTAATTAGAGTGTTTTTAATATTGTAAGCGCTTTAGCGCTTTTAATTTAAGCGCTATATAAATTATGTTATTATTATATTATTATATTGCAATCCAAGGCCATCGTAAGGCGTAGACACTACAAGTAGTGTGTCAAATGATGTGCCTATTGTATTTATCAAATGACAGAAATGTTGTTATTTTAGGTATGTAATTCCTTCTGATCATGGGAAACGATTGGAAAGACTTGCTTCAGGTTTGTAGATGGCCTGATTTATTACTGGATAATTTGTAAAAATGCTTTTTTTAATTAGTGAAACTAAATGAAAATTAGGTGATCGTTTTCGAGAACATCGTAGCTCAGTCTATCGCTGACACCTTATTCCAAAATAGCTGCGAATTTAATATTCTTTTATATGTATATAAATTATAGCCCTTATAGCCTCGTTTTTCTGCACGAAATTGAAAATAATTTTTCTTCTGAAACGAGGCTATAATGGCTAATTTAAGTGCAGATAAAAGAGTATTAAATTGGCCGTTATTTTGGAATAAGATCTATGTGAGCGCAGGTTTATTTTCAACCAAATGATAATAGTAAATTTCAAAAATGTCCCGAAATGTATAAAATTAATAAATTATCATATGAATTGAAAATCGACGTTAATCCCATGTGTTGAATTATTATTAAAACAATATGTTGTTTTAGGGTTTTTCCCGAACAGTTTTAGGACGTGTTCTAATTATCTGCGACATAAAATGACAGTGATATCACCCCAAGTACTAAAGAAATATTCTATTCCCTTTACCAAGGTGAGTATTATTTTTGAGAAGGGGCTCTTAGATTACATATAAATCTTCATTTAGTAAAACTGTTAGAGTTGATAGGTAGGACTGGGGGTTGCAGGGAAGACGAGGAGTATGCCTGTATCCGGCCAGTATGCAACTAGGAGTAAACCGGATATGTAGATTACTGCATGGAAAGTGTGACATAAACGGGTTTATATTCGTAAGTTGATTGTGTCGTTAAAGTGGCACTACGATGAAAATTCATCCCCGTTTTTTTAGATTTTCTTTAGCATAGAATAGTATTTCAGGGTCGAAAGTGATCATCGATATAAAAAAAATAAAAAATGGTATTTTGAAGTAAGTATTTTGAGCTCTGACATCACTACTATTTAGGCAACCATTACTAAGAACGTGTTCCAAGTGAGCCCGCAATTTCAAAAGGTAATATTGTTTGTGACGTCAGATTCTCAATGCTACGCCTGAATTTCAGTCGAGGTTACTTGTTTTCTTGTTTTCTTCGAGAAGTAGATGAAATGTCCAGCCTTTCAGCCGAAGAATTTGAAAAAACGACCTTGATCACTATGCATGGCTTTACTTGAAGAATTAGCCATGTGGAGTCTTCGCGTTGAGAATCTGACGTCACTTCGTTACGCCGTAACAACTCCAGATTCGAGTCAGAAAAATAAAACTTGCCATCGTCGAATCGCAAAATGGTTTCGACCGAGTAATATTTGGCAGCTCTGCTTTATAAATACGTAAAAATATCGATAGGTCGCAAAAAATATATAAACATATAAAAAAATATCGTAGTACCACTTTAAAGTGTTTATGCAGTGCAAAATTCAGTTCGAAATAACCTCTCTTACTATAGAAATTTACAACTCTTCCATATCTCACTTCGATCTTCATATATTAAATTTTGTTTGATATGTAAATGATCCTCACTATGACTTATTGAAGAAGCCTGTATATAACTTTGGGATTATGTAACGAAATTATGAAAGTGTGTATATGTGTGTGTGTCCCATGATACTAAACGTACGACGTTATGTTTCGAGTGATTTGACCAAAGATATACAGGCTTTTCAGTAAGCCATTGTGACGTCAAAGTGCAAATATCTCAAGAACAAAGTGAGATCCAAATAAAATATTTAATTTAAATATTCCTTTATGTGCATCTAAATTAGCCTTTATGGCCTCGTTTGTGTGTCAGCAATTCAAAGTTGTTGTTGTAAAGGCTAATTTTTATGCACATAAGTGTGCTCGTTAGGGTAATGTTCCCACCTTATAATGAATACGTACTATATGTACAGATGTTGGTTTCGTTCACACCAGTAGCGAGGTTACAAAATGAAGACGACAACGTTGACGCGATGTTAAAAACGAGTCTTTAATTCCCTCGAGTGAGCATGACTTCATTTTCGCTGATTTGACGTGCTGTCGACAACGTAAACTAAATTATGGATGTTTCTGACAGCAAATCAAAATCGTGATACGAAAAGTCACATGAACCCCTTTTAGTACATTTTGCGTTGTCAAACGAAAAAACATAAGAAACTGCTATTTCATGTAGTTTCTGTATAGAACAGGTGGGACAAGCGAGGAACAAAAGAAGCTTATTATATTATTACAAGAGTATATAGCAAGTAGTAAATATTATATGTTTCATCTTGTTTAGGTAACGCAGGAGGCTGGGCAGTTTATAATTACCTTCCCTTACTCATACCATGCTGGTTTTAACCATGGCTACAACTGCGCTGAGTCGACCAACTTTGCATTTGAGAGTTGGATTGATTATGGCAAAAAGGCAAAACAGGTGAGAAGTGGTGAAAGCTATATAGCTTTCTATATGTGCTAAGATGTTAGTTTGGTTTGCACTATTTTTGGCAATTTTGGAGAGGTATTTTCATGTAAAAGGTGAACATTTCAGAGTAAGATGATCATATTAGAAAATAAATTTAGAATAAACCATTCGATGCGACGATTCAGTTAATCTAACGGAATTATAAAAGTGGTTTTGCTTTAAGTTGTAACTGTGCATGACAACATATATACAAATTATTTCAAGTCAACTGAATTAGCGCCACCGAAATAAATGCTACAGATACGTTCACAGGACTGTCACTGTGCAGGGATGAAGGAGAGTTGATTCAGTCAGTCGATCTGATTCTCATCGAAGAACAAATACAGTCTTCATTCTCGTATTGTTGTTTTCTTTCAAGGACCTGAACGCAGATAGCTGAGTAAACGCTAAAAACTCTGCTTTTACAATCTTTCTTCCCATCAAAAAATTATGCACGGGTATTGATCATAAAAAGTGAGATTGTGAAACTATTAAATGAGTGTATGGAATATGAGTCAATTGAACATTTTATGTAAAGCGTTCGTTTTGCTTGCGAAAGGAAATTGGATTTGGTCATCAATGATAAAAAGTTGTTGCGGATCTCCGATCGTTTACAGTACGGCGAATCCAAGTTAATACCGTAGAATCTCGAAAGTAGCCGCCCCCTCGAAAGTAGCCGCTTTTTTAAACAATTACTACGAAAATTCGAAAGTAGCCGCCCCTCTTAAAGTAACCGCCACCCGAAAGTAGCCCCTTCCGATGTCTACAACTATTGTATAAATAAGTTGTAACATCTGTCTGAATGGATTAAAACATGTATAAAACAGTAATATCAAAGATTCAGGAATTTCAGACAGTAGTTATAAGTTTGTCTTTGTCATCGTTCAGACGTCCTCTTCCATTTCGGTATTTGAATATTCGGTATCGAGTACGGTAAATTATTAGCATTAAATAATATGTAACAACTCTTATGTAATTTAATCAAAATAAAACAAAACTTTGAAAAGTTGTGCAAAATGTACAGTAGTGGTTAAAACTTGGCCGATGCTACAAATAATAACCCGAAAGTAAGCGCCCTCCGAAAGTTCCGCCCATCCGATAGTAGCCGCCCTTAGAGGTCACTAATTTCGAAAGTAGCCGCCCCTGCTACTTTCGAGATTCTACGGTAATTGCCATCTGGGTTGTTTTAAATATAAACGAAAACTCGGCAATACGTTTCTACAGTTTAGCGAGTTTTGTTACCTGTCTAGTTGCTGGATTTCGCAATCAGAACTCTCACAGTCATTCTAAAATGAAAAGCCAAATTGAATAAAAAAACCGCAATTCAAACCCTAACCCTAGTCGCAAACTTAATCCTAATCCTAACCGTAGTCCTGACCGTAATCCCACCTCTAATCCTAACGCTAATAATCCTAATTCTAACCCTAATTCTAACCCTAATCCTACCATCGCTGTAGTAAAAATTATATATTTTTACTACAGCGATATTCAGTTGTCATTAGAGCTAATTTAAGTCACAAAGCATTGTGGTTAAATGTACAGCCGCCATTTTCTTGGTACAGCTGTCATGTTTTTATTAGAATAACCGATAATTAATAATATATATATATAAAGTTGCCAGGCGAACACAAACAACTTATACGATACATTTGGCAGAATTTCAATTTGGGACCACAAGTACATACCTGGGTAAATGCTTATTTGTTTGCCATCACATTTAGTGTGAATGTGAAGATGACGCTGTGAAGATCGATATGGGCATGTTCGTGAAGAAATACCAGGTATTTATTCTCTAAATAAGTATTTTGAAGCTCACTTTATTAAAAACCATTAACCACTACTGGCTATTAGATGCATAAAAATGTATTCGAAAATTCATTAATAATTCACGAGGGAAAGACTGACAAAGGAAATCACTACCGTGTCGTATACATAAACTTTATCTTTGATTTTCTCGGCTTAAACAACATTGACTTTCAAAATTACTACACCAATGAACTTATCAAATGGGTCGCTTTTGAAGCCGTTTAATAAACTCGCAGCACGTGTTTTATCAGATCTAAAACACTCGGGCTACGCCCTCCTTTTTTAAAATATGATAAAACACTGTTGCTCGTTTATTAAAACAGTACGTAAAGTGTAAAAAGGTAGAGTGTTACGTAAAAACGATCTCCCTGAAGATGACTAGTACCTCACAGTGACGAGTATCCCATCTAGACACGACAATTTTTTCATCGATAATGATAATAATGATAATGATGATAATGATAACGATGATAATGATAATATTAATGATAATGATAAAAACGTGGGTTTTTTCTCCACTTGTTGCTTCGGTAGTTTTGATGGTCTGGCATTGCTGTGACGAAATAACCCTTGGCAATACATGTGTTTCCACTGTGTAGCGAGCTTCTCTCTGTCTTGACTGTCTTTCTGTATTCTGTCGACCTGGAATCGGTTTTTCAAAAAATCGTATCTGTCCTGAGTTTGGTAGCAAATCTATCCGTTGGATGCGAATTATTCATTGGATATAATTCATCCAGGCTTGTAAAACACGTGGCGCGATAGTCGAGTGTTTTAGCGCCGATAATGCCCGTACTGCATGGTTTGTAAATGTCTTCTAAACACAATGATTTCATACGTTCATTGGCGTAGTAATTTTGAAAATTAACGTTATCTCAGCCGTTAAAAACCAGGAAGAAATTTAAAGCGAGTCTATATCAGATATATAGATGTGATACGGGTAGTGATTTTCCTTTGTGTTATGAATTATTAATTAGGTTTAGAAGTAATAGATCAAACACGAGTTTGAGTGTTTCATCAGGGGTTCCAAACACGAGAAAACAAATGAAAACCGAGGGCGTAGCCCGAGGTTTTTATTGTTTTCGAGTGTTTGGAGTCCCCTGATGAAACACGACAAACGAGTGTTTGATCTAGCTTCTCAAACGAGTATTCCTTTAGCGATTTGCTCCCATAGCGATTTTATTTTAATATGTAGATTAAGAAATGTGATCCAGTTCACTAGGAATTTTCCTACAGGTTTTCATTGGGTATCAAAACTCATGCATGTGATGTGGTATACGTTCATGGATTGGCTACGATAATTCATAATTATTAATGAGTTTGAGAAATATATATACAGTATATGCTTTGAATCCGCCTCGGAATTTGCGTAGGAAATGAAATTTACGCCGGTCGAGATTAGCACCCTCTCCCCTTCAGGTGCCGTCCGGGTGGCAGAATAATATTTTGAAATTTCCTGTGTGACCAGGCCTTATTCAAAATGGCCGCCAGTATTAGCTAAGGCCAGGGGAGCTACATAATCGATAGAATTTTGTCGCTTAACCATGTAACCACTGACCCCAAAACAAGAAAGATTCTAACCCCCCGCCTAACGAGTTTTCTATCCCTAACCCCAATATTGGCTTGCATTTTGAATAAGGCCTGGTTACTTAGGCAAATTCAAAATGCGAGCCCAAAATATTATTTTGCGTCCGGGTGTTGGAGAAATTTACTTTCTTTTGACAGTCACTTCGAAAGTAGAGAAATTTTTTCTCGCGGCGAGGGAAATAACACATGGACTTATAATACGTATTCCAAATAAGGAAGAAAAAATACGTTACCCGAAAGAGCAAATACATCACCCTAGTAGCTTTCAAGATGGCCACCAATATTACATTTTTTGTTAGGGAAAGTCATAAGTGTAGTATTAAGGTTACCCTAATGGTTAGTGTTACGTTTTTTATGGACCAATTACTTAGTTACAATTTGTTGTCACGATGGCGGCCATTTTGAAAGCTACTCAATGTATTTGCTCGCCAGGACAACGCATATGTTCAGGACATTCATCATTATATGCCATACTTACTATTAGTACCTATCCGAAATGGAAAATGGAATCTACTTTTTCCTCCATGAAAATAAATTGCCACGCTTGCGCGGCGGCGTGCGCGCACATTCCCCTTTTAAAAAGTTCAAATTTCTTCAACTGTATTTTTTAATTTTTCCGTTCAATTATTTTATTTTCAAACGTTAGCCTCAAGAGTGGAAGAAGTACAAGGCCAGTCAGAGTTACGATTCAACCAGTTCAGAAGACGAAGAAACATTAACAAATGTCCGTTTACGCGAAGTCTCCAAGAAGCTTTCGAAAAGGATAAGAATTTCACCAAAGTGCAAAAAACGTTAGACATAACCTTTCCTCATCTGCCGATTTTTCGGATATTTTTGTAAATTATTGTTTCTGCATTATCCTTTCAGGTTTTGTATTGAAATAAGACTAATTGCTGGTTTTTACAATGGCAAGGCTCTTTTGTAAAGAAAATTAATAATTATTTCTAATGGTTATCGAAATTGTTCATAGTTTTCACGATATTTATATATTTATTGCAATGTAAATATTGTTTACTGTATTTACAAAATAATTGAACACATCACCTTTCCTGCTTTGTGTAGTTGATTACTTTTAGCGTTTGAAATCTCTCCTGTTTTCTTTCCTTTGGTCTATCCTGGATAATGGCATGTTATCCCTCTTCATCTCGCACTGCCTCGCTTTTGTCTGTATTGTGGCGGACCCAACACAGCGTTATCTCCCGCGTTATTGAAAAAAAGAGTGCTGTTGTCAACAGGGTCACAACGGTGTGAAGAATACTTTAGGAAACAAATTTCCAAACGCCTAAGGGCCTGTTTATATGATCCCGGTACACCGGGATCTCGGCTTGTATATAATTTACTGTTATTTTCGCAGTTGCGTTTATATGGAGACCGATCCCGGGACAGATTTTTCCCATATAAACAACATCCGGGATGAAGTGAATTGAAATTTAAAACGTCGTCTGAACCGGTAAAATATCCGAAAAGTGACGAAATGAAAAAACATTCGTTGGGATGCTTTTTATGCGAATAAAATTTTTTAATCATTGAGAAATTATTATCAATTATCAACATTTTCACGCATCCCGGTGCACCGAGATCATATAAACAGGCCCTAACTCTTAAGGAGGAATACGACCCAGAATTCGCATTTTCTTGACAGTGTCAGTGGAGATCTGTATATCATTAGAAAGCTCATTTAATATAGTTATCAAAACTACTCATTGAAAAAGCACGTTATTTAACAAAAAACGCCGCAAATGTTTGTAATATATATCCCTGGTACAATATTGAAAATAATACAACCAAACTTATAATTAAAGCAAACTTATAATTAAAGCCTTTAAGCGGTTGCTATTAATAGCTCAAAATGCGGACAAACAAACCAAATTTGACTCACAAATGAGCTATTTTCTTTTGTTATGGCCGCAATAATTTTGAGTAAATGCGGACAAACATGGGTACTGACGTCATCTCGACAAAGTGCTATTGAATCTGGTGTTTTATTTATGAACCAGAAATTGTTATGACAACAGATTTCATAATTTAACTACATAAATTTTCAAAAAAAGTCTATTTTAGTATATGTGGGGTCACACATGCTGAAAATGTCAAGAGAATTTGTTAAATCTTTGTTTAGGATGGAAGAAAAATGCATTTAAATGCTGGATATCAAAAGAATCAACATGTAAATCTAAAGCTTATAATACTACTTTACATTACTAGTTTAGAAGTTGGTGATTTTTTTCTTTTGTTCGTATATAATTATGTACATATTTTAACTTCCTTCTATACCAAAGTTATTGTATCTATTGTAATTTATGTTCATTTTAATTTATCATTTAAAGGCGTACTTAATTTGGAGCCTAGCTCTGCTGTACTATCCCGCACCTTCTTGTATTAATTAGGTGAAAATGTAATAAATAAAATAACATAAAATATGGGTGAAAACAAAATGGTTGCCATAGAAACGGACTAAAATGTCTTATGCGAGAAAATATTTTTTACAAAAATATGAAACAGCATTTTTAAAAGTTCTTATCTCTACACCAAGTTCTATGATATATTTTGAAACTTGACAAGCTTTTAAAAATTTCAAATCTTGGTTCAGATTTCAGGTTGTGGCCCTATGGTTTTATGACCGCGCGAGAGATGGTTGCTAATTTGGCGGGAAATGTACTGATA
The DNA here is from genome assembly GCA_035772405.1 of Chrysogorgia sp. JL179-B06. Lineage (NCBI taxonomy): Eukaryota > Metazoa > Cnidaria > Anthozoa > Scleralcyonacea > Chrysogorgiidae > Chrysogorgia > Chrysogorgia sp. JL179-B06. The sequence continues at coordinate 4,306,969 of JAYKKM010000193.1, read as the reverse complement.
GAAATTTTATGACGTTTATAATTATGACATTCTTGCAAAAAGCATTACAGCAAAACTAATTAAACGCTATTATAGCGGGAACTAATACTAGTCTAGAGGCCAAATCGAAAAAGAGCTTTATTTTTCGAGTTGGCTACACAATCAGCAGGCTTCAAGCTTTAAAATGATACCAAGAAACCTTGGCCACCCATGGGGTGCAGCCAACTTGCCAAAATCAGGATTTGGCTTCCATACATTACGCCCATGTGCTGAACTACAAAAAAGTTTAAAAAATTATAAATATTTTCGCTAAGAACCTCAGTTTTTGAAAACATGGCAAATCTATTTTCGTCATGGTACAACAAAGGCTTTTTACACCGAATGTTTTCATACATGTAGTATATTTGAGGTTTGCGTTATAGATCCGTTCGTATTACACTTCTAAAAATTATAACCAATATATAGAATACTGAATGTGCTAGAATTTTTGGCATTCGGGTATTATTATCCAATTGCGAATTTGAGAAAATCAGGTCAAAATTATGAAGGTCATTGAAAGTGAGTCGGAAAAAAATCCAAGTTCATTCAAGGTCACGCATATGAATGCTTGGAGTACCGCCTTAAAGAAACGGTTTAATTTTTAAAGAGACCACGAGATCTCAGTCGCTGCAAAATCTTAGGAAGTAGTCATATATATTTTTTTCATTTGTAAGAGCCTGGAACGCGCTCTGAACAAATCACAATCAAGTACGAAAAGATATTGATCAATCCGAAGATTCAGGGGTGTAAAATCTTTGGTGTACATTTTAATAAATAAAAATTTGTTGACTTAAAAAATATCAACCTCGTACCCAGGGCATTTTGCCTCCACGGCGGAAGGTCGGCGAAAATGGCGCTGGGATCGGCTGGTCATTCTATAATGCGATTGGCCTGCCATAAAACTCAATTAATTCAGCCGAGTATAATTTATTCATCTAAATCTGAATGCTGTCTTCGAATTTTACAGCAAATTCGAAGTGATAGCTTTCGCTAAATTGGATATATGCTTCTTCATACCTTTTGTAAGAGATAACCATGGATGTATGGTGGATTATTAAGCTTGTTAGCTGCTTTTATGCCCACGAATGCTGACATGAACAACTCTGAAGAGCATTGAACATTTCGCAATTACTCAGGTCAACAAAGTAGACAAAGGCAATGGAACAAAGGCCACAAAAATTATCATATCTAAACACCCAGAAATTCTGGGTGTCATGTGACCAGCCGATCCCAGGGCCATTTTCGCCGACCTTCCACCGTGGAGGCAAAATGCCCTGGGAACGAGGTTGAAAAAATATTTTTATTTTTTTTGGAATAAAAATGTAGATTATTTTTTGTAGATGAAATAAAGGTCATTCAAGGTAAACAACTTTTTGAAAGAAAATTTTTTTTAATTATAAAAAATAGAGAGAAAATAGAAAATGAGTGGTTTCTTTTTTCTTAGTTTTTTTCTTATTTTTTTATTTCAAAAAAACTTTTATTTCAAATAATATTTTGAGAGGGAAAGGTGCTCACTATACGACGAGCAGTCGCTGAATTGAGAGAATTGTGAATTTGCGAATATTTGAAAAACATTGCTTTATAATAGAAGAGCAAATGTTTTTGAGAAAAAATAGAATGTAATTTTTATGGTTTTTATTTCTTTGGGGTAATTGTTTTGAAAAACTGTTCAAAAAAGTAATTGTGATGGATTGTTCTGCTAAAGAAACAGAATTTTTCCTTTATTTTATTGCAAAGATTCAAAATTAAAATTATTGAGATGTATACCATTATCAATCTAAGAGTAACAGCAATTTTTTACGTTATTTTTGAAAATTAAAGATTCATCAAGGCACTCGATTATGAAGATGGTAGTCGTTATAAGATGGAAAAAATCACAAATAATAAATGTACGAGTCAGCAAAAAAAACTTTTCAAGCTATTTTATGTATATTCGTAAATATTTGTGAAATATTTTGTATGTATCATGATTAATATATTAGAAAAATAATAATTGTTTTCTGTGTTTTGCGTATTATGTATTAGTAAGAATGCTGAATACTTGTAACAGAAATCATGAAGTAGTCGAAGAGCAGCAAACTGTTAATATTAGTTAATATTAAAGTGCACCTGACCCCAAAAATGATAATGCTATGTTTATTTTATTTTAATAGTTTTATTGGATAACAACTTGCCATGAAAAAGACAACAACAATAGATCCAAAAGGGAAAGCGCGAACGGGACTAAAAGAACCATGCGAGGCGCCGCCCTCTTAGATTATAATATACAAAAAAAGAAAGAGCACTTAAAATCATCATTTTAAGTGCTCTTTCTTTTTTGTTTTTTTGTTTTTTTTTCCTTTTTTTTTATATATCTATTTTCGTTCTCGATCTATTCAGTTATATGTGATATGTTAATGAGGCACGTGATGACGTCAAAGCAGGCAAACAACATGGCAATTATAAAATTCGTGTATATCTTCAAAGTTATCCAATGAAATTACTTGAAACGTTGCACGTTGATGCATACTACCAAACTAAAGAGCATGGTTCAAGTTATGTTATCACCACAGAATCGACTGTGATTGGCTGATTCGAGTGCAGTTAATCCCAAACAATAATGCCAAAATATGTAATCACAGTGCAAAAATCTGTTAAACTTGTTATCACAGTGCAAAAATCTGTTATTACAATGCAAAAACTTGTTATCACAGTGCAAAAACGTGTTATCACCTCACCTATGTCGACCTCTCGGTCGCCCATAACAGAAACCGAAAAATCTGTTATCACAGTGCAAAAACATCGAGATAGAGAAAGTTCTGTGTGTACTGATCTTGTCAAGTGAAAACTTGTCATTTTGTACCTAACAGACAAGCAAATTTAAATTTAAATTTGAATTAATATTGTCTCGAACATTTTCCTGTATATTATATCCGTGAAAAACAACAGTGTTGTTCAATTTTTAGTGTGAAAAATAAATTATTAGCATTATTTTTATTAATTGGGGGATATTACAATAATCAAAGTGATGACGTTTACCATTATTTTTACGAGTATTATTAATTATGAACAAGAATCGTGTGTACCAGTTTCCCTTGGTAACACGGACGGATGGCGAAAACGTGGGGGAAGGTGGTCTTGTGCACAGTTAAAACTCTGAGTGGATTCCAATAAACTGATTAGTGAGGCCCTAACGTGCAAGACCTCTTCAACGCTTAGGTTTAATGCTTATACGTTTAATGCTTAGGTTTAATGTTAAAGCTTAAAATTAGCTTAAATTAATATCAATTGAAAATTGTCACTAAAATAAAAACGCGAAATCTACCATGTCTATAACGTTTAGATAGATGAAACCAATAACTTGATATTGGTTTACGGCTATACATTCCGTTAAGAACTAAAGTCGATTACTATTAGTTGTTGTGGCCAGGACCGTTTCAAACGTCGAACTTGATGTGGCATGAACCGAACTCGATGTCGCATGAACCGAACTTGATGTTGCATGAGCCGAACTCGATGCAAAAGACGACATCCTAGACCTTCACGTCGCAATTAGCAATAACCATGCAGTATAGCAACCATCTTGTTGTGATCTTTCGTAACGGTAGTTCATTTCCCCACTATATCCTAAGCACTGTGTAGCCATCGTTTGTAAATGCCAAGTGAAAAGGTTTCGTGGGTGAGTTATTTTTAACTTTTGTGAACAACACACTACAGCAGCTTTGTCTTCCTGTGTTGTCTTTGTCTTCCACATCCCAAATTTCAGGCATACTGCATCCTTTCCTAAACAATAGGGAAAATATATATATTATTACTTAATATATATTATTACCTATAAAATATTTAAGTCGAGAATTCAATATTGGGCGAGACCTAGCCCCCTTCGCAGGCATCACCGCGCTCCACTGAACCGAGTTGTTCCGGCCGGTGCCTGCGGAGGAGGCTAGGCGAGACCGAAGATAGAGTCTAATATTGCAAATCAAGATTTAAATATTTTGTATTGGGCGAAGATGAATCCAATAGGTGTTTTATTATATCGAACAAAATATCTTAACACAAAGATGTTTCTTCCCACGTAAACAGTTAAAAGGTTGCTTGTCCAATATGTTACTTTATAAAATTCTATGTATGCTACGCAGGCTCTGATTGGTCAATACCCGTGTTTGGATCAGGCCATCCAAACACTGAAATTTTCCGCCAGAAATTTCCTTACGTTTTGCTGCTCGTTCTCTTGTATTATTTTATTTTACAAAAGAAATACCTAATGGTTTTTCCGTGTTTGGATACTGTGATACACTTCGGAAGTTGCTCGACTTTCGAAAAGCTAAAAAACACTCGCCTAGCGGTTCGTGTTTTTTTACGCTTTTCTCCAGTCTCACAACTTCCCGCGTGTTTGGATCACAGTATCCAAACACGGAAACCATTAGGTATTTCTTAGGAAATTTGATTAAATAGCTACAATTTTTTCATCAATAGGCTGACTAAAATTACTATAACTAATACCATGACAAGAGGGAAATTAACTATTAAATGTCCCCAAAATCAGAAGTAGGATTTGTGAAAGTCCTAAATGTGTCTCATAAATCCTCCTGATGCTTGAGGGGCATTTAATCATTTTCCAACATGTTATGGTATTAGTTTGTAATTATCGACAAAATATAATTTGCATGGTTGAAATTCTTTTGGGAATGAAAACATTGTGAAGGGAGGGTAGGAAGTTTGGATGTTCACTCATGCATATTAATGAGGGGAAATTAGAAACAAAATACCATTTTTAAACAATGTTTTTCCAAAGTTTACTATAACAAACACTTATTGACCGAGCGGGAGGTCTTACGGCATAATTATCCTGCGCGGATTAAACGGACCAAGGGAATGGTAATTTTCCCGTAAAGACCGACCAAGCGAGGTTAATAAAGTTTTTATTATATGGCTCTTTTAAATGTCTTACATTTCCTCAATTTTTTCGCAATTTTTTAAAACTTTTCAGTTGTTTTATAACGACCGGTCTTTAGTTTTTCAAAATGCATTGTCATAACAAGTAATACAAATTTTCACTTCTTCACCTCTTGAAAAACGATTATTAATCGCTTAAAAGAACCACCCCAAAAATTGGACACACCCTGAGAGCTCGTTCCAGGCTCTTATACATGAAACCAAAAACAATATATTGCATTGTTATAAAAATATGCAGTGGAATGATGCCACTCAATTACCTCGATCTGGAATAACACCAGTTTTTCTCCATGATGACATAGTTAACGCCCATAGAATTCAACGTCTGCCAACTCTCCTTGCAAGGTTTTCTGCTGTAGATTTGATAAACCTTTTTAGTTCGTTCTCTAAAATGTAAACGATAGCATATGAGATAATTTATGAATGATAGTTAATGGATGGAAGGATGGGTGGGTTGTTTGTATGGATGGACACTGTCCGTATCTATTTGTTAGTTCGTCTAACTATCCGTCTCCTTTTCGTAGTTAAGCCTTTCATATACCAAAGACAAACGTGAACCAGTCAAGACATGTTGAACTGCAGGAAAAGACGGACAGGCATCCAGCATTGGGTAATAATTTCTTCAATTTGGCTGCGTCTGCACGACATTAGGAAATGATTCCGGAATGAAATTGTTTAAATCTTTCCTGTCCGGCCGAGTCAAAATCGGACCGTACAAGACTGATGAAGTCGTGAATCGAAAAACACGGCACACGGTAACGCAAGATTAAAAATTGTAAATCGACAAGCGCCAGGTACACGAGATCCACTCACACACCAAGTTTGATTTGATTTCATAAACAATTCTGTGATTGGTGGCATTTTGAATTTTCATGATGCTACGCGGGCGCGCAAGATGGGTTTCTGTAGGAAAATGAACGTTTTTCAACCTAATTTCTGATAATTAATGCTAATTTAGATTAACATTTAGATCTTTTGGTAAACTAGAGCGCGTTTATTGGACATTCAGAAAATGTATAGCTTTCGCAACAGTCAGACATCAATAGAACATAGAGGTCGTTCAATTTTCGGGACGTTTTTCAGCCGGACAAGAAAGAGTTAAAATCAATGGGTGCAGTTATCAGGGTCACCATGATTAACTGGTGATAACTGCAGTAAATCAGGTAAAACTGAGAGTATCCGGATTCATCCCAGAGACCGTTTACATGAGTCATAATTTCTTCGGATTCGCTACACTAGTAACTTTTAAAATCAATGTGGAAAACAAATTATTAAAATTAGCCTGCGTACCTCAAACCAGCGTCTTCATAATGGGGATGGTTTACTATTGGTCTCTCAGTTGTCAGCTTCACAGTTGCCATAGTCGGCATTGAACCAGCAAATACATCAGCTAGGAACATAAAATATATAGGGCATTTATTACAATACTAGCCCGTGTGCAGTCTCTGGCGGATGTGAGGTCCTGTAGACTATACACGCAGGCTAAGTAAACATTGGTCATAACATTTAATATAAACATCATATATATAAACATTGGTCATAACAGCCCTATTTATCAAAGAGGATGAATCAATACATATAATGTTGTATACAATCTCACTTTTCAGAGTCTTTGAGCTTATCCAGCTTATCTATATATCAACAGAAAGGAAAAGCAAAATTTAATTTAGAGAAAATATAGGCAACACAAGAATACATACAGTGAGTAAACTGAATATACTAAATTCCACAAACTCACGATTTCATATATTCAAAATTAGATTAAATGCTGTAGAATCTCGAAAGTAACCAGGCGGGTTACTTTCAAAATTGGTGGCATCTAAGGGCGGTTACTTTAAGAGGCGGCGGTTATACTTTTAATAATAATAATAATAATAATAATAATAATAATAATAATAACTTTATTTACGTGTCAGATTACATATAGCCTAGGAAAATTTCCTCAACTAATTGGGGACACCTATCTAATTACAAAATATCTAATAGAACCTTATATAAAAGAGATATGAATAAATAATACTAATTAGTGACTATATCTATATATATTTTATGAACTGCAAAGGGTGCCTTTGCAAGTATTTTCATCAAGTAATGACTGAACGTTTAAATTACGAATATACTTCTTAAATTGATTTAGTGATGGCAGATTTCTAGCTTCCGAACTTAATTTGTTCCACAATTTTGGATTGCTAGTTTTAGTATCGGACAAGGTGAAGTATGTGTTTGATTACACTTTCGCCAGTGTTATCGTACACAGTCTCTCCGGCCAGTCTGACAACCAGTCTTTCAAACAATAGTTTTCACAGATTTTTGAGAAACCACGACTTTGTATTACTATTCATAAAGTCGAATAGCATGCATATGAATACTATCAGGCACAAGGCAACTACAGTATCTGGCTTTAACTTAGGGGTGTCGATAAACACCTCTCCGAGTGATGCCTTATTTCGGTTCATATAGTGATGACATGTCTACTTCTCTCCTTTGATACCGGACATTTGAGAACGTCGGTATCCCATGATCTTAGCTCTACCATTATTCTGTTCATGGTATATAGTGACGTTTGTTCTATTATCTCTTCTTTTGTTTTCAATAATCATAAGGGAACCATGCTGCTGCGATGGCTATCACGGTGCTAACAATGGCTCAAGTTTCTTGGCTAGGTTGGTGACTGCTTTCGCGAACTTGCTTGTAGCGAGCGTACCATTCATGATTGCCTTTCTAGCACCAATTACAACATTAGTTATGATTCCAGCTATATAGAGGACAGTCTCAGTGTCTCACCAGTCACCATATTCCCCTTCGCCCACTTTTTGAACCTCTTTAGTCTGCTAATGTCCTCTTTTTGTTGCTCTCTAACCTCCTCTAACTGTCGCTGTTCTAATGTACTATCTCTTGCTTCCCTATAACTGTAACTATTCTTTCACGCAATTCAAATCTCTCCTCAGACGTTAGGGGTGCACCGGATTTAGTATCCGGCCGGATAGTGGATAATCTCAGTATCCGGTATCCGGCCGGATATTTTCTATTATCCGGCCGGATACTGGATAATTTGTTTTTGCAGTTTTCCAAGGCGTATTAAATTTTAGTTAATTCAAATATAACAAAAATAGACATCAATACAACAAAACAGCAATATTGAGCTTGTTTACTGTTGCAGTATCATTTGTTGGTTATGGTTAACTATCTTCTTAAACAGACAAAATATATCAACTTGCAAAAAACTAAGTTCAGCAAGTAACAACTATACTACCATTTGCAAGCAACCGTTAGGCGTGAGAATTTTAAAGCGCATCGGTTTACGTTTCAAACGTGCGAGTTTGTAACCGACTTTCTTGACAGTTCCCACGTTCATTACAATAGACGAAGACAGGGCTCATAGACCAAGTTGACTTAGACCAAGTTGGATTAATCATTTCACTTTTAATTTTTCATAGTTTAATACTATTTATACTCGCAAACTACAGTATTATTTGAGACTGCAGCTATAACATCGTTATTGGTATAACTGCAGGCTCAAACTCTGATTTGAAGCATGGGTTAGTGATTTTCAATGCATCGAATCAAATTTTCGGTTACAATGCAGGTTATAGCCCAGAAACTAGTAAAAATATGGCAATTCAACTAAAGTCTACCTGAAAAGAAGGACCGAACCTTATGTACGAGAATATCCGGTATTCGGCCCGATATTAAAAAGCACTATCCGGTGCACCCCTAGCAGAATTAACACTTCCTTCAAGCTGTTGCTTATTATTTCTTGAAAGCGATCTGCTTATATCTGTAGTGCACCATCATCACCTGGGTTGAGCACACCAGCTAGTTCTCGATATTCATCTTGTGTTACATTTAATTGTTTCCACTAATAAAGAGTTGTTTCAATCTGCTGTATCTTGTCCCTCATCTATACTTCTTGTCCTGTGTCTTGTACCATCTCTTTGAATTGTTTGATTGCGCTTCCCGTTACCGTCTCCCGATTTTAAATTAGTTTGGACTTCCCATACGTACCGTCTCGACCTATATAGGTTTGAATATAATGGACCATGATTCTGCCTATAATACTTGAGGTCGACCTTAAATACCCCCCAGGGGCACCTCAGACGTTGGAGGTGACCGATGACACATTTGTTGCCTGAGTATTGGAGACATAACAAGGTCATGTTCAATCGCACTGTTGGAGGCATTAAAAAGCTAATCCATAACCTGTATGACAGAAAGAACTACATCGTTCACTACAGAAACCTGAAACCGTACATCAATCTACGGGGTTGGAAGTAGAGAAGGTGCACTGCAGGGTGTTAGAGTTCGACTCTTGGTTGAAGCAGTCGAATTGGAGAAGCTCAATTTCAACACACTCAACTCAAGAGGACCGGCGCTAAGAATGCATTCGAAAAGGACTTCTTTAAATTGATGAACAACAGCGTCTTCGGAAACCATGGAGAATCTTCGAAGAAGGGTGGACGTAAAACTCGTGACTAATGAGAAAAATCGTATGCAATGAAGCTATCTTCGAAACCAACCTTCGTGTCATCTAAGATCTTAAATCAGTGCCATGGTAGCTGTTCACAAGATCAAGGACAAGGCCAGTCTGTTAAGTACTAGAGTCTGGGTATGTGCATCCTCGACCTCTCAAAGAGTCAAAGGTGTTGATGTATGACTTCCACTATAACATCTTAAATAAGTACCAAAATAGACCTAACTATTATTCACCGACACTGACAGTTTATTGTATGAAATAGAGGCTGAAGATGTCTACGAAGATTTCTGGGAAGATAGAGAAACGTTCGACAACTCTGACTACTCAAAGAACTCACAGTACTTCAACAAGACCAATTGGAAGGTAATCGTAAGATGAAAAACGAAGTATGCAGCCGATATCCCGATAGTTGAGTTCGTCGGTTTGAGGTCAAATATGTATTCCTATATCAAGGACAATAATGCTGATGGTAAGACTGCACAAAAGGTGTGAAGACTTCAAAGACGAGCTATTAAATAAGAAATATCTTCTCCATAAAATGAGATCGATAAGAAGTGTCAAACATGTGTTAGGCAGTTATGAGATCAACAAGATAAGCCTAAGCTGCTTCGACGATGAGGTACATGAACTCCTATGTACATGGTCAAAAGAGTATCCTATTGGGTTGAGCGGCTTACTGATAGAATATTTGTTGGGCTTGTTGACAGCCAAATAACATGATAGCACTTTTTCTAAATAACTAGCACATTTTCCAAATCTACATGGGAACAATTCGTTATACCGAAAAAGACCGGTCATTATAAAACAAATGAAAAGTTTTAATAATTTGCGAAAAAATTGAGGAAATGCGAGAAATTTAAAAGAGCCATATAATAAAAACCTTATTAACCTCGTTTGGTCGGTCTTTACGGTAAAATTATCCTGGCATTGGTCTGTTCACACAGACCTCGCTCGGTGTGTACTGAAAGACCGCGGGAAGGATTATTTTGCCGTAAAGATCGCCCGCTTGGTCAACAAGTGCATTTTATTATTACACCGCGCGCTGGAGACCAACAGAAACCGAACCAATTATATATATATATATATATATATATATATATATATATATATATATATATATATATATATATATATATATATATATATATATATATATATATATATATATATATATATATATATATATATATATATATATATATATATATATATATATATTTGGTGCTCGGAGATCGACATAAAATTAATATCACCACGCATTTTGAAGTGCATACCAGTTCTTCCAAGTTAGGATTGTTGAATTCGCCAGAAGTGTTCTGGAAAAGAAAGAGAAAAATATGTATGTAGGCAGATACGATGGTAGCTGCAATATTAGCAACAAAACATTGCGCAATGATATGATGAGTTACCCAGGCACCTGCTGAGGAGGCCGATTAATAATAATATTTATTCAGGATACCCATATCACAGAAGTGTTGTTAAGTAGGGTCCTGAAACACCATAAAATATATTAAGGAATACTATAAACTATACTACCATACAATACAGACATCCAAATTACACGTTGTATTATACGCTCAAAATACAAACGAAAATATTTCGTTTGAAAAATCTTGCTGCAAGACATTTGTGATGTTTTATGCTTTGAGATAGTGACGTCATCACCGTATAATAATATTCTATTTTGGTTAGCTCTGTCTAATAATTTTCGATGGCGACGAAAACGACGTCACAACTGCCAGATAATGAAAATCAGCTGAAGAATATCGACAAAACTGAATGTATAGTTCAAATGAATCAAATATCTAAAATGGTTGGTGTACTGCTGAAATAGTGTGTACCCTTCGTCAGAGAGTGAAACGCAAAGTGACATTATTTCACAATTATTTAATTTATTATTTAATTATTTAATTAAGCTAAAAACGTTAGACAAATTACACACTATTTCGACCGGCAGTATACCAACCTCATACGTTTCCTCAAAGATACAATCATAATTTATGTAACTCAAAAAGTTGTTAAAAAAACCCAAAAAAACTTTTTAGATATTTGATTTGTTAATCTTGTTCAGCTGTTTTTAGTTCAACTTCAAATTAAGTTACATACAAACTGATCTCTTAAGTTTGCAATTCCCTGAATGGACATCGCGGCTAATATTGCAACCAGGAAAGCTTGATGTCGATTCTTGTTGCCAATAAACCCGAAGTACTAAGTAAAAGAAAAGTTAAAAGGCAAGATTAGATCCAAATGATGTAATTAGAAAAACTGTACAGTATAGCCGACTTTAAGATGTAGGACAGAGAGGGCGGTTAACCAATGTATTTGATACTTGAAGCTTGTTCTATGACTTCCAAAAACTCTTTAGTATTGCCAAACGATATAGTGGTGTCTGTGATGAAGTAAATCTTCAGACGTGCTGAACACGTGAAAATGCTCTGAGTGTTGTAGTATACAATTTAAAATGATAAGATTCATTCTCTTTTTTGCACGAATAATTATTTTGTTTAAATTAAGGACGTAGCTATTTAACAATTAGACAACGAGCCCGAGTTTTCTTTCTGAGCTCATAGAATACGAAGACGAGTTGTATAATACTATAATTGTTTTAGTAAATATCTTTCTACTAAAGTTCGTAAACTACAAACATCCTCGATCATAAAGCAATTCTAAATGGATAATTCGATCGCCAACAACAATTGCTCTCCCATATTCACTAAAATAACATATCCAAGCATTACCGATATATAGTGACTGCCGCATAGGAAGTATACATATATCAATCTAACCAGTACATCATTGTAACCTTCGTTCTCGGCAGCTCAATCGATAGAGCGTCTCACCGGTAATCAGAAGGTTATACAGGTTCGATTCCTGTCCGGAATTCAGAATATTTTACTTTTTTTCTATATTTTACATTTTGGTTTTAGCCGGGGATGAAATTTCTCCATGTGATCAGTCCTTTAGTCCAGTTAGTTAGTATCGTGCACGCAGGCATAGTCAATCGAGATATGGTCTGGAAACTCGGCAAACTTCAAAGCGACTATAATGAGCTACGTTTTGATGTTGAACCGTACCTTACACCGTGCACATCCTTTGTTTTAGGTTTATTAATATTTAAACAACACGGTTGAGCGATTAAACCCAAACGATTCTATTGGATGATTGCTTCATTATACTAAAATACAATAGGTTCAGTGACCATGCACCGTGCACAAAATTGCATAAAGCGAACAAAAAGATAGAACAAAGACTTTAGCTGAGTTTCCACTTCCAGACCATATCTCGATTGACTATGATGCAGGCTTAAAATTAACAACCACGTTTTTGGTGGTGTACAAGTCCTATTCAGACAACAACAAAACAACCCAATCATAGCAGTTAATAATTAACATGGTAATAAAAATCTTCAAGCTCAAATGTATTTTAACGGAATAAAACGAGCAATAATGACCTCCTATACGGTAGTTGTAACCCTATCGCAAAAGTGGATTGAGACTACCAAGCGATTGACCACTTCTGCCTGGTAGTCTGCACCACCAGATTTTAACCAGGTATAATTACTGGAGTAAAGATTAACCGGTAACTGACCGAATTATATATTTGTGTTGCGTAAACGGGGGTTATTAACAAGGATTATTATATGGCTTGGCTTGTGAGCGGTGTTAACGCAGCTTTTCTACAATCTGATTGGTTCTTGAGCGGTCTTTACAAACCGGTAAAGACCGAGCATTACGGAAAATTTAAAAATTTAAACAATTAAGAAAATTTTTAGGAAATGTGAGAAATTTAAAACAGCCATATAATAAAAACGGTCTTTACGACAAAATTATCCTGTCCTTGATCTTTTGGCACAGATCTCGCTCCTTCGTCGCTCGGTCTGTACTGAAAGACCGCGGGAAGGATAATTTCACCGTAAAAACCTCCCACTCGGTTAATACTGTAAGTGTTTATTTAGAGTTATTACAACGAGGATTTTAATAAACGTTTTACCTGCCGAGACGCAACGAGGGAAGCCATCAAGCAAAGGGCAGGAGTTCCAAACAACTTGAGCCGCATGATAAGGATGGAGATAAAAGCAAAGGCACACGCCTGAAGGACGTGGTAGAAATGCTACAACGATTAAAACAAGAATATGTCAATTTACCTTATGTACAGGCTCAGTGAATATCGGTGAATAAAAACATCGACTTCGTCTCGGTTTTTATTCACCGATATTCACCTCGCCTTCGGGATGGTCAAACAAACAATGTTTTAGGATTTGTGGTGATAGAATTTATAGTATTTATGTGGTAGATAGGATTTATACCAGCCGGAAGGCCTTGATGTTGCATTTTTCGCAACTTGTCCCGGTTTGGTCTTAAATGTATACATTCCAACCAGGGGCGTCGCTACTGGGGGCGTGTGGGGGGTGTCACCCCCAAAGTTTTTAAAAAACTGTGAAAATTCGGGCAAAAATGGACAATAGATAAATTCGGGCAAACTATATAGTAAAGTAGGACTTTATACTAAATTGTGAGATTGCTTAAAGATAGAACATATATGGCAACATTTGTGGTTGTTATGTCTTAATGTGCATCCAATAAAATTCAGGCAATTTTATAAAAAATATAATATTCGGGCAAATTCAACTGGACTCCCCCCCCCCCCCCCCCCCCACACACACACACACACACAATCAACGTGGGTTCGCGACGCCCCTGATTCCAACACTCGAAATTTTTCTTCACCATAAATCCTTAGAACATGTAGTTTAATCGAGTGAAATGCAAAATATTACTTGTAATATACCCAGAATCTTATCCTGGCATTACCACCACTATATATACAGAACTCGTGATTAGGATCTCGGCAACGGCTTCCGTAGCTCAGTGGTCAGAGCACTGCACTAGCATCGCAGGGTCGCGGGTTCAATTCCAGCCGGAAGGCCTTGAAGTTGCATTTTTCACAACTGGTCCCGGTTTGATCTTAAAATGTATATATTCCAACACTCGAAATTTTCCTGCACTATAAATCCTTAGAACATGCATTTAGTTTAATCGAGTGAAATGCCAAATATTACTTATATTAAATGTTGTAGATATTTTTAAACATGAAATTACCATGCAAATCTCCCACAATGCACGATAATGGTAGTTTGTCCATGAAACAAGATGTATATTATACGGGTATTCAATTCAATCTGACGCATAAAACCTTCAGGAGTAAAACGTTCATATAGCAGGCCTCTGACTGCTCAACAACATACAGTAGCCCAATTAAACAAAATGTATTACCTCTGCGTACGGTTTCAGGTTCGGCAATTGACTGCTCAAAAAAATATTAGAAAAAATAAAAGACGAATGAGAGACGAATGCAGAAGATAAAACAGCGAGTGAATAATGTAATCGTAAATCACTGTAATACCTTGCTCCTTCTTCGTTATCTTCCTCTAAATCATTGCAAATTTCCTTTTCCTCGCCAAACCAGTACTGTATTTCAAATTTTACAACCTAAGACATATAGAATTTTTTCAAAAACTTCTACAATAATTTGTTCATACATTATCTGGTAATTCTCAGATAAGTTACAACAATAGATTCACCACCAAGTTTATAAAAACTGAAGATGGATGGGATTTTTAGCACCGCTTATAGGTGGTTTCTACCGTTTCTTAAAATGTGGAAACTTTTCAATGCTCACCTTGTACATGACAGATGTTATACCCACTATGGAACACGGTAAAAGCAACGTCCTGGATAACTTGTAAAACGTCTATAATAATATTTAAAAATAACTATTTAGAATTTAATGAACAAAAAAGACTTGGAAAATGAAAATCAAGCCGTACACAAATGTGGTTACACGTATAACAATGTTAATACATGTTAATATTGTTAACACATGTTAATATTGTTAACACATGTTAATGTTAAAAAATGGTAATACATATAATGTATGCCCACCGCCATGAAATATAGGTATATAGACAAAGAAGGGAAGGGAATGATGGGAATGAAGGGAAGGGAGGGAAGGGAGGGATTGGAAGGGAGGATAGGGAAGGAGGGAAAGGGAAGAAATGGATGGGAAGGGAGGAAGGGAAGGGAAAGGAGGGGAATGGAAGGGGAGGAGGAAGGAAGGGAAGGAAGGGAAAGGAAGGGAGGGGAATGGAAGGGAGGATAGGGAAGAAAGGAAAGGGAAGAAAGGGAGGGAGGGGAGGAAGGAAAGGGAGGAAGGAAGGGGAGGGAAGGAGGAATTAGGAAGGGAAGATGAAGACAGGAAAGGAAGGAAGGAAAAGAAGGAAAGGTAGGATAGGAAGGAAAGTAGAAAAAACTTAATTTAAGCGTAGTTTCATCAGCTCATTCAACGATGATTTACACCAAAGCCGTATATACTTTAAATTATTTAGTGATACTAAAAATACGTGTACGCAACAACTACTCGACCGCTTACTGGTTGATGCTTTTATAATGTAGATAATAACCCTTTCATAGATCTTCAGTGGACACTAACTTTGAGAGCCTAAACTATAAAGCTTGTTTCCGTTGTTTCATAAGACATTAATTATTAAAAAGTAATCAGTAAATAATCCAAACTGTTTCATTTTTGGGTGCAATACCGGCTAAAACACGATACCAGCTGCAATACCATGCACTGAACAGAACAATGGGAAAGTCTACTGGTGTTGCGTCTAGACTGAAACTAGACTGAAAACTAGTTGTTCGAGGGTTACTACAAAGGTAGTATACTATAAGCGTTAACATTAGGGAGAGGGTTAATATAAAGGTTTGAAAAATAACCCTTATACTAACCCTCACCTTAATATTAACCCTTGTACCAACCTTCGTACTAACCCTCGAATAACTCGTTTTTAGTCCTTCCGAAGAAAAGAACTAGTTTTGTGCGATATGAACTATGCCTTGCTATGCCAATTTATTCTTCTGTCGGTGAGTTACAAGATAAAGGAAGGAAGGAAGGAAGGAAAGTGCATGTAGGTATGTATGTTGATAAAAGGGTGTGTTTGTAAGAAGACACAAGCTTCGATGTACTATAAATTAACACCATGCAGTAGATTTAAAATACCATACGATGTTAAAACACCATAGGATGTTAAAACACAATTACGGATATAAAACAGATAGTTCCACTTACTTCTATTTCGATAAAATTAAACTCTGGTGCGCATGTATACAGCAATGTATGAAAATCCCGATAACTTGTAAATTTTGATTTCAGTATATCAGTAATGTGTGCCTAAAGTAAAATGACGGAAAGGTTTAAATTAAATCAGTCATAATATGATCAGTTAATCCTGCACGTTTTCGTATCGTTGTTTAAAAACATCGCTGTCTATAACTGTCCACTTGACTCACATCGTCCTTAATATTGAGGGCTATGGCCAAGGTAAATTTCATACCAAAGGTTCCTACTAAAAACATGGAGCCTTGGACAGCCTAGAAAAAAACATTCAAACAAAGTAATGAGGACATCCATAGCCAAATGCATTACTATTTAATAATTACAGTCTTACCCAGATAAGAATTGTATGTGGCAGGCTGTATAAGTATGGTTCCATCTTAGTAATTATCTGCAAACAAAGAACACAAGAAATGTTTCATGGGCAGGACATATCTAAATGGTACCCAGGTTTTTCAGCTGTACCACCTGCTGTATTTACATGTACTGTACTGCACTGCACTGCACTGCACTGCACTGCACTGCATGCGCACGGTTTTGTCGTGTTTGCGTAGCTGGATGCAAACACGAGGAAGAGTTGAAAAACTCGATATCCGTTTGGTTTGTCTTGTGTTTGCATCAGACATTGCAAACATGGTAAATACAGTATATATTTATCAAATAGCACTTAACCGGAAAATAACGAGTGAAAAGAATAAGCGAAAAAGATCGATTCTATTTTCATATCAAATGCTAAATTCTTCTTAGCATTCGCTGAATCAATCTGAGTACGAACATGTAATTACCGTATATTAAATATGACTTGCAGCTTGGTTATTTCAATATAGTAAATTATTTGCTACTCAAGCTTTAACGCAAACTCCCGTGTTTGCATAGCCTTAGGAAAACACGGCAATTGATCAATTATAGCGTGCGTGTGACCTATATCCTATATATATATATAGAGTATCAGGCCTTCTTTAGCGGAGGGGGAGGGGATAGGGAACGGGAGGAAGAAAAGGCCTGACACAAATACATTCATTGGCCCGTGTCGAGTTTCCAGAGAATCTGGAAGTTGAGAATCTGGAAGTTGCGTTGACTGGATGAGAGACAAAACCCCTTACGTCACACTACCGGAAATCAAAATAGAAGCCATCTTGAATCGATAATCTAGAATTTATATTTAACGTTTCTGGTCATTTTGATGTGCAAAAGGGAAACCAAAGTAGCTTCAGAAACAGCTCTCAAGTTTCCCCACAAATAGGCATTAAGGAGGAACAAGACGTGTGCATCGAGAGCCTGGTGGTCGAAAGGAAAGACGTTCTAGTTGTAGTCTTGCCGACTGGCTACGGGAATCACTATCACTGACATATGAAGTATTTCTTCATTTATACTACCGACAGTTTATCGCGCTTGCCGACTTTTGCAAAGACTGATCATTTTAATTAATTAGGCACTGTCTTCGCTTTGCCTTTTTAGGCTTGCCTTTTTCGGCAGAGTCGTCATCGTGTTCGCAGATTGACCTTTTTGTCGTTTGGCCGTCGGAGTTACTGCGCTTTCCAGTTGAGTTTGAACCGCCAAAAGAGGTTTTCTTGTAAAGTTTCGTAGTTTAAAAACGCCGTTGATACGCATTCAAATCTGTGTTTTCATTGCGTTGTCATGTAATAGCATTTATAATTTCTATAACGCTTCACAATACCTTGACAAAATGGATTTTAATACGTATTAACAACTGATTTTTTAAAAACTTTACGACAAAACTATTGGCGGTCTAAACTCCGGCATCTGGAAACGTACGGCCTACAGCTTATAGCAGTTCACTATTTTCCTAGCACCCTTTTTGCAGATACAAATTCAACGAAAGGCACTACTTTTGACACATGTCAATCATTAACTATAGAAAACTAGGTTTTAAATGGCTAACATTTTTATGGGGCATGGCGTTTATGAGGAGGCGCCGCGGAAGGGCAAAATCAAATGCTTTTTGTCAGGCTTTTCTTTCCCTCTTCAGATTAGCGTGCGTGCGACGCCACTTATTATATAACGTAGTGTAGCACACTGAGAGGCTTTATTTTCATTCTTTATTCTCTCTAATTTAATGCGAACAAATTCTTACCAAAACTGTAATAACTGCCGTCATAAAAAAGGAACTATAGTGAAAAATACAAACAAAATGAGATATCAACACAAAATGAAGATTCATACCCTTGTAGCCAACTTCTCTCGCAATAAAGCACTCGTAATACTTAAAAGGAGTTATTATATGCAACTTTTTTGAATTCCTCGAAATTACCAGCAGGCTCATGATATGAATGACATAGCTCGCTAAATTGTATATACCTTAGTAAAAGAGAGTTTCCAAACTGGCAAATAAAATTGGCGACATGGCCAAGCTAAATTCAAGAAGAGAAAAGCAATTGTTTATTATGGAGAAAATCGTTGGACTTCAATTTAAGGTAAAACATATAATTTATTAAGTATAGAAGTATTATACGATATTCCAAACATCAAAGATCATATTAACGAACTCCCTTTGGCACACACAGAAGAAAAAATACTCGTTCATTTCAAGGTGAAAGTTACTTACCAAAAGACCATATAAAATACAACAAATTTTCTTGGCTGTTATAAACTTTAAAACATAAAGGACAAACAATGCACAGGTCTAAAAGAAAGCATAAGAGGGACAGTATGTCTTGTTATAGAGCAGATGCACCTTGGTGTAACAACCAATCATTGTAAATATATCGAGTGACGTCAAAACATACAGTGTACCACGGCAACAAAAAAGGATGGTCTACCTAGCACACACACACGCGCATGTATTCAATGGGATTTACACGTAAAAGGAACACAGGCGCTTAGCGGGGAGGGATCACTATAGACAGACTTGGGAAAGTACCATTCTTACCTGCGTTAACAAGGCAAACTGTGCAAACTAAAAAGGAATGTGAAACAATTTAATAAAATCGAATCGAAACGAGTATGGCTAAATTAGCGCAGCGTGAATGTAGTTCAGTGCACAGAACTAGTGCACCACGCCACGCAACAATAGAACCCACTGAAGCAAACTACAACATAACATCATGTACGGTGCACGTCGCCGCAGAGGAAATAACATGCAGTGGAGTATCATATGCATAAAACAGGATAGGCCAAAACGAAAAGAACACAGCATGAATGCAGTGCAGTGTAGTGCACAGCACAGCACAGCACAGCACAGCACAGCACAGCACAGCACAGCACAGCACAGCACAGCACAGCACAGCACAGCACAGCACAGCACAGCACAGCACAGCACAGCACAGTGGAGCACACTACAACATAACAACATGTACGATGGACGTCACGGCAGAGGAAATGACGTGCAGTGGAGTACCATATGCATAAAACAGGATAGGACAAAACGAAAAGAACATAGCAGAAAAAATAACAATATTTATAACTAAGAGATAGTGTAGAATAGAACACAACGTACCTGCCATGGCAACATAAAACCAAGTGTGGTTAGAAATACTGAAATTGTATGATGCCACCCAGGCCTAGGATGCCTAAAGACATGAAAGTTATAACAAATGAGGGCTGACTGATAAACCTGCAGGATAAATAAATGAGAATACAAATATATGACATGAGCTTGTCATGCTACGAATCACTTTTTAACCCTAGCGAACCTCCGAAAGTAAAAGACCAAATGACCACCGACAAGCCAGCAACACGTTCCCACGATGGCGTTTTTACCTTGTGCTTCGAACACGCGATCAGGTAAGTTTGTTATGCATTAGAGTTTGTGCTTTTTATTGATATATATTTTAGAATTCACATCCCATTGTACTCGTCAGCAGTTTCCTGACGTCACACGCGTGAATCTCGCCTATAATAATAATCAGTTCTTAAAATCGTAATGCATATACAGATGTCGCAACGCTTTTTATATATAAGTTAAAAATTAAGTTAATAAAATTAAGTTAAAATAATTCGTAAATCATTAGGTTATTTTAAAAGCTATTCAATTTTTTTCACTGTCAGGCAAGGAGTTCCACAATTTAGGCGCAGCGGAACAAAATGATTTATCACTATATGTAACCGTTCGACTTTTAGAAACGCTGAGGAGATTACAATTACTTCAACGTAGCGCACGAGGAGCAACCTAGATGTATAAGATCAGCAGTATAATGAAGTTTGTCCGGCATTAGATTTTCTCTTTTGAGTTGATGCCATATTGACTCAGCAGTGGCAATTATTTGAGATTCGTTTGTGCGGGTTGCTAGGCCATTGTTTCTTCTTCATTGGTTAGGATGTCACCAGAGAGATTTGGGAGGATTTCGTTAGGATTGTTTTTAATTCCAGTAGATATGTTGTGTTCTCGTAGTGGGGAAAGATACTTTCGTTCATGTCGTGAAATAGTCACGAGTTTCTTATCGATCGGTCGGTGCGAGACGAGATGTGAGATTCATGTTCGTGTAGCGTTGCTTTGAGAGATTTTAGGAACTTGTGCTGGTCTTGTATTGCTTCTTAAATCTTAAATCTCACATCTCGTCTCGCATAACTTGGTTACAGAATCTCACTTTGAAATACAACGCAAAACGAACGATCGATAAGAAACTCGTGACTATTTCACAACGACATGAACGAAAGTATCTACTGGAATTAAAAATAATCCTAACGAAATCATCAAAAATCTCTCTGGTGACATCCTAACCAACGAAGAAGAAACGATCCTACGATTTGGCCTCAAACATGGCCTA
This sequence comes from Chrysogorgia sp. JL179-B06, assembly GCA_035772405.1. Classification (NCBI taxonomy): domain Eukaryota; kingdom Metazoa; phylum Cnidaria; class Anthozoa; order Scleralcyonacea; family Chrysogorgiidae; genus Chrysogorgia; species Chrysogorgia sp. JL179-B06. The sequence goes on along the minus strand of JAYKKM010000193.1, from coordinate 4,285,642 downwards.
GCGACCCCAAACGAATCTCAAATAATCGCCACTGCTGAGTCAATATGGCATCAACTCAAAAGAGAAAATCTAATACCGGACAACAGGTATTTTAGGTAGGTATTTTAGAGGAAGCCAATGAAGATTGTATATAACAGTGAATGACGATCATCGCCTTCATTCTTGCTGCCCTAGATGAGCTCCATATACAGTGTAGCTCATTCAGAACTTCTTGTTGAAACACTTATGACTCTGATCTCCCACCATTGCTCCTCTTATATGATGACTCTGATCTCCCTCCATTGCTCCTCTGATATGATGACTCTGATCTCCCTCCATTGCTCCTCTGATATGATGACTCTGATCTCCCACCATTGCTCCTCTGATATGATGACTCTGATCTCCCACCATTGCTCCTCTGATATGATGACTCTGATCTCCCACCATTGCTCCTCTGATATGATGACTCTGATCTCCCTCCATTGCTCCTCTGATATGATGACTCTGATCTCCCACCATTGCTCCTCTGATATGATGCCTCTGATCTCCCACCATTGCTCCTCTGATATGATGACTCTGATCTCCCACCATTGCTCCTCTGATATGATGACTCTGATCTCCCTCCATTGCTCCTCTGATATGATGACTCTGATCTCCCTCCATTGCTCCTCTGATATGATGACTCTGATCTCCCACCATTGCTCCTCTGATATGATGACTCTGATCTCCCACCATTGCTCCTCTGATATGATGACTCTGATCTCCCACCATTGCTCCTCTGGTATGATGACTCTGATCTCCCACCATTGCTCCTCTGGTATGATGACTCTGATCTCCCACCATTGCTCCTCTGATATGATGACTCTGATCTCCAACCATTGCTCCTCTGATATGATGACTCTGATCTCCCTCCATTGCTCCTCTGATATGATGACTCTGATCTCCCACCATTGCTCCTCTGATATGATGACTCTAATCTCCCACCATTGCTCCTCTGGTATGATGACTCTGATCTCCCACCATTGCTCCTCTGATATGATGACTCTGATCTCCCACCATTGCTCCTCTGGTATGATGACTCTGATCTCCCACCACTGCTCCTCTGATATAATGACTATGATCTCCCACCATTGCTCCTCTGATATGATGACTCTGATCTCCCACCATTGCTCCTCTGGTATGATGACTCTGATCTCCCACCATTGCTCCTCTGATATGATGACTCTGATCTGCAACCATTGCTCCTCTGATATGATGACTCTGATCTGCAACCATTGCTCCTCTGATATGATGACTTTGATCTCCCATCATTGCTCCTCTGACAGCTCATGTTTACGAAAAAATATGACTTCAATTCTAGGTACACGTTTGGTTCCATCCATGCTGGGTGGATGTAAGTGACTTTGACCGGATTTTGTCTCGGGCTGTTTCTCTGGCTATCTGTTTGGCTGTGACTGGATGCCGACTCAGCCGGTGATCTCCAATGTTGAATATGCTTTCTTCTACAATTGGATCCTTCGTATACTGTAAATGGAATCTTGCCAAGGCATCAGCATTTGTAATGTCTGTTGAAGACTTGTATAGGATGTCATACTGGTATGAGGCGAGAAGGAGTGACCACCGTTGAAGCCGAGCTGCTGCTAACACTGGCGTTACCGAGTCTGGTGCGAATATCTTCAACCGAGGCTTGTGATCAGTGCACAATATGAACTTACGCCCATACAAGTACTTGTAAAACTCGGACAGCCCAAAAATTATAGCCAACTGTTCTTTTTCAATCTGGCTGCAATTTCTCTCAGCTGCATTTAGAGACCTACCTGTAGATGCATAAGCTATCGGTCTCTCTTCACCATCCGAGCATCATTGTGACATGACTGCACTCCATATGGGCTTCTGTCGCAGTCAAGTATCAGTGGTAGTCCGGAGTCATAATGCACCAGAACATTTGCTGAAGAGAGCGAGTTCTTTGCCACTTGAAATGCACATTCACATTAGGGAGACCAATTGAACTCTTGACCCTTCTGAAGGAGACGGTTTAGGGGATGCAGGATTGCACTGAGATTCTGGATGAATTTGCCGTGGTAGTTTACCATTCCAAGAAATGATCTCAACTGTGTTGTGTTCTTAGTAACTAGGATGTCGTCAAGAATACATGCAACATTATCAATGCCTTGAAGGACAATGTCCATGGTGCGTTGGAAAATTGCTGGTGATGACGCAATTCCAAATGGCAGTCTCTTATAACGGAATTATATATTAACGTGTTTATGGTGACGTACTGTTGACTCTCTTCATCAATGAGTAGCTGTTGGTAGACATTCTTCAAATCAAGTTTGGTGAATAGTTTTCCAATAATGGGATTGGGTGGTGGGGTACGATGAGTTGTGGGTTTACTGTCACGGCGTAGTCCACCACATGATCGCCGTGTTGTCTGGTCACCCTTGGGAATGTGAACCATAAGGGTTGCCCACTCACTAAATTCCCGATTATATTCGCCTTCGACTGCTGGTTTTAAGGTATACGCTTAATTATTTTTATTTGGCTTTGCCCCTTAATTAGACGTGACTAGTAGACAGATATTGTCTTTTCTCACGTTTTAATTCACGCAGTTCATCGAAAAGCAAGGAGCATGTGGTCTTAGTGTTTCAGACCTAATAACGCATGTATATTGCGAGTTTTTTCAAATAGCTTCAGAGGCAAACTACTACGTACGAAGAGCAACATACTCATCAGGTTTATCATCATAACCACATTACTATTCACTTACTTTAAGACAATCGTGACGGACAGTAATTGAATGACAAGGAGCGGAAATGAAAAGCTTTCCCGTAAGGGCGGGGTCCACATAACACGAGTTGCCTAACATAAAAGAAAGACAATTCAATATTTGCACTCGATTATTCGTCCTTATTATAATTCATCGAGTGTGAACACCAAATATGGACTTTTCAATAGACGATTGAAAATTGAAAATTTCAATTCGTATTTCAAGTTTATATTTACCTCACCGTGGTTGAAGAAATAAGAAGCAGTGCCTATGATTCCTCCCCAAATACTGCCACTAAAAAGATAACAGATTAAGGTTAGTCAACGTTGATGTTGAGTTAATTAAAGTGCCTATGAAACGAAAATTAAGTTTGTTTTATTTGAAAGAACTTTTAAAATAATGAAGAATATAAATTTACAGTTCTTTCATATTTCACTTTGTTCTTGAGATATTTAGACTTATGTGATATTCAAATGAGATAGCTATGACGTCAAGGGGTTTGCAATACATTTTAACATATTGGAAAATCGTGTATATCTTTAAGATTATCAAACGAAATCACCTGAAACTTTGCATGTGGATACAAACCACTAAACTGGAGAACATCGTTCTAGTTTCAATGTTGCAATAGTAATAATATAGTTCCCAGACCTCTAAGTCTCTTTGTCAAAAATCTTTGTTTTCTGACATAGCTATGTGTTGCACCAAAGTTAAACTTCAGTTTAGAATTGGTTAAGTCAGTGAAAATATGCTAAACCAGTACCAACCCGCAAATGTTTGGGACGGAAGAGAAAACAAATAATTTTATTTTAGAAATTAAGATGTCTGAAAACTAATTTGTTACCATGGCGACCATAAAACTAGAACGATGTTCTCCAGTTTAGGTGTCTGTATCCACATGCAATGTTTCAAGTGATTTCGTTTAATAATCTTAAAGATATACACGATTTTCCAATATGTTAAAATGTATTGCAAACCCCTTGACGTCATAGCTATCTCATTTGAATATCACATAAGTCTAAATATCTCAAGAACCAAGTGAAATATGAGAAAGCTGTAAATTAATATTCTTCATTATTTTAAAAGTTCTTTCAAATAAAACAAACTTAATTTTCGTTTCATAGGCACTTTAAGGGTGTTCGGACGTATTCCGTTGTCAGACAACCTGTTGCTAAGGACAGGTCATTTAGCGCGCCCAATATTCTTCGTGAGTGGACTATAAATACAGGGTGTAACCAAGATATTTTATGTGTGGAATATGTAGGTAAACTTCTTTCGCGTGGTGACGTAATTTGATGACGTAACATTGACGTCATCGACAAACTTATTCTTAAGACCGTTTTATTAAATTACTTTGCAGCTAAAAGCTGAATTGCGTAATTTTAACAAGCATATATAAAATTACAAAAGCATATATATATGTGTACAATTAGTATTATTAAAAATATAATAACAAAAATGTAGAGAGGACTCAGAAGAACTATTTACAGTCAAGGGTTTAGTTTAAGAATATATTGGCTGGAATAAAACTGTTTTTATAACGATCTGTTCTACACAAGGGTAATTTGAATGGATTGCTTTTACGGAGATTATAATGATTGAGGCCCTTTGGAGGTAGGAGATGATAGAGCTTATGAGATTCGTTGCTTATAATAGAATTAAAAAATTTAGTTGTAAGATGTTGTCTCCGATCTCGTAACGTTGGAATTTTTGCCATCTGGAGAGCGTCACAATATTGAATTTCGTAGGAGAAGATTATGGTCATAGCTCTTTCTTGGATTCTTTCGATTTGATGGTGAACGTATTCTGGTAGACTGTCATGGAATACAATACAACTGTATTCTAGTCCCCGCCTTATACATGACTTGTAGAAGGTAACTAGATCTTTATATCCCACTTTAGCTCTCTTCAACTGAGCAAGGAAATACATTCGACTTGCGACTTTCTTAATGGTATTGTTAACATGGGTATTCCATTTGAGGTCATCGCTAATTGTAAGACCCAAGATTTTGTATTCTTTAACCACTTCCATTGGTATGTTGTCTATGACGACTGGTTCTAAGGGATCTGAAGCTTTACGTGTGAAACAAAAACGAAGTTCTTTACATTTATCTGGGTGGAGATGGAGCTTGTTGTTGTTGGGCCATACAAAAACTCTACAATTTTCCTACATTTTCTAGTGTCATGCAAACCTAAATTACTTCCTACAAAAAAGTACGTATGGATTTGTCGATAAATTAAATAAAAATGAAGTTATCAATATTTTATTGCGTTTCAGTATTCACCTTAAAAATTCGATATATCGGCTACTTTTTAAAAATTCTTAAAATCCATACGTACTTTTTTGAAGATAACAGTCCAGATTCTAATTGCATGTGAAAAAATTAATTTTAATTAAAAAAATTAAAAATAATAAATTATTATTATGCGTCATAATATGACATTACCACACGAAATAGTTTTGCCCACATACAGACTGTCTTGATCTTAAATCTGTGAAATTCTATGGCAAATTTGTTGATTCTAAGCAACGATATAAGGTCTGCAAATCTAACACTCTTAAAGGGGAACTGCACCCAAACATAAATCACTTTTAAATAAAGAGCTTTTAGGTATAATGATTAGAAATGTTAATAGTTTTACGGTATCTGCTCTTGTACTCGAGAAATAACGTTTTTATTCTCGTATTTTATGCTTCTGGCCATTTTCGAGTTTGCTCGACGGCTCACTCGAGGACGACCATAGCACGACAACGACGACCATAGCACGACAACGACGACCATAGCAACGACAACGACGACCATAGCAACGACAACGACGACCATAGCAACGACCATAGCAACGACAACGACGACCATAGCAACGACAACGACGACCATAGCAACGAACGACAACGACGACCATAGCAACGACAACGACGACCATAGCACAACAACGACGACGACCATAGCAACGACAACGACGACCATAGACAACGACCCATAGCGACGACCAAGCAACGACCATAGCAACGACAACGACGACCATAGCAACGACAACGACGACCATAGCAACGACAACGACGACCATAGCAACGGCAAAGACGACCATAGCATGACAACGACGACCATAGCAACGACAACGACGACCATAGCACAACAACGACGACCATAGCAACGGCAATGACGACCATAGCACAACAACGAGGACCATAGCAACGACAACGACGACCATAGCAACGACAACGACGACCATAGCACGACAACGACGACCATAGCACGACAACGACGACCATAGCAACGACAACGACGACCATAGCAACGACAACGACGACCATAGCACGACAAACGACCATAGCACGACAACGACGACCATAGCAACGACAACGACGACCATAGCACGACAACGACGACCATAGCAACGACAACGACGACCATAGCACGACAACGACGACCATAGCACGACAACGACGACCATAGCACGACAACGACGACCATAGCAACGACACGACAACAACGACGACGACCATAGCAACGACAACGACGACCATAGCAACGACAACGACGACCATAGCAACGACAACGACGACCATAGCACGACAACGACGACCATAGCACGACAACGACGACCATAGCAACGACAACGACGACCATAGCAACGACAACGACGACGACCATAGCACGACAACGACGACCATAGCAACGACAACGACGACCATAGCAACGACAACGACGACCATAGCAACGACAACGACGACCATAGAACGACAAAGACAATAGCACGACAACGACGACCATAGCAACGACAACGACGACCATAGCGACAACGACGACCATAGCAACGACAACGACGACCATAGCACGACAACGACGACCATAGCACGACAACGACGACCATAGCACGACAACGACGACCATAGCAACGACACGACGACCATAGCAACGACAACGACGACCATAGCAACGACAACGACGACCATAGCAACGACAAAGACGACCATAGCAACGACAACGATAGCAACGACAACGACGACCATAGCAACGACAAAGACGACCATAGCACGACAACGACGACCATAGCACGACAACGACGACCATAGCACGACAACGACGACCATAGCGACAACGACCATAGCAACGACAACGACGACCATAGCAACGACAACGACGACCATAGCAACGACAACGACGACCATAGCAACGACAACGACGACCATAGCAACGACAACGACGACCATAGCAACGACAACGACGACCATAGCAACGACAACGACGACCATAGCAACGACAACGACGACCATAGCAACGACAACGACGACCATAGCACGACAACGACGACCATAGCAACGACAACGACGACCATAGCAACGACAACGACGACCATAGCAACGACAACGACGACCATAGCAACGACAACGACGACCAATAGCAACGACAACGACGACCATAGCACGACAACGACGACCATAGCAACGACAACGACGACCATAGCAACGACAACGACGACCATAGCACGACAACGACGACCATAGCAACGACAACGACGACCATAGCACGACAACGACGACCATAGCAACGACAACGACGACCATAGCAACGACAACGACGACCATAGCAACGACAACGACGACCATAGCAACGACAAAACGACGACCATAGCAACGACAACGACGACCATAGCACGACAACGACGACCATAGCACGACAACGACGACCATAGCACGACAACGACGACCATAGCAACGACAACGACGACCATAGCACGACAACGACGACCATAGCACGACAACGACACGACGACGACCATAGCAACGACAACGACGACCATAGCAACGACAACGACGACCATAGCAACGACAACGACGACCATAGCAACGACAAAGACGACCATAGCACGACCGACGACCATAGCAACGACAACGACGACCATAGCAACGACAACGACGACCATAGCAACGACAACGACGACCATAGCAACGACAACGACGACCAAGCAACGACAACGACGACCATAGCACGACAACGACGACCATAGCAACGACAACGACGACCATAGCAACGACAACGACGACCATAGCAACGACAACGACGACCATAGCAACGACAACGACGACCATAGCAACGACAACGACGACCATAGCAACGACAACGACGACCATAGCAACGACAACGACGACCATAGCAACGACAACGACGACCATAGCAACGACAACGACGACCATAGCACGACAACGACGACCAAGCACGACAACGACGACCATAGCAACGACAACGACGACCATAGCAACGACAACGACGACCATAGCAACGACAACGACGACCATAGCAACGACAACGACGACCATAGCAACGACAACGACGACCATAGCAACGACAACGACACCATAGCAACGACAACGACGACCATAGCAACGACAAAGACGACCATAGCACGACAACGACGACCATAGCAACGACAACGACGACCATAGCAACGACAACGACGACCATAGCAACGACAACGACGACCATAGCACGACAACGACATAGCAACGACAACGACGACCATAGCAACGACAAGACGACCATACAACGACAACGACGACCATAGCAACGACAACGACGACCATAGCAACGACAACGACGACCATAGCAACGACAACGACGACCATAGCAACGACAACGACGACCATAGCACGACAACGACGACCATAGCAACGACAACGACGACCATAGCAACGACAACGACGACCATAGCAACGACAACGACGACCAGCAACGACAACCGACCATAGCACGCAAAACGACGACCATAGCAACGACAACGACGACCATAGCAACGACAAAGACGACCATAGCAACGACAACGACGACCATAGCAACGACAACGACGACCATAGCAACGACAACGACGACCATAGCAACGACAAAGACGACCATAGCACGACAACGACGACCATAGCAACGACAACGACGACCATAGCAACGACAAAGACGACCATAGCACGACAACGACGACCATAGCAACGACAACGACGACCATAGCAACGACAACGACGACCATAGCAACGACGACCATAGCAACGACAACGACGACCATAGCAACGACAACGACGACCATAGCAACGACAACGACGACCATAGCAACGACAACGACGACCATAGCAACGACAACGACGACCATAGCAACGACAACGACGACCATAGCAACGACAACGACCATAGACAACGACGACCATAGCAACGACACAAACGACGACCATAGCACGACAACGACGACCATAGCAACGACAACGACGACCATAGCACGACAACGACGACCATAGCAACGACAACGACGACCATAGCAACGACAACGACGACCATAGCAACGACAAAGACGACCATAGCAACGACAACGACGACCATAGCAACGACAAGACGACCATAGCAACGACAACGACGACCATAGCAACGACAAACGACGACCATAGCAACGACAACGACGACCATAGCAACGACAAAGACACCATAGCACGACAACGACGACCATAGCAACGACAACGACGACCATAGCACGACAACGACGACCATAGCAACGACAACGACGACCATAGCACGACAACGACGACCATAGCAACGACAACGACGACCATAGCACGACAACGACGACCATAGCAACGACAACGACGACCATAGCAACGACAACGACGACCATAGCAACGACAACGACGACCATAGCAACGACAACGACGACCATAGCAACGACAACGACGACCATAGCAACGACAAAGACGACCATAGCAACGACAAAGACGACCATAGCAACGACAACGACGACCATAGCAACGACAACGACGACCATAGCACGACAACGACGACCATAGCAACGACAAAGACGACCATAGCACGACAACGACGACCATAGCAACGACAACGACGACCATAGCAACGACAACGACGACCATAGCAACGACAACGACGACCATAGCACGACAACGACGACCATAGCAACGACAACGACGACCATAGCAACGACAACGACGACCATAGCAACGACAACGACGACCATAGCAACGACAACGACGACCATAGCAACGACAACGACGACCATAGCACGACAACGACGACCATAGCACGACAACGACGACCATAGCACGACAACGACGACCATAGCAACGACAACGACGACCATAGCAACGACAACGACGACCATAGCAACGACAACGACGACCATAGCAACGACAAAGACGACCATAGCAACGACAACGACGACCATAGCACGACAACGACGACGACCATAGCACGACAACGACGACCATAGCAACGACAACGACGACCATAGCACGACAACGACGACCATAGCACGACAACGACGACCATAGCACGACAACGACGACCATAGCAACGACAACGACGACCATAGCAACGACAACGACGACCATAGCAACGACAACGACGACCATAGCAACGACAACGACGACCATAGCAACGACAACGACGACCATAGCAACGACAAAGACGACCATAGCAACGACAAAGACGACCATAGCACGACAACGACGACCATAGCACGACAACGACGACCATAGCACGACAACGACGACCATAGCACGACAACGACGACCATAGCAACGACAACGACGACCATAGCAACGACAACGACGACCATAGCAACGACAAAGACGACCATAGCACGACAACGACGACCATAGCAACGACAACGACGACCATAGCAACGACAACGACGACCATAGCAACGACAACGACGACCATAGCAACGACAACGACGACCATAGCAACGACAAAGACGACCATAGCAACGACAAAGACGACCATAGCAACGACAACGACGACCATAGCAACGACAACGACGACCATAGCAACGACAACGACGACCATAGCAACGACAACGACGACCATAGCAACGACAACGACGACCATAGCACGACAACGACGACCATAGCAACGACAACGACGACCATAGCAACGACAACGACGACCATAGCAACGACAACGACGACCATAGCACCGACAACGACGACATAGCAACGGCAAAGACGACCATAGCACGACAACGACGACCATAGCACGACAACGACGACCATAGCACGACAACGACGACCATAGCAACGACAAAGACGACCATAGCAACGACAACGACGACCATAGCAACGACAAAGACAACCATAGCAACGACAACGACGACCATAGCAACGACAAAGACGACCATAGCACGGCAACGACGACCATAGCACGACAACGACGACCATAGCAACGACAAAGACGACCATAGCAACGACAACGACGACCATAGCAACGACAACGACGACCATAGCAACGACAAAGACGACCATTGCACGACAACGACGACCATAGCACGACAACGACGACCATAGCAACGACAAAGACGACCATAGCAACGACAACGACGACCATAGCAACGACAAAGACGACCATAGCAACGACAACGACGACCATAGCAACGACAAAGACGACCATAGCACGACAACGACGACCATAGCACGACAACGACGACCATAGCAACGACAAAGACGACCATAGCAACGACAACGACGACCATAGCAACGACAAAGACGACCATAGCAACGACAACGACGACCATAGCAACGACAACGACGACCATAGCAACGACAAAGACGACCATAGCATGACAACGACGACCATAGCAACGACAACGACGACCATAGCACGACAACGACGACCATAGCAACGACAACGACGACCATAGCACGACAACGACGACCATAGCACGACAACGACGACCATAGCACGACAACGACGACCATAGCAACGACAAAGACGACCATAGCAACGACAAAGACGACCATAGCAACGACAACGACGACCATAGCAACGACAAAGACGACCATAGCACGACAACGACGACCATAGCACGACAACGACGACCATAGCAACGACAACGACGACCATAGCAACGACAACGACGACCATAGCACGACAACGACGACCATAGCACGACAACGACGACCATAGCAACGACAACGACGACCATAGCAACGACAACGACGACCATAGCAACGACAACGACGACCATAGCAACGACAACAACGACCATAGCAACGACAAAGACGACCATAGCACGACAACGACGACCATAGCACGACAACGACGACCATAGCACGACAACGACGACCATAGCAACGACAACGACGACCATAGCACGACAACGACGACCATAGCACGACAACGACGACCATAGCACGACAACGACGACCATAGCAACGACAACGACGACCATAGCAACGACAACGACGACCATAGCAACGACAACGACGACCATAGCAACGACAAAGACGACCATAGCAACGACAACGACGACCATAGCAACGACAAAGACGACCATAGCAACGACAAAGACGACCATAGCACGACAACGACGACCATAGCACGACAACGACGACCATAGCACGACAACGACGACCATAGCACGACAACGACGACCATAGCAACGACAACGACGACCATAGCAACGACAACGACGACCATAGCAACGACAAAGACGACCATAGCACGACAACGACGACCATAGCAACGACAACGACGACCATAGCAACGACAACGACGACCATAGCAACGACAACGACGACCATAGCAACGACAACGACGACCATAGCAACGACAAAGACGACCATAGCAACGACAAAGACGACCATAGCACGACAACGACGACCATAGCAACGACAACGACGACCATAGCAACGACAACGACGACCATAGCAACGACAACGACGACCATAGCAACGACAACGACGACCATAGCACGACAACGACGACCATAGCAACGACAACGACGACCATAGCAACGACAACGACGACCATAGCAACGACAACGACGACCATAGCAACGGCAAAGACGACCATAGCACGACAACGACGACCATAGCACGACAACGACGACCATAGCACGACAACGACGACCATAGCAACGACAAAGACGACCATAGCAACGACAACGACGACCATAGCAACGACAAAGACAACCATAGCAACGACAACGACGACCATAGCAACGACAAAGACGACCATAGCACGGCAACGACGACCATAGCACGACAACGACGACCATAGCAACGACAAAGACGACCATAGCAACGACAACGACGACCATAGCAACGACAACGACGACCATAGCAACGACAAAGACGACCATAGCACGACAACGACGACCATAGCACGACAACGACGACCATAGCAACGACAAAGACGACCATAGCAACGACAACGACGACCATAGCAACGACAAAGACGACCATAGCAACGACAACGACGACCATAGCAACGACAAAGACGACCATAGCACGACAACGACGACCATAGCACGACAACGACGACCATAGCAACGACAAAGACGACCATAGCAACGACAACGACGACCATAGCAACGACAAAGACGACCATAGCAACGACAACGACGACCATAGCAACGACAACGACGACCATAGCAACGACAACGACGACCATAGCAACGACAACGACGACCATAGCACGACAAAGACGACCATAGCAACGACGACGACGACCATAGCAACGACAACGACGACCATAGCAACGACAACGACGACCATAGCAACGACAAAGACGACCATAGCACGACAACGACGACCATAGCACGACAACGACGACCATAGCAACGACAAAGACGACCATAGCACGACAACGACGACCATAGCAACGACAACGACGACCATAGCAACGACAACGACGACCATAGCAACGACAACGACGACCATAGCAACGACAAAGACGACCATACCAACGACAAAGACGACCATAGCACGACAACGACGACCATAGCAACGACAACGACGACCATAGCAACGACAAAGACGACCATAGCAACGACAACGACGACCATAGCAACGACAAAGACGACCATAGCAACGACAAAGACGACCATAGCACGACAACGACGACCATAGCAACGACAACGACGACCATAGCACGACAACGACGACCATAGCACGACAACGACGACCATAGCACGACAACGACGACCATAGCAACGACAAAGACGACCATAGCAACGACAAAGACGACCATAGCAACGACAACGACGACCATAGCAACGGCAACGACGACCATAGCAACGGCAACGACGACCATAGCAACGACAACGACGACCATAGCAACGACAAAGACGACCATAGCACGACAACGACGACCATAGCACGACAACGACGACCATAGCAACGACAAAGACGACCATAGCAACGACAAAGACGACCATAGCAACGACAACGACGACCATAGCAACGACAAAGACGACCATAGCAACGACAACGACGACCATAGCACGACAACGACGACCATAGCAACGACAACGACGACCATAGCAACGGCAACGACGACCATAGCAACGACAACGACGACCATAGCAATGACAAAGACGACCATAGCACGACAAGGACGACCATAGCACGACAACGACGACCATAGCAACGACAACGACGAGCATAGCAACGACAAAGACGACCATAGCAACGACAACGACGACCATAGCAACGACAACGACGACCATAGCAACGACAAAGACGACCATAGCAACGACAAAGACGACCATAGCACGACAACGACGACCATAGCACGACAACGACGACCATAGCACGACAACGACGACCATAGCAACGACAATGACGACCATAGCAACGACAACGACGACCATAGCACGACAACGACGACCATAGCAACGACAACGACGACCATAGCAACGACAACGACGACCATAGCAACGACAACGACGACCATAGCAACGACAAAGACGACCATAGCAACGACAAAGACGACCATAGCACGACAACGACGACCATAGCACGACAACGACAACCATAGCAACGACAACGACGACCATAGCAACGACAACGACGACCATAGCAACGACAAAGACGACCATAGCACGACAACGACGACCATAGCAACGACAAAGACGACCATAGCACGACAACGACGATCATAGCAACGACAACGACGACCATAGCAACGACAACGACGACCATAGCAACGACAACGACGACCATAGCAACGACAACGACGACCATAGCAACGACAACGACGACCATAGCAACGACAAAGACGACCATAGCAACGACAAAGACGACCATAGCAACGACAACGACGACCATAGCAACGACAACGACGACCATAGCAACGACAAAGACGACCATAGCAACGACAACGACGACCATAGCAACGACAACGACGGCCATAGCAACGACAACGACGACCATAGCAACGACAACGACGACCATAGCAACGACAAAGACGACCATAGCAACGACAAAGACGACCATAGCAACGACAACGACGACCATAGCAACGACAACGACGACCATAGCAACGACAAAGACGACCATAGCAACGACAAAGAAGACCATAGTAACGACAACGACGACCATAGCAACGACAACGACGGCCATAGCAACGAAAAGACGACCATAGCAACGACAAAGACGACCATAGCAACGACAAATTTTATTAAAATACTTAGTGGTTCCCGTAAATTATGGATAGTTGGATGATTATTTATGGGCGCAGCAGAAGAAGCAAGATGGTTGTAGTAAAATCAACTACAGAGTTGTCTTTAATCAGCCATACGTCCCGGCGTTTGGCACCCAAGCTCTTCTCATGGCGGTTTTAATTTACTCACTCGATACGTGGCGCAATTTATTCGGTTACACCATGTGTCCTGGATAGTTAGTGGGGATTTTACATATTTGTAATCTTTGGAATCTCTTGAGAAGAATTGTAAAATATCTTGTCGTCCGAAAATTTCATCTTCATCCCCCTGATAAAGTGATTTACTATTCACAGGAAATGACGTCAAAGCAGGGACACGCAAAAACATTGCACATTGATTCAGCAGTGAAATACAATGAAAGTTTGGGAATTGAGCGAATTTTGTGAAAACAGTGGTGTTTAAAGTTCAGAGCCAAACTTTCTTTGTATTTCACTGTTGAATTGGGTGTCACTATTTGTACAGCAGTTCATGTCGAGACTAAAAGGTACAAAACTAACCCTTACCCAAAATCAAATCCTTAACTTTATTTCAGTTTAAAGTCAAACAATTCGAGGTGGTATTTTGATGTCACAACATCAACTGCTGTACATATAGTAAATCCCCTGTTGAATTAGTGTGCAATAACTTCGCGTAGAACTCGCAATAACGAGATGCTACATGTATATAACATTTCTTCTTGGTAGAACCCAAAGATTACGAATTTGTAAAATCCTCAAGTACCGGATAGGCAGTTTAAATAGAACACTTTTTACGGTCCATGATTTACTACTCCGATAAAACAAGACATGGACAAAGCAACGGAAACAAAAACGCAACCAAGGAATGAACGAGAACGACATCAACGGGCAGATGAAACCGAATAAATTGCGCCAACGCAAAAAGACCGAGCACGGTCACGCACAAATTGTGAAATCCTGCAACCATCAAGTTTATAAATATACTTCACATGAACAGACACTCCGGCTCACCCCATGATGCTTTGCGTCTTTTTCGTTAATGAGATGTGCCGGAGACTGTGACAAAACGTCTTGAAGTTATCAGTACGTGCGGCATATTGAAACACCTTGACATTGAAACCTCAATTTAATCTACGGTATACAATATTATGCTTACCTCAAATAAAAACACAAAAGAAAGAAACAAGACATTGAGATGCCACTCAGATAAAATATTGGATACACATAAAAGTAAGATAATTCACCCATTCCTGAAACATATAAGATGTCTGTAGTATTAATTTAGTAGCATTTATGCAAGAAACCAAATTGGATAGAGAACTGTACAAAATGGATTGAAACAGGGTGTGATATGAAATAGGGTATAAGGCAGCTGCAGGGTAGCATACAACTGGACAGAATTAGGATATAATAAAATGAAGATGAATGGATACAATAGAATGATCAGATTAGAGAAAAGAATGGCATGAGAAAGAATGGATAGATTAGAATATAGAATCTGTATTCTATTATTATTCTAATCTATCCCATTCTTTCCTATACCACTCTTTTATCTAATCTGATCATTCTTTCTGTCCATACAAAGACTAAATATTCGCGTCTTGCACAAGCCGCGGCATGTTCAAAAAGGTTGTATAAATGGGTCAGATAAAGGCGCGTATTATCGGCTCTCGTATAAACGGCCGTAATCCTTAGTTTACCCATCGGCCGAGTAAGAAATCCTTTTCAAATTTTATGTTTAGGCCCGTTAACGCCTGCGATTTTTGATGCCAACTTCTGGTTTAGTGAAACCACGGCACAATCCGCGGACTGTGGTTCTACGTAACATGCATCTAATTTAGAAGTTGGCAATATTTATCGTATCAAAAATCACACGCAAATATTAAAGCCACACGCTGAACAAGACAATCAGACAAATTAGCATTAAATTGAAGAAACTCGATTAAACGATTACACAGAATGTTAATAGGAACCCCGAGTAATATAGATTATATATAACCAAGCATTGCAACCGGACTACATGATACAGAGAAGAAACAATTTTACATAGATTTACCTCTGAATGGCACCGATTGTGCGATTGTTAATTTGGTTGAAGAGAAACTCGTGCTAAACAAAAATGACTCAACAATAACAGAAATGACCAAACATTACACGGTGAAACGACTCAACTAGTTACGAGATCATTTAACTAGTTGTGAAATCATTCAACTTAAAATGAAATGATTTAATTCACATTCGTGGATTCATACTACTGCTAGTGCTGCTATCCGAGGTAAGATATTATTTTTGTTCGTTAGTCTTGTACTCGTGTAGAAAGTAGAATAATTTATTCAACTTCGTCATCTCCTAATATGAATTAACTATTACCATCAGTTTTGAAAAAAATGTCTTTGATTTGACTAATACATTACAGTCACATAAACATAAAAATAACGGGTTCCAGACTATTTATCCTAATAGGCAAATCTTACAAAGTTATATATTATTACATGCAATATATCTATTCTTCGGTGAGTTGTGGCATTCATTTTAGGAAAACACACAGCTTATTCTGCAGGAAGCTTATAAAGGTATAAAATGCATGATGTGGTTTCAGTTGATCATATTAGGAGATGACGAAGTTGAATAAATTATTCTACTTTCTACACGAGTACAAGACCAATGAACACAAATCGTAACATATATAGTTGAATCAGTTCACATGTAGTTCAGTGATTCCAAAACTGGTGATGATTTGTCAAATCATTTCATTTTAAGTTGAATGATTAAATGATCTCGTAACTAGTTGAGTCGTTTCACCGTGTAATACTTTTCCTCCTTTCTTTAAGACGTTCACCAAACTGTGTGGAATTATCCATTCCGTATCAACGGCTTTTAACGCACAATATTTAAATATTCAAAGACAGGCGCCAAGATGGTCTCAGTAATGACACTTGAACGGGATTGAATTACGCACTATCATTTCGCCGCAAGCACGAAGCATCTCTGACGGGATTGGAAAAAGCTCAATGCCTCAATAGTATATTTTATTCAGTCTATTCTTAGGAGTCTTATAATTTATAGGTATATTGTGTTAGCTAGATCGCAGATGCGAGAACTGCTACTGTTACTTACAAGTCTATTAACGAAGAGATTAAGTAATTATCTCTTCAGCATCAACAAAGTATTTTTGCTATTTCCTGCCAATTATATTGGGTCAAAATGGAAAAATTCGAAGTAAAAGTACACGCACTCATTCAGACAACTATAGCATTTGGACTAAACGGCTCATTCTTCACTTTAACGTAGACTAAAATGAATTACGGTACGTTTTGACTTTTTGATTCTTAGCTAATCTACAGTGTATATATAGCCACGAGCCAGACCAGTACTGAGTACTGACTCACTGTGTAAAATGTCTCAGTAAAATATAAAGAAGCTTAAGACCAATTTTGTAGTAAAACTGGCAACAAAGACATTTGGATTTGTGTCACAGCGCAGTTTCTGCGCTACAGTGGAATCAAATGAGTACATTTCATGAAATGATCACCAATGAAAATTCATGACCAAATTTCATGAACCTTTCATGAATAACTGTATTTTGTCATTTAAATGTGACTGTTGTTCATCAAAATTTCATTAAATATTCATGAACAAGTTTAATGAAATTTTCATGAATAATAAGTTCATGAAATAATCAATAGATTTCTATGAATAATCATGAACGTTCATGAACGATACAACATAATGAACATAAAGTTCATGAACTAATTTGTTGTTCATCAAACCTCATGAACTGTTCATGAAATACATCATGAATAGTTCATGAACAGTTATTCATGAACTACACGTTTCATTTTCGATGAACTGAACATGAACTATTCATGAACGGATATGAACATTCATGAACGACCCATGAAAGTTCATCAATTCATGAACACATTTTCGCCGGGGATAGACCAGCTCCATCAATGCGTAGTTACAATATACAGCATCATGTACCTTCACAGCTTTCCACTGGCGGTTGATTGTAGCCTCTATTTACTTGATAACATATTTTGGTTTGAATGTCAAACTTATTTGCTATCCAGGTATAGAATCGATATCCAGCACCAAGAACAACCTAATAAAGACCATGACGATAAATATAAACCCACAATCTCAATGAGAAACGTCAAGTGAAATTTTCCAGGCATACATAAATTCATAAACTTCATGGAAGTCTATAGGCTTATAATAAGAATAAATATGAAAGCTGCTATGTTCTCAAAAAACTGGATATATAACATACGAAAAGGCGAAATAAGAGAACTTCAATGTGTCGATAGTACTTACGTATATTAATGGCCGACGTTTCGGACGATATGTCCTTCTTCAGGTCAGATGAAAAAGTATACATGAAGGACACATCGTCCAAAACGTAGTCCATTAAGGTGATTCCTCAGTTTTGCAATAATAATAATAATAATAATAAAAGACGTATTAGGAGCATTATACAATAGTCTCAATATATTCTTAAAGTTAATTATAAAACTAATTACAGTTTCATTACAAGATAAAGCCTATACTACATATATTATTATTATTTGTTACATTTATTATTATATTATTATTAGCTGCATTGCGCACATTTACTGCGCACATCCAATAATCAGTGTTTTAATGGCCATTATGCAACACTTTCAAAACATTCCGACCATTTTAGGACAATTTAGTGCCAAATCTAACAATGGTCCCTTATGTACTGGTAGGGAAGAGTTATTAAGGGACTAAATCAATTTTTTTCCGAGAACGGTTACACAAGTCTAGCTAGGGCTCCCTGTGCAAGTAGGTTTGTAAACTACTTGATAATGCCTTAAGGCCATAGTCCTTAAAGAAGGTCGGTGACCATAATTTTTTGCTTAATAATTCTTTTCTTCTACCACTTTTACGTGTTATAACAGAAACTTAGAGAAAAATCATTTCTACAACTTGCAATATTTTACATTTTTGATGAATGTTTCTTCAAATAACATCAAAGAATATGGGAACGACCTTTCTTTATCATAATAAACCCTGTTAGCTCTTTCTTTTCCCCTAAAATACCATGTTTTCTTGTATAAAATTACTAGTTGCGAAAAATAAAAAAATTCAAAGGTACAAATTCAAAAGGTTCAAGAAAAAGTTGTGCAATGCGGTTTTTACTCAACTCGTAAATTGGTCACAATAACGTCACCATACTGAGTAAGAGGTGATCTGCGATATGTCATATCTAAACAAGGTCGGTGACCCCAACTTTTTTTTTGGTTTTAATATAAGTATGTAAATTTCCAATTCGTAAAGAATTACTGAGGAATTACCTTAATATACATAAGTACTCTTACTTAAAGTGCCCCTAACCTCAAAATTTTTTATTGTCTTGTTTGGAAGAACTTTTAAAATGATAAAGTAACTTCTGTTGAAGATTGTCGTTTCTTTGCTTTCTTATCTGGAATAGAAATATCTGGAATTTCGTCACACATCCATGATGAGTTATCAGAGAATGTTATATATCTTTACGTTCATGAAATAAAAACACTAAAGTGTGAATAACGCGTGTGTGCGTTTCTCCCACAACACCAAACTTCTTGACTTTAAAGGATTTCGTTCGAGAATGAAAGAGATATACATATTTCTCCAATAAGTCATTATGCATGTGTGACGAAATTCCAGACATTTGCATATCAAACAAACTGATATATCTCAAAAAGAAAGCAAAGAAAGGACAATCTTCAAAAGAAGTTACTTTATCATTTTAAAAGTTCTTCCAAACAAGACAATAAAACATTTTGAGGTTATGGGCACTTTAAGTATTTTTCGACACATTGAAGTTCTCTTATTTCTCCTTTTCATATTATATCCAGTCTACATGTATAGGCTTATACATATCTTAATGCATGTTACCAAATGAACTATAAAACCTACCTCTGGATATAGATTGAATCGTTTTAAGGTGTTAGTTGTTTGGGGGTATTCTGTAATGTTACAGTTCATTACAGCATAAACACCTTCACTGAACGATGGCGCCTCTACAATGGTCTTGTAGTATGAATAGTAAAGGCCCTAAATTGTTAAATGCAATTTAACACAATATTAATAAGGAGCTTACTTATATGCCAGAAGAGAATTACCAACCAATGTTAACAACAAAATAGTTACTTAGTGCCTGAAATGATTAACTCTTTCCTGTCCGGCCCAGTCAAAAGGGGTCATAGAAGACACTGAAGTCGTCAATCGAAAAACACGGCACACAGTAACGCAATATTAAAAATTGAAATTCGGCAAGCGCTAGGGACACGAGATCCACTCACACGCCAAATTTGATTTGATTTCATAAACAACTCTGCGATTGGTGGCATTTTCATGATGCTACGCGGGCGTGCAAGATGGTCTTTTCTAGAAAAATGGAAGTTTTTCCACCTGATTTATGATAATTAATGCTAATTTATATTAACATAATGTGTCTTGTTCGGAAAATTCAAAAGCATTGGTAACAGCCGGTTTATTGGGCTTTCAGAAAAGGTATAGGTTTTGCAACAGTTATAGATATTTCCCGAGATATCAATAGAACAAGGAGGTAGTTCAATTTTGGATGTTTTTCAGCCGGACAGGAAAGAGTTAAAGTGCCTATAATGTGTGTGGGGATTTAACATATTTGTAATCTATGGATTATCCTGAGATAATTTGTAATATATCTTGTCAGCTGAAAATTTCATCTTCATAGAAGTTGACGGAAATGATGTCATAATGGGCATCTGTAAAAAGGTTTTCATGTGGACAGATTCCCGATTTGACTTCATTTCCGTAAACCTTTAAACAGCAAAATAGTCTATGAAGATGACATTTTCAGCTGACAAGATATATTACAATTTATCTCATCCCCACAGACGTTATAGGCACTTTAAGCAATTACATGTAAATTGACAAATCACTTGACAGACTGTCACGAGCGGCTAATTGTTTTAAAGAGCCAGAATAGCCCTTTAAGCGGTTGCTATTAATAGCTCAAATTGCGGACAAACAAACCAAATTTGACTCACAAATTATTTCAAATGAGCTATTTTCTTTTGTTATGGCCGCAATAATTATGGGTAAATGCGGACAAACATGGGTACTGACGTCATCTCGACAAAGTGCTATTTATTATATAAGTACTGAGATATATCTGCTTGCGAGGCGAGAAATAATAATCGTATCAAAAATTTTTGTTGAGTGTGATTGATCGTACAATTCACTTCACAAGTGAAAAATATCGTACGACCAATCACAGTGTCAATACGATATTAGTCACCAGTGAAAAAAGTCGTATCAGCTTTTTCCACGCGCATGGCTTGTTGAACTACTCAATTGGTTTGCTTACTGCTTCGTTGAAAATGGCTTTACGGTTTACAGAGATACCCAGCTCTGTACAGGAATTCATCGAAGGTCAGGAGAACGAAAATACAAGACGAAAAACACTACACGGATACTTTTTGACATTGTTGATTTAAATGGCCTTTTATATTTACAATTAAACTATATTTCAGTCTTCAGATATAGACCTCTTTCATAATTGCGGGCAATTTAAATATTCCTTTATGTGCGACAGGCTGCCGCTTCGTCGTATATTATTTTGAACGTTATCTCGATCAATATTTAGCCATTTTCAATTCTGAAAACAGATTTGGAATTAGCGAGTCTAAATACATAACATACATGCTTATTATAGTACGCGAACGTGCAAACCCTTCCAAAAACCTGTGTATGTAGTTCGTCAGATCACAAATCGCCAATGGCTGCTTAGCGTTGACTGCCCAAATATTGTCCTATTCAAACGGATCACCCACTGTTGGTTCTACCACTGTGGCGTTTCCGAGAACTTTTCCGTTTGTGCATTGTGGTGAATTTTGTAGTGCATTGCGGTAAATTTTGTAGTGCATTGCGGTAAATTTTGTCGTGCATTGTGGTAAATTTTGTCGTGCATTGTGGTAAATTTTGTCGTGTATTGCGGCAAATTTTGTCGTGTATTGCGGTTACAGTAAACACCCACTATGAAGAACCTACATTTTTCCAAACCAGCCTGGAATAGGTTCTTATATATTTGATATCTAACAAAAAATCAGGGTGTTAGGTTCTTATAAATTAGTTTGTAATTATTTTACCATGCAAAAAACTGGAGAAAGACAACTCAATAAACCATAAAGCCACAATTCAGTAACTGATAAACACTTATGTCAATGAGATGGATGAAATTAACTAGGCAGTACTTTCAGTCTTCTTTTTCTTTTACTGATTTTGTGACATAAGAACCTATTTCAAATATCAGGCTCAAACAGGTTCTTATTGAGAGGGGCACAAAATCCCTAATTTCAGCATGGGTTCTTATAGGTGGAAGGTTCTTCATAGCGGGTGTTTACTACTTTACTGTATTCTGTAAATTGCGGTAAATGTACGTTGTACGTTGCGCATTGAGTTTTATATTGTTGTGTATTCAGACTATTGTTTGTGCATTCATACTTTGTTTTGTGAATTGCATATACGGGTCACCGTACATATAGAATGATTATAAATAATAAAGCAATTGGGGTTAGAGGCATATCTTTTATGAAATTTATTACATCAAATTCTAAATTTGAAACCGGAATATGATTTTCAATATCATGTAGTAAATTACTTCATACTTTATGCCTAGGAATGGCTAAACGGAGAGTTATTATCGGAGAGTTAACATTTTGGTGAGTTAAGTTTCAGCCACGCCCACTTTTATCAATTGCCGCACCCAATTTGTTAACTCTCCCAGCGCGCTTTTTTGAGTCAACTATAAGAGTTATTATACTATAAGAGATAACTATAAGAGATAATGCGAGAGTTAACTTTGTCGTAACTCTCTATTAAGGATTTAAAAAACGATGGGAGAGTTAAGATATGATTATTGAAACTTAGGTCCGTTTCAGACGCCGCTCCACTCATGTGCCGAACCTAACTGATGAATTAAGTAACGACAGAAGAGCAGCGTATGACAGATTATATTTTGTAGCGGCAGCAGAATTATGTTTGGCAGAACCTGTTGGGGCAGTCAGATTTTTCATATACATATATTTGACCATTAATAAATCCTCTCTTCGTCTAAAATACAGTAATATATGATTATTTATACTAGCCACTGCATTACAGTACTAACCATTTCAGTCCTAAATGACAGTTCTCTTTCCAAAGTAGATAAGTGGGAGAAAAATCTTTCATTTTCAAACATACGAGAAACATGGGAACTGCAAGGAAAGGGATCTGAGCGTGAGAAAAAAGTACTCGAACTGATAGCAAAATAGAAGTTCATTTTTAAATTTTTTTAATTGACAATATCTTGCAAAATATCATAAATGATGCTTCTAAATTGATACAGAATAATACTGATCGTCATGACAAGTAATAGTACTACAAACGTTTAAAACAAATACATGCGCATTTACAGCAAATTATATATTAGAAATACGTGTAAGCAACAACCCCTCGCCCGCTTACTGAAGCCTTTATAGCGTAGTGCTCAGTTCTTTTACTTGATAATAACCAATTAATTTGTCAATCTGAATAGATTTTCAGTCGACACTTTAAAACTGAGTGCCGTCCGAAAGGTGACTATAATTTAAAGATGCAAAACTGGACTTTTATTCTTGTCTACATGCAGAAAGCCCAGCTATGTTTCTCCTGGTCAGATTCACCTTGACAGTTTTTTCTGTAATCTTTTGATACAGTATAAGAGCACTTACAGCACTGTGATTTAAGGTGATTTATGTGATACAGTTACTTTATGTCTGTTTGTACTCATTTCTTTAGATTTATTGCTTACACTTAATAATAATAATACATTTATATAGCACTTTTCCCAATGGTCCAATAGCGTTATAATAATACAATTACTAAAAGTAAATTAAGAGTACTGTAAATCTATACTACAAAATACAATGATATGCCAAATAACAATATAATAAAAGTCCATATAAAAAATACTAAAATAAAAGTTCTATAAATTTTTTATATAATAAGAATTTTTTGAAAGTAGCCGCCACCGAGCTGCAATTTTTAAGTTTAATTGGAAGATCGTTCCATAATGAAGGTGCAGCTACAGCAAACGATCTACATGTACCACCGTACGACCTTAAATTGAACCGGGCTTATACAGTAGACCTTGAGATGAAGATCTTAATGTACGGCCAGGATTATAGAGACAATCATCGAGACAGTGACTAAATTACATTCTGTTGTTAATCTTTTAATGGAAATAAGAAAACTCAATTTACCTACCGTTTTGTAATTGTGCATGCACAGATTTCACATGGCATGAGAGATTTCACATGGGATCCAATGAGGGATTTTACATATGGGATCCCATGAGGGATTTTACATATGGGATCCCATGAGGGATTTTACATGGGATCCCATGAGGGATTTTACATGGGATCCCATGAGCGATTTAACATGGGATCCTATTAGGGATTTTACATGGGATCCCATGGGAGAGATTTAACATTTTACATGGGATCCCATGAGCGATTTTAAATGGAATCCCACGAGGGAGGGATTTTACATGGGATCTCATGAGGAATTTTACATGGGATCCCATTCAGAGGGAGGGATTTTCCCTTTGGGATCCCATGAGGTGGGATTTTATGTGGGATCCCAGGTACGATTTTACATGCAATCCCCGGATCTTGCTTGGATACCAGGCAGGACTCTGTTCCAAATTCCATTGTGGGATCCCATGTAGGATTTTACATGGGATCCTATGAGGGAATTTACATGGGATCACAGCAAAGATGTTGAATGGGATCCTATCGATGAGGTGGAATTATATGTGGGATCCCAGGTGGAATTTAACATAGGATCCCAGGATTTTGCTTGGATACCATGTGGAATTTTACATACATGTGTAGGATCCCAGGCAGAACTCTGACCCAAAATCCATTGTGGGATCCCACTTTTTATATAGGGATAACCTCAAGTTCACCTTTTCTATCATTTATTGATTGAATAAAGTATTATTATTATTATTATCTAAAAACTATATTCTATACAGATATTACATCACTTGCACTTGCCATATATTTCACATCAATCAAATTTGCAAACATCAGGCATTTTAATTGCATGAGCAAACATATAATTTTAAACATAAACCAACCAACTGCAAAATAGTTTGTGCTTTATTAGCTTGAACAGAACATTTGATAGTATTGTGTGTTTATTTATTTATGCAGTGCAATAATCAATTGTTGACAATGATTAATCAATTATACTATATATTATGCCAATTGGCCCAGGCATACGGCCGCTCTATTACACTAGTATTGATATATTTTTCAAGTATTCAATACATTTTGATTTTGAGGTCTTTTCAGACAATTGTAATTAATGAACATTTAATTGATCTTTCATGTCTTTACCTGCCTATTTTCATGAATGAATATAAATGAATACTATGGATATACTGTAATATGAAAAAGTGAAATAGGAGAACTTCAATATGTTGAAAAGTATTTTCATTATATGTATAGAACAAGAGCAATATTTACATATGATATAATGTATACATACAGTAGTGTGGGTGACATTAATGATGTCAAAAATAAAAATAGCAAGTTTCTGGAAATGTATTATCATAAGAAAGTGGTGTATGTATTGTAGATTCCAAAAGGTGCCAAAATTTATAAAATCATATTACAAATTGATAAAGAAACACCCACAATGAATTACTGTAATGTTGATTCAATTACATTACGGCACCTTTTAAAATCTACATATTTTACTGCTTTCTTATGCTAATATATTCTAGAAACTCACTATTTTTATTTTTGACATTATTATGTCACCCACACTTACAGTATATTCATCTGATCCTGAAGAAGGACACATTGTCCAAATGTTGTCCATGAAAATGTGTAAGTACTTTTCGATGTATTTTTTGACATATTGAAGTTCTATTTGTCATATTATATCCTTTGTAGCTTTCATACAGGTATTTATTCTGTCAACCTGTAGCAACAGCTACTTCATTCCATCATGCCGTGTGTGTTCACACTGCTTGTTCCCAGTTATAAACTGTTTACAAGTTGTTCCAACATGTCTGATATTGGCTTGTTGTCAACAAGCCTGTTATAGCTTGTTTCAACAACTGCTACAGCTCTGCAACATTAATAAATTATACAGGATTTGATGACAACAAGCTTGTAGCAATTTGATCAATTAATGTCATTGTAATACAACTTGTTCACAGACTTGCTACAAATTCAGTTGTTAACAAGTGCACATGAGCACAAGTAGATTTATAAAATAATTTAATTTATAAGTTAATAAATTATAAGTTAGTTTATATATAAATATACCTGTGCAGGATGCCACAAAATACAGCTGAAAAATAACAAGATAAAATTCATCAGTTGCTGTTCTTCCATTTTCTTATTTTTATGAACGATAGCTTTAATATTCTTATTCATATTCAGCTTCCATATAAATTTCTTCCATAAGTCAGCCTACCTAAAATAACGACCAAAGCCCAATAACTAGTGCTATTGTTCCCATGTGCTGGCAAAAAAATGCATTCAGAATCAGCTCTTTTCTTTTGTTTATGTTTGGGCAACTTCGTGTTAGCATTTGATACGTGGTTGGATTTCGTGAGGGTCCCTTGCTTCTTTTTGGTCATCACTAATACAGAGGTAAAATTGTAAGACTAACTTTTACAATAAACTTTGTTCTTTTGTCACTATGCCAAGGTAATACTTCGTGTAAGAAAACGCATTGGGACTAATTTGCTGGAATCCAAGATGGCGGAAACGAAGTTACATCACAAGAAATCGAGCTTTTGTGCGTCCAGACCAAAGTATAGAGAGGCCAGATGGGAACGAGCTGTTAAGGTGATTCTAAAAGCATATTATTTATCTATGCATCTAGCTACTTAATATTTGGGAATTACACGAGCAAAATCATATATGATTACTTGTTTATTACCTGTAGGCTGTATGGCATTGTATGCTATATACTTGTCAAAACTTTTCTTATTTAATATCTTCTTTAATCTATGTTAGCCATAAAATAACATTGGAAGTGTCTATTCGTACGGTACTAGGAGATAACAACAATATATAGGCGTTCGTTCCCAGTGATATTTGAAAACTGCCAAATTTTCAAATTCACAAGTGCAGTATAAATCTTTGCACAAGCAAAATCATATGATTACTTGATTATTACAGTATATATATACCGTATATTACGGTGTATAAGTCGATTTCCTAGGACCAAAAATTGATGTCAAAAACCCGATCTCGACTTATACGAAGGTCATGAAATCATAGAACGGATAAACTAGTACCCAGTCCTCTCAATGCATCAGGAAATGGGGTAAAATCGACACGTGTAAATAGCGCATTTCACGCTAACTTTCATGCTAACTCCTGCTAGCATAAATAGTAAATACAACATCGACATGCCGTTAAAACGAAGAAAGTATGAAGCAAGTTTCAAATTAAAGGTTATAGACTTTGCCAAAAACTCAAACAACTCTGCTGCTGGACTTAAGTATGGAGTTAACGAAAAGCTCGTTCGAGAATGGCGGAAACAACAAGAAAAGGACAAAATGCGCTGATCGTGGATCGAATTGCCACTGACCGAAACTCGAAGAACAGCTAGCCAAGTGGATCTGTGGATACCATGTATATATCATTTAATCTTTGTTTATAATAACCATTTCTTTATAAGACTAGCATACTATTATAGAGTAAGTTGTAAATACTGTAGGTTCGATGAAAAGCGTATTTATTTGTTTCCGTAAAATAGTTCCGTTTTCTTTTTTAAAGATTCGTACTATTACGCTATTAAAATTTCCGTGAATATTACTCTGTGTCTGCTACCAATAACTATTTAGTTAAATTGGGACTCAACTTATACACAGGGTATCCTAAAAATCACAATTTTTTGCCCAAAAATTAGGGGGTCGAGTGGGTCGACTTATGTGCCAGGTCGACTTGTACGCCGTGATATACGGTACTGTATGTATGAGCCAATTATATTGCTGTCCAACTTGTGAAAATGTTTCTTATAATTTTAAGCTTTGTTACCTATAACCTCCCAAGCAAAATAACTAGAATGCTTGTTCACAGAAGCCAATCCATTTTTTTTTTAATCCATTTTTTTTACCAGATAATTTCCTGACAATGACTAGATACAACCAAAAATTAAACTTTATCCCCTCACCCTGATGCGATGACTACTCGATTGCCAACCAAAATTGGTATAGGACATTTGAAGAATATATTAACAAGAATATATCAACCAAATTCCATATGATATATTTCAGGATCCTGTAGGTTTCTATAGGAAAATAGGATCCTGTAAGATCTTCTACAGATCCTGTAATATCCTAAGCAGGATCCTGTAGGATCTATAGGATCCTAATCAGGATCCTAATAGGATCCTAAGCAGGATCTTAATAGGATCTTACTGGATTCTAATAGGATCTTACAGGAGCCTGTAGAATTCTTTATGATCCTAATTGGATCCTACAGGATCATGTAGGATCTGAAGGAGGATCCTGTAGGATCTTGTACAGAAATGATGTAGGATCCTAAGCAGGATCCTGTGTGTTCCTATAGGATCCTAATATGATACTACATGATCCTGTAGGATCTCTTACATGATCCTGTAGGATCCTAAGAAAGATCTTATAGTATCCTGATGTAGGAAAATTTAGGATAGAATCCTATTAGGTTCCTACTAGGATCCTACTATGATCCTACTATGATCCTATTTAGGAGCATATTAGGTTCCATTTAGATAGTACACAATGTTGTGCTTTGTTGCATATGGCATTTGTCATGTCAGTTTTTTGCAATATGTGTTATTGGTATTTGTGTTAATATCAATTAGACAAGGAACATATTCTATTTATATATTAATGTTACACTAGGGCATGTGCAATGTCAGATTTATAAGGTCGTTCATAGGGCTACCTGTGGTAGCGCGAGTCTAGGTTTCGGCTTCATTAGTATTAGTATTATTTTGGGGGTTCCACAAATTTGCAGTCAGAGTCAGCAATTTTTCGTCAGGCCTACCGCAGTTGAGCGTGAGGTCACCTAGATCAACGATTTACTGGTCAATTTATATAAAGTAAGCATGTACAAAAGTACAAAACCTATCAACATCTCGCCCAAAGGTAAAGCTGGTCCAAAAGAAAGCACTCACAGAACCGTGGACGAAACGTCAACATGCACATGCATGACAATTTCACAGAGCCTATACTCGTTGCAAGGCAATGGCAAGCGAATTAAAGCGATGAATCAATGAATCAATGAATCGCAGTCGGAAAACAATTTACAAGACCTGTAAACCCGCAAACTAATGCAAAGATTCTCTCCAGGATGAGTGGCACAGATGAGAGATTAAAGAAAGAACTCGCAGAACCGTAGACAAAACGTCAACATGACAACATATAGTCGTTGCAAGGCAATGCAAGCGAATTGAAGCGATTTCGGACTTTCGTTTTATTGGCAATGAATCGCAGTTGGAAAAGTTTACCGAAACCTGTAAACCCGCAAACCATTGCAAAGATTCTTCTCTCCAAGATGAGAGAAACACAGATGAGAGATCAATCATGAAGACGGAAATACAGACAGCTTCCGAATGACAGGGAAATATTATTATGCTGTGTTGACATTTATCTCGTGAAACTCCGTAATATTTATCATTATGAAACGTTGTGTTTTTGTCAGATTTAAATCAATTCTACTATATCGAAATGATCACTTGAATTTGGCGAATCGAACGCTGTAGGTTTCGTCTACATAAAAGTACCCAAAACTCTTTTTTAAAATCATAGGACATGGCTTCAAGATCTATTCGACTGATTTTTCTTCGTTCCCTCATCAATCTTGCATGTACAATCAAAATAGCTCTCACAGTTCTAGCTAGGCTGATGCGATATATCGATATTTTCGATAAATATCGAGAAATCAAAAATATCGATATTCGATTTTTCGCATATCGAAAATATCGAAAGTTTCAACTTGACAACTTCATCTCTCTTTTTCGGCAATTAGTTTCGGTTGAGAAAACACGTGTATGACGGCATTTGCGAATTCAAGTGATGAAAGCGTATCGGTTTAATACAATAAATGTGATTCATAACTATAATTTTAGCAACACGACCCACCATTGGGATTAACACAAGCGGCGGTTGAGCGCTTGAAAACAATAACTGATGACTCAGTCCATGTAAATGATTTTCCTCTCCTTTCGCAGTATGTCCGACGATATCTGGCGATTCCAGCAAGCAGCGCTCCGACTGAAAGACTATTCAGCAAAGCCGGACAAATAGTAATGGCAAAGCGAGTCCAGCTTAAGCCGAACATGTTAGTGTTTCTTGCCGAAAATTTATGAACAAACGTGCGAAATCGTTTATGCTTTAAGCTTGTAAATAAATCTTTTTAACGTTTTGACTATTTTGCAACTAAATTAAGTTTTCTAATTTGCATAATTCGATATAGTCGATATTATCGATTTTTTTTTTTCGATATCGATATTCGATATTTTTTCAATATCGCATCAGCCTAGTTCTAGCCCAACTCTACGTAACTACATTGCTTCAAAAAGTTTCCAACTTCTTTAAACGAGCGCTGCACAACCCTTTTTTTATTATTATTATTATTAAAGTCTTTATTATCAATAGACACAACAGACGTGTGATTACAGAAACCCTTCAGTGCCTGATTACAGAAATCAGTAGCCTGAGTAAACGCCTGGACAGGCGTCTTGTTATTAATTTTAATCATCAAGAGTAATACACAATTGGTTTCTAACCCTGTGTGTGAGACAAGTCATTTCTTTCTTAGTGACCAATGGTAGAAACACCAGTAGACCTTGCCCATGTTCTGTTCAGTGCATGAAAAATTGGTCCTGGTTTGGTCTTAAAGTATATATATATATACTGTATATATATTCCAACATTCAAAATTTTCCTTCACCATAAATCCTTATAACATGCAGTTTAATCGAGTGAAATGCCAAATATTACTTGTAATATACGCAATGTCCAAAAGTGCCGTGTTCGATTCTTTCTCTTTTTTCGGAGTCGTTCTTTTTCGTTGGATTTTTTAAAATTCATCCAATTGTTTCTTTCATTGAGTTAGGGTTAGTAGGATTAGATTTTTAAATTGATGTTTATATTGTAGCTGTACGCATGCTTTTAACCAAGGTCAGACAAATAACGTTTTGGCGAATGGATCCGCGTGTCGGACAAATAACTACCGAGCTAATACTATGGTAACCCTAATCATAACTCTAGAAATATTTGAAGTCGTTAAGATTGCACTTCGATCAATAAGATATTTAACTATAGACCCAATTTATATTTTGATGAGGTACATGTAAAAGAATCAAAACGAGTGTATACAGTAAGTCCGTAAAGGTAGATTTGCATGTGTACGGTTGAGGTTGATACTAGTCAGAAATTGTTCCTCTGGTTTGTGTAAAATTAGATATCCAAAAACGCTAGCTGATTGTTATGTTGAAATTCGCACGTGTATTTAAGAGAAGGATGAAGTGTGTTGAGTGTATCACGAAATGAAAGCGCTGTTTCATACCCGCTTTGTTTTTACCCGCTTTCAAACCCGCTTTGTTTTTCTGTTTACCAGCAGACGTAGCACTTGATAAGTTATCTGCCGAAATGCATTCTTCTTTTTAGTTTACTTATTTTCCCTCTACTTCTTTCTTAACTCTGACTCTGCTAAGTTTCGAACAGTTCTTGTAAGAACTCCAATATTGCCATTCATCATGGTAAATGCGTTTTCCAAAGAAATATTTAAGTTTTTCACCATGAATAAATCTTTATTTTATAAATTACCTCCTATATCAGATAATCACCGAGACTGAGGTGACTAATTGTTTTAGTATAATCTACGATTTGAACATCAGATATTCAGATTGGACTGCGGATTACGATCCGTGATTGTGAAATAACATTCTGTTTATATATTCAGTTTTCCAGGGTGATTTTCTTTCAGATGTTGCCAATCTTTTAATGGCTCCAAGATTCATAACGACAGAAAAGAAAATTACCTGAAAACCCAGCCGTAGAAGGCAAAGTTTCGTACGAAAATGTACGTATATAGTATTGAGGGGGAAAAAAGTATCAACATAATGTTCTACAGTTCTACGCCACGAAGTACGGAACACCTCTACAGTGTTAGACCGTTTTGTCTGGCTGGAAGTATTTGGAAGTCTTATAGAAGATGCCGTGAAAGACGTTTTTCATGCAGTCAACAATCAATTGTCGTCTTAAAGCGCCCACGCCAGGAACTGATGTCCACTTGAAACCCAGCATGGAACATTACGAATAAAAAATATAGAGAAAAATAACCACTATTAGAACGATAAAGTACCCTGATCCTGACAAAATAGATATGGATTGTTTTCACGTCATCTTGGACACGTTAACGGACATAATAAACTGTTCTCTTACTATACATCGACGTTTCCTGATGCATAGAAACTTGCCGAATTAATACCACTGCTGAAGGAGGATAACCACGAGATAACCCTTCAAACAACCGACCTCTCTCGCTATATACTTGTTGTCGTCTCTAAAGCCTGTGAAAGAATCGTCCTCGATCAATTTGGGTCTTATCTTATGAAGAATAATCGCCTTTCCTCTCACCAAAGTGGGAACAGGAAACACCACTCCACGGCCGAGACACTCAACATATCGGTATGTGGTAAAATACTGGAGGCGATAGACAAGAAGCGGTTGGCAGCACTGATCTTGTTAGACCTATCCAAAGCGTTCGACAGCATCAGCCATACCATTTTTCTGTACAAACTGCATGAGTCGCATAAATAGGTGCGTCTCCAGACACAATGAACTGGTTCAAGATCTATACCTGTCCGGCAGAACTCAGTTTGTGTTAATATATACACTGCTGTAGTGAATAAGCTTGAAGAACTCAGTATATGTTCGTATCGTAAGCGCAACTTTATCACCGTTGTTATTTGGCATATGGATGTATGATCTTCCCTTGGCCCCGCAAGTATCCTATCTCGACTCGTACATTATGTTTACGACTCAAAGGTCTATTTTATCCCACGCATTAATTATGTCGAGCAAGCAACCCGTAATCTGGAAGAAGACCTCTCTAGAGGGCATAGAGTAGCTAATTGGTGTTCTAAGAACCAGTTATACTATAATTAACCTTGCCCTGGAAAAACCAAATTTATCCTTGTAGGCACACGCGGTGAATGATACAAAGGCTCTCTATTGTAGTTATCAAGCCGGTTTCTATGAGCCAAAGACCTGGGAGTCATTGCATGGACTCCCACCTAACATTTGATTCCCACACAATAAAACTCGTGTCAATAGTTTTGATCATAACACATAACGCGTTAGTAATAAGTTAACTCATGTTGTACTGTTTGGGCTAACACGAGCGCGAAAAACATTAAGAAACTCCAGGCTATTCAGAATTTCGCTTGTAGACTAGTCACCAATACCAAGAAGTACGATCATGTTACGTCTGCCCTACGACAACTTAACTGGCTACCATTAAAGCAACGGTTGGAATACAGAGATACAGTCATGATGATCTATAAGTGTATGTATAAACTTGCACCTTAATCTTGTCACGCGATCGGAGTTGCAGTGTCGTCGCACACGCAGTAGCCATATGCTTAATATATACCATTATTTTGAAATGCCTTAAGGCAAAGAACATTTCACTTATAGGGCTGTCAAGATATGGAACAATTTAGACAGTGAACTTAAACAGGAACAATTTCTTATAACTTTTAAAAAGAAGCTCAAGGCTCGATTGTTAGATAGTTTTCAAGCGTCAGAACATGAATAGCATGTAATAAGTCAGTATTAAGTATCATCAGTTAATCTCTTGATTTTGCATATTAAAATTTTTGTATAGGTTACATAATAATTATATTAATATTACATTAATAATTCTAAGTTGTAATTGTTTAAACCTAGTTTTCACTGGCGACTGGAATAGCACATAGTCACTCACTCCCACTCAGCCAATCACCGCACAGTATTTCAATGCTCTAGATTCCATAAACTGCCTGAATTGATTTGAGTAAGATATACTTATTAGTATGCTCTATTAGAGCATACTAATAAGGCTTTTGAAACAAAGGAAAACAAAGCCTCATTAGTAGTCTCTATATAGAGCATATACTAATCAAGATATGGAGCACACAAATAAAAGAAATTCTTCGTGGGTGTGACCATATTCTAAGTCGGTTAGACAATTCTCGGGACTCTATATCCCACAATAATCGCAACGCCATTGGGGCACACATCGGCGTGTGTATAACATACCCATGTAACGCCGATTTTCATGTTGCCGAAGCATTGCAAGTGTAACACGCTAGCCACCGATTTGTGTGCAAAAAACTCCCAATTTTCCATGAATCCAAAGGAGCATTAACGTTTCAAAATGGAGGACGATAAGTTGGACGACAGGAAGAAGTTTATATTAATTGAGGGCTATCTTCGAGGGCTAACTCGGCAATTACTTGCTGAAATTATACAGTACTCCACGTTCTTTCCTTCGTTGGATCCATTCTCTCGACCAAACTGTTCTATTTCTTCTCTTTCTATCAGCGTCCAATTCAGCTTCCAGGAATGAAAATATCGCCAACAGCTTCTCTCTGTTCAAGCATCCCGCCATATTGATTGTTGTTTGAAGTTTTTCCCGCAATGCATTAATATACAATTAATATGAACAACACAAATCGACGTGTGTAACCGGGTGCCCGATTTAGTCATGTGTAGCAATGGCGTTGCGACACAAATCGGCGTGTGTAAGCCTGACTTTGCATCGTATATGGTATATTGGCCAAATGGAGAACTGACCTCGCGTTTCGGCGCGAGAAACTTCTAGGGGGTCCAGAAATTTTTTTGAATTCTAAGGCTCCGAAACGGCTATTTCCTGCATTTTGAAGGATGTTTTAAAGTCACGTTTGGGGATTTTACATATTCGTAATATTTGGGTCTTCCTGAGCAAAATCATAATATATCTTGTCAGCCGAAAATTTCATCTTCGTGGAGTTTTTCGCTGTTAAAGTTATCGGATGTGATGTCACAAGAGACATTTTTGTGGCAAGTAGCAAGAAAACTGGTTTGGAATACCTCTTGTGACATCACATCCGGTAACTTTGACAGCGAAAAACTCCATGAAGATGAAATTTTCGGCTGACAAGATATATTATGATTTTGCTCAGGAAGACCCAAATATTACGAATATGTAAAATCCCCAAACGTGAGATAGGCACTTTAACAGAAAAATCATAAACAATGACAAACCATTTTTTTAGTCCATCTAATCATTGAATTTAATATTAACCAATTTACCTTTGAATCTAATATTTAGAATCTATAACTTCAAATTTATGCACAGCAAGCGCGATTCTACGGCACGGTCAATAGCGTGAATCGACAGCCCAACGTAAACAATTCAAAAGCTAAAACACAACAATCGGTTTTTCTAAACAGATTCTAACTTAACAATGTTATTATAAACACTGCGTACATATGTAGGCTGTGGATGATTGTTAATATTTTTTGCAAAAAAGTGGTCCCTGAAATTGTATATGACCCACGTCTTGATCTCTTGGGTTGCACTTATTACGAGATATTGCAATTTTCTCTGTATTTTAGGTGTATACCATCAACCTTGAGTCAAAATACCTTCTTGTACAAGGTATTCCAGCGTTGGGTGTAACCAAAGATTTGTTGGAGACATTTGCAATTTATGGGGCGATTGATGAGTAAGTTAACTGAGAACAAAAAAATTAATTTGCTAACCAATCAACGAACCAACAGTGCAGAATTAACCCTAGCGCGGACTATCAACTGCAACATACAGTACTGCTCAGAAATAACCTAACCAAAAACGCGTTCTGAACGCATTCCGAACGCGTTCCGGATGCGTTCCAGAACGCGTTCCAAATTGCGTTCGGAACGCGTTCCGGTTTTCAGGCTATAGATGTCGTGATCAGTTCGACCATATCCGGAAATTGTCGTCACTTTCCGATTCGTAGCGTCACCTTGTTTCATATCGTCGCTCCGCCATATTTACTGAATACAAGAGATATTTAATAAAAAAACAACAACATTCTCTTTGCTGGTTGACGTAGAAGGTCACGAAAAGCCATCGTAGAATATCGTATAGTCCAAGCTATAAATCGCCGAATTGATGTTTTGCGTTCAACCTCCGATCACGAAATAAGATAGCGGATTGTTCTCGGGTGCTTTTCAACTATGGTTGTGCGATTTTCGGCGATGACTCAGATCGCCGGTTATCTACATGTAGGCGAAACAAATTATGGACAAAACGTCTTCAAGTTTGGTTTTCGAACTCTTGTTTGGTTCACGAACTCTGCTGACCGCCACAGCTTGTGATACGACGAGTATTAGTTTCGCTACGACCTTCGCCATCGTCATTTATCACATCATGATAGAAATCTCGAACTCATAATCTTTAAATATAAATTCGCCATCGACATAAAGGAACGCAAGCTCTGGGTACGAGATTGATTACATATTTATCAGAGCATATTTCAAGATCAAAATTCAGAATAATTTCCAACTGACATGAAACCAAAACGAAACATAAACGTGGATGTAAACTCATATTTGTGTAGGAAACGGTTTACCAATAAACCATTAAAACGAAATCGTTTGTTGGTAAGTCGATACACACAGTTGTTACGCTGGAAGCGAAACGACTTTGTGTTACATATACTGTAGCAAAACGACTTCTGGTTGTAGCGAAACGACTTGTAGCGAAACGACATGTCATTGCACACATTACAAAGTGCTGCGATTTTTTTCCTTGAAGTCACCTAGTCATTGTGTGAAATAAGTGCGTTCATTTTACCTGTGCAGTTTCAATGAAAAAGTAGTTTCAAGCCTAGATCAAAATGAGGATGAGTGAGAAAGCATGGCAGTCACGAATTTTTATAGCGGTCGTTTTAATAGCGCTCTACCCATAATTCTTGCGGCCATAACAAAAGAAAATAGCTCATTTGTAATAATTTGTGAGTCAAATTTGGTTTGTTTGTCCGCATTTTGAGCTATTAATAGCAGCCAGACTCTACGCTATTCACAGATGAATAAAATAAAGATTTGATGAGTGTTTTTTAATAAACACAGCGTTCATATAAAAGGGTACCAACCATCCGTCCACAACCCTGATGTTTTTAAAAAATATATGGCGCCGCGTGATAATCAAACACAGAGTAAATTTATATTAAGCCAGTGTCTGAACTACTGACTCAGTCATTACTTATGCGCAACTCTCATTCACTATCACCATTGATTGATCCAAGCCACAAGGCTCAAGTTCACACATTCTTCGTATAAAACGTGATTTGTTACATTGGTTAGTCACTCGGAGTTTTCCGATTCCGGTAATAGCTTCCGACAAAATTTCCATCGCAATCGAACGCGTTCAGGACGAGAACGCAGCGTTAGGTTACTTCTGAGCAGTACTGTACATCTATCACTGGGACTCCTAGTTTCAAACCTTTCCATTAAACTAACTTAAAGTCAGTCTCTGTGGTCGCAGATGGTCGTAAAACCAGATTAATCATTCATTGATTAAGTATTGAAGATATTCACATAAAGGACATTGGCAACAAAAATCATAATTTCAATTTTTTGACTTTCTGATTAATAAACAGGCTCACGAAGGTAATCCAAGTAAACAAAACTACTCTTATACAAAAGAACATCACTAAGTGATTTTGACAAAAGACAATCCTGTCATCCGCCATTTTGTTTTAATACTTTGCCTAATTAAGTGGGAAGTTGGTGACGTAACACCCGGGTAAACATGATGAAACTACTCTGTGAGCAGTCGAGTTTCCGCGGAATGCTTTGTAAAATGGTGCGGTTGAATTGAAAAAGGGAAGACACAGTAGAGATAGATAGATAGATGGTTTATTGATAAAGACTTTGCAGCCAATAGGCTGAATTACATCATATCTTACAGTTTAAAATACAATTTTAAAATGATACAATTGTAACAAGCGTTAAAAATCTAGACCTTGATTGCATTAGATATTATAAAACTATTTTTAAATCTATTGGTACGAAAATTTAAACTAAAAGTGCGATTCTTCCTTAACACTCCAGTGTAGCAATAGGCGGTTCAGGCGGTTCATTGAACCAGGGCCCCCGAATGTCCAGGGTCCCCAAGCAAGCAAAATCTGAGCCAACGGATTATTCCGCTGACTGTCCCAAATGTCTGGACACGCGACTACAAAAGCCCTCACACTTGAACCGGGGCCCCTGAAACCCTAGCTAATCAGACTTAGCTATAAAGTTATGAGGATAGCTACTGTAATTTTAAATTCCGGTTGTGACGTCACACGCATATCGAAAATACATTCAAGATTGCGGAACTTAGCAACTTTGACAGTGCAATTACTACGTTTTACGAGCATTTTTACAACCTCAAACTACTATATTCCGGGCTGACGTTTCATATAAGTATCCCGAATTTAAAACAGTCCTAACGCCAAACCTAACCCTAACCCTACACCTAACACTAACCCTAACTCGTACGATAATGCTTTATTTTAGAAATAACATCGAATTTTTCAAATTTTTTATTTTATTTAATTTAATTTCGATTTTTTTATTTTATTTTCGAATTTATGACCGATTGTGACGTCATTTCGGGATTTATATGAAACTTCACCCATATTCCGGTTATTTAAGTTACGTACTTTGATGTAAAATGTACTTATTTTTTGTTGCCAATGTCTTTAATGTAAAATTTCTTATTAATGAAATTTAAAGTAAATTATGCATTTATGCTGAGAGTTTTCTCGTAAAAGTTATATGCGCTGACATCTTGGATTTGAGAACATCAAATTTGATTTTACTTATTATCTTGCAACGAATTAAGAAAACGTATATTTTCTTTGCCATTATGAATCTTCGCTTTGTCGTTCACTTTGTTTTCAGCTAATAATTCTCCATGATGACAGGACGTAGACACATGGATGCATTGTGTACCTATTTTTAGCTTAACTTCTATTTACGATAAATTGTGTTATTCATTTAAGATACAGAATTTTGGACGACTATCCTGCAGAGGAATTTACAAACGTTTACTGGATCAAATTTAAACACATCATGGCTGCAAGGTATTCAGTACGCTCGTGTTGTCCATTTTCTAATATCATAAAACAGATATAATATAATAGTAATAATAATAAAAATAATTTTTAACTTTATTTAATGGTGACGCATAATTGTATATAAACACTAACAAATAAAATCTCGGCTCTCAAATAAAATTGATTGGGCATTTTTAGTCGTTGGTTTTCTTGAGCTATTAGACGACAGACGCGTAAATGTTGTTAGTTTGCGGTCCCGACGGAATTCCTAGTCGCCTCCTTAAGGAATGCAGTGCACAGATTGCACCAAGCCTTTGGCACTGTTTAACCACTCGTTACCTTCCGGACGCGTTCCGTCTGAATGGAAATCGGCCGGCGTCACGCCAATACACAAAAAAGATCAGAAAGAACCTGCTAACAACTACAGACCTATATATTTGTTGCCTATCGTTAGTAAAGTCCTAGAGCGTTGTGTTTGCAACAGGCTTTACGACCAAGGCTTTACGCAGCTTTTATCAACTCTACACTCTATTGGACAATTACCTGACAAAAATACTCAGACACGTTCTATTCTTGGATTTCGCTAAAGCTTTCGACTCGGTGGAATGATCATGGTATTCTCTTAGAAAAACTAAAGGGTTACGGTATATCTGGTAATCTTCACCAGTGGTTGACCGATTATCTGATTACTTGGTCGTACTCAACGAGTTGTGGTAGAAGGCGCTGCTTCGCAATGGTCTCCTGTTACTTCTGGTGTGCCACAGGGAAGCATCTTGGGTCTAATGCTGCTTTTTCTTTTTATCAACGACATCCCAGATTCGATGTTACAATTTTTAGGTTTAGCTCCTAGAATATGTATTTATTGATAAAATAAAACATTATAAACATTTGCCTGACCATTCCTTGATGTTTTATCATGGCTGAAAGTAAGGGCTCATGTTGGCCATGGTAACCCATGACAACACAAAAATAGAAAACAGTATTCTCTTGGCTGCACTTTTGCATGCTACAATGTTTTGTACTAGAATGTAAACCAAAAAATGTTTGGGTGAAAGACCACCTTAATATCTTAATCCTGATCACTCAGCGACTAATCAGCGTGCGATGTTTTGAGTACGGATCTGAAAACGAACTCAGTCGTACAATAATACAGTTTATTATACATTCAAATTTTATTCTCGTTCCTTATTGGTCAACATACTCCAGTTAATTCCCAATGTCCGGCAGCTGTGGTGTCATTTCTGTCGAATACTAAGCAATTATTGGACGGAGGTGTCCAATTGGACACTGATGACGTCGCTATCCCAAAGCGCGCGAAAATTACAAAATAACAAAATGGCTTGCAGATTTGCCTTTGTTGACTAAGAATGATGACAACGACGCAGACAACAGTGACGGCATGTATAATAAAACAATAATTGGATTCGGCTTACGCATGATATCAAGAATTATCCAGACCTCGCGGTCAATGTTATCAGCCTTGGCAGTTGGGCTTCGAGAGATAACATTGACCTCGGTCTGGATAATTC
Source organism: Chrysogorgia sp. JL179-B06 (assembly GCA_035772405.1). NCBI lineage: Eukaryota > Metazoa > Cnidaria > Anthozoa > Scleralcyonacea > Chrysogorgiidae > Chrysogorgia > Chrysogorgia sp. JL179-B06. Next base: position 4,243,760 of record JAYKKM010000193.1, on the reverse strand, counting down.
TTCATATCATGCTCAGCCTCATCCAACAATTGTTTATTGTTATATATCTGTGTTATTTGAACAAAACATTAAAAATAGGTACGCAGAACCTACATGTGTCTACTGCAAAATCGACTTGTGGCAGGTATGACCACAATTTCAAAACATGATACAGACGCATAAAAAATTTGTTGGAAATTTTATGAACTAGTTAAAAGTCCCAAGAGTCTTTCATAAATCCTCCTGATGCACGAGGGATATTTAAAGTGCCACTACGATCAAATTTTTACCTATCGATATTTTTACGTATTTATAAAGCAGAGCTTCTAAATATTACTCGGTCGAAACCGTTTTGCGATTCGACGATGGCAAGTATTATTTTTCTTACTCGGAATCTGGAGTTGTTATGTCCGCCATTAATCGTTCATGTTCTTGACCAGCGTAACAAAGTGACGTCAGATTCTCAACGCGAAGACTCCACGTGGCTAATTCTTCAAGTAAATCAAGGTCGTTTTTTCAAATTCTTCGTCTGAAAGGCTGAACATTTCATCTACTTCTCGAAAAAAACAAGAAAACAAATAATCTCGACCGATTATAATAATCTCGATTACCTTTGAAATTGCGGGCTCACTTGGAACACGTTTTTAGTAATGGTGGCCTAAATCATAGTGATTTCAGAGCTCAAAATACTTACTTCAAAATACCATTTTTTAGTTTATTTTTACATCGATGATCACTTTCGACCCTGAAATACTATTCTATGCTAAAGAAAATCTAAAAGACGGGGGTGAATTTTCATCGTAGTGGCACTTTAATGACTAATTTCTTCAAGACCAATTTTGAAATGTTTCTAAATCCGGCGAGAAACGCTTGGGGGAGTGGATGTGTGTTAGGTCCACATAATACTTTGGGTTAGGTTTTGGTCATGTTTGGGATTAAAGTTCGTGACTTAGTTTTAGGGTTAGCACTACCAGAAACAACCATTAAATTACGTGGAGCACTTCTGCTGGAAACCAAGCTATTCTGCTTGGTTTCCAAGTCATTTCGCCGAGTTGTAGCGATGTCTGCGATGACGTGATCATTTTGTCCACTTCTCCAAGTCTGGCGACGCCACTGGTTATCGTATTATTTTGTAATACCATAAATACCGACAAAATTAATAAAAAGTATAGAATCGATTCTGAATGAGCTTATATCTACCGCTCAGTTAGCATTTTGTGCACTATCTGTATATTTTTTTGCTCTCGTGACGTTATTGTGCTAAGGTTAAGGTGTAATTGGATTAGGGGTTATTTCGACTTTTCAGTGTCGCGCAATACAACATCCTGTCTGTAGTATCATTAATGCATCAATAGCATGGGCATAACTATTAAAGGAATACCAAATGATTTTCCGTGCAGGATACTGTGATCCAAACACGCGGGATCTTGCGAGACTTTCCAAAAGCGTAAAAAAACACGAGCCGATAGGCGAGTGTTTTTTAGCTTTTCGGAAGTCGAGCAACATCCCCAAGTGTTTGGATCACAGTATCCTGCACGGAAAACCATTTGGTATTTATTTTATAAAATAACGACAGAGAAATAACGAATTTTATCCAAAAATAATATGATGAGAATACAAATTCTCCCAAGAATTATCAACTACCAATCATAATTCGTCTCCAACAGCAGTCGAGCAGGGCGAAAAGCTGAAATTTGTTTTGCCGACAAAATCCAACAACAAAGAGAAGAATATGGATAAAAGCTCGACTAGACTAAAAAATACTGACTAGTTTTAGGCAAAAGCTTAATCATTACTGGAATCAGCCGTCTCAGGGGTGTCAATACCGTGAACACCAGAGCGCCCCTTAGCTCTTCCCTATAGTCTTCCACTGTTTTTCGGAAAAGGTCAATTAGAATCGACACTGCAGATCCTCACGAATTAGCGTAATAGTTTCTAACGAGAAATTCCCATGTACTGTACTTAAGATGAATCGTTAAGTTGGACTAGAGCAGTGGTCTGGTTACTTGAATTAATTGAAGGTGTGCATTGAAGAATTCCGTTTCGGCTAATTGTGAACTTCGTGTTGTTGCTCTGAGGACGATTTTATCCTGTGTTAAACATGAAGAGTGTATTAAAATTATGTATTTTAGAATTTAGATGATGTTTAGGACGACTTTTACTTTAAATGGTCGGACAACTTTCGCTATCGGACGTTACATGACTTTTTACTTTTTACTCTTGCTGTTTTGGTTTAGAAAGGCAAAAAGAAAACTTGATAACCGTTCATTTTTTGGTGGGATCCTGCACGTCACATATGCACCTGAGTTTGAAAACGTTGAAGATACAAGACAGAAGTTGATGGACCGGAAACGAGTGATTGAAAGAAAAATTAAATGTATGCGTTGCAGTTGTAGTTGCAGTTACTGTTACGCTGTTGTAGCTATAGTTGAAGTTACAGTTGTAATTAAAGTTGCAGTTGCAATTGCAATTAAGCTTGTAGTTGCAGTTATAGTTGCAGTTGCAATAAATATTACAGTTGCAGTTACAGTTGTAATGACAATTGCAGTTAGTCAGTTGTAATTACATTTTCATTTACAGTTAGAGTTACAGTTGTAATTAAAATTGTAGTTATAGGTTTAGTTGCAATTAATATTACAGGTACAGTATCAATTACAGTTGTAGGTACAGTTACAGTCGCAGTTGCAATTGCAGTTGTAATTACAATTACAATTGCAATTATAATTGGAAATGCAGTTACAATTGCAATTACTATTATAATTTAAGTTATATTCCGACATAATGGCGTGCGGTCATGCTATCTGGAGCTCCTTGTTTTTGCTTCTTTTATTGACCCAGATTTTGTCTGGGGTCAAGAAACATGAATTTTATACAAGTTTTGATGATCATCCCACTATTGGTTATAATTCCAGTCAATTGAGAGCGTTTGAGTGCTTCAATTTTTTGCCATACAGTCCTTCGTGGAAGAACGTACGACGCCATATTGGTTTCGACGTTCCTCGCAAACATAAGTTCTTCATCTCAAGAGTGAGTTATTATCCAAACTCAATTCGAACGTTTCAGCAAACCCGAATTGTCCTTAGTGGGGACATTCAACTTAATCCCGGTCCCATTACATCGGGTTCGTCACGTTCATGGACAGCAACAGACAATCGGTTAAAGTTGAGTTGTACTCTCTTAAACAGCCGCTCTTTGTGTAATAAGCTGACGGAGTTTCAAGGACTTGTTCACGGGAACAGTTTGGATGTTGTTGCTGTTACAGAGACATGGCTTCATGATGGTGTTTTGGATAATGAAATTCTATTATCTGATGCGTATTCTATATTTCGAAAGGATAGAAGCGACAACAGAAGAGGAGGAGGTATTTTGCTTGCTGTAAAGTCCGATATTCTGGCCTACAGAAGGCGTGACCTTGAACCACAAAACTCAGAGATATTAGTTTGCGAGATGTTTCCCTCGAATAGCTTCAAAATAACATTTTGTGTGGCCTATAGACTACCGACTTGTTCTTTATTTATGAATTACTTCGAATGTTTGCTTAAAAACTTGGAAGAGGTCGATGCTGGAAGAGTGTGTATTGTTGGGGACTTTAATATGCCAAACGTTGACTGGGAGCATCTCACCGAAATAAACAACCTTGCAATTGGAAGTGAATTTTGCAATATAATCAATTCTCATTTCCTCACTCAGGTTGTGCTAGAGCCTACAAGAATTTCACAAACTAGTCAGTCTATCTTGGATCTAGTTTTCTATAATCATCCCGACGAAATATCTGACGTTAGTGTGGATGATGAATTTAGTTCAGATCATCTTGTGGTTAGTTTTTCCTTATTAACAAGAGTTCAGCGCCGAAAAAATCAGAGACGAACTGTTTACAATCTAAAAAAGGCTGATCTAGTTGGCTTGAAATTTGCATTGAGTCATCTCTCTTGGGATATAGCATCTGTGGACAATGACATTGATTTCAGCATTGTTTGCTGGTATGATTTGTTTTCTGCATGCATCGATGAGTTTGTCCCAAAGATTGTGATTAAATATGCAAATAGACCCCCATGGATTGACAAAGATGTTCTGCAGCTGATCAGAAAGAAAAATAGAGTCAGACGCCGTGCCAAGTTAAATGACTCAGCACACCAGTGGGAAAGATTTCGTAAGCTAAGACAGCAAGTCAAAAGAATGGTTAAGTTCAAAAAACGTATTCATTTATCTGACCTTAGTGATTCTCTTAAGGATAATCCACGTAAATTTTGGACTTATTACAAAGCAATTACTAAAACTAGTAGGATCCCGGGAATAGTTAAGTATGGGTCAGTACAAGCTTGTAAACCTATTGATCAGGCAAATGTATTTAACGCATTCTTTCATTCAGTTTTTGGTCCGCCTGATCAAGGTAGTGCAGCTGATTGCTTACCTATACTTGACTACAACATTGTTAGTGAAACAAGCGTGTTTCATTTAAGTGTTGATAAAGTGTCTAAACAACTTAAATCGCTTGATGTTAATAAGGCATCACTGGGTTTCTCTGCCAAGCTTCTACAAGCATGTGCGGAGGAAATTGCACCATCTTTGACTCGGTTATTTAACATGTCTTTGGAGCTCGGGATTTTTCCTGAAAAATGGAAAGATGTAAACCTAGTTCCCATTCATAAGAGTGATTCTAAGACAGAAGTTCCTAACTATAGAGGCATATCGCTCTTAGATGTATTATCTAAAATACTAGAGAGATTAGTTTATAATGAGTTTTTTTATTTTATATTTCCTTATCTTACGCAATGGCAACACGGTTTTCTGCCAGGTAAATCAACTGTATGTGTCTCAATTATCTCAAGTAGTTCACCAGTTTGCTAAAGCTCTTGAGATGAGACAACAGGTTGATATTATTTATCTTGATTTTTCCAAGGCCTTTGATCGGGTTTCACACGAAAAGTTGTTGTATAAGCTTGAATGTTTTGGTATTAGAGGTTCATTGTTGTCTTGGTTTAGATCTTACCTAACTGGCAGAAGATACAGGGTTGTGATAAACAACGTAGAGTCTGACTTTCTCCCAGTAACATCTGGTGTGCCTCAGGGGTCAATCTTGGGGCCGATTCTTTTTTTAATTTTCATCAATGACATGCCTAACGTAATTTCTAAAGAAACATCGTTACCCCTATTCGCTGATGACTCTAAGTGTTTTCGATTAGTCCTTGGTCAGGAGGATGGGGATGAGCTACAGAACGATTTGAACGAGTTATTAAAGTGGTCTTGTACATGGGGAATGGAGTTCAATGTCTCGAAGTGTAAGGTCTTGAGGGTTGCTCGTATTAAATCTGTATTTGATAGGGATTATTTTCTTGGAGAAACTAAGTTGGAGCGTGTAGATGTAGAGAAAGATCTTGGTGTTTTAATTACTCACAACCTAAATTGGAATAGTCATGTAGACCACATAACTTCTAAAGCTCAAAAGATGCTCAATTTACTTTATCGAACATGTAAAGAAATACCTGACGTCAAAACTAAGAAATTGCTTTATTTAACTTGGGTTAGATCCCGTTTGGATTATGCTAGTGTAGTATGGTCTCATGCATATACTAAGAGAAATATTGTTAAATTAGAACAAATTCAGCGCAGAGCTACTAGATTAATTCTTGGTAAAGATTTTTCAGAACATGAGCGCTTATATAAGCTGAATTTATTACCGTTACAATATCGTAGAGAAATAACTGATTTACTTTTTTTCTTTAAGTGTCTTAAGAACTTGTGTTCTGTAAACATTTTAAATTTTGTCTCATTCCGCTCATGTGTCAAACCTCTTCGTAACGTTGATTACCTGACACTCAATGTTCCCTTTAGCAGGACAGAGGCTTATAAAAATTCCTATTTTGTTCGTATTTGTTATTTATGGAATAATTTATCTCTGAATATCAGAGAGTCTAGTTCTTTATCTATTTTTCGTAAAAATTTATTTTCATATTATTATAAGAAATTTAATGTCAATTATTCATTGTAATGTATTTATATTTTTAAGTTTATATGATTGTATGTTGCACTGTAACTGTATCCTGGGTGATCTATAGTAGGGAATCTTGTATTCTGTTTTAGGTCTACCTCTAATACATTAGATTATATTATGAATGTAATGTATTGAAAATTTGATTAAAGTATTAAAGTATTAAATTACAATTGCTGTTACAGTTACAGTTGCAGTTGCAGTTACATTAATTGCAGTTATAGTTGCAGGTCAGTATTGTTGCAATTCAAATTGCAGTTACAGATGCAGTTGCAGTTACAGTTACAATGAAAATTATAGTTTTAGGCTCCGTACACACGGAAACGTTTTCCTGCGTTATTGTATTATTTCAAGTAATGAGCTGGTTGTTCTCGATTCCCTTGAGAACAGTAAACAATAGAAAAACGCAGGAAAACGTTGCCGTGTGTACGGTTACAGTTGCAATTAAAATTGCAGTTACAGTTACAGTTCTAGTTGCAATTTTAATTGCAATTTTCGCGTTTAAAAATTGGCCATGTTTTCAGGTGTTGGACAAGAACCACGTGCTGAAAAACCTCGACAAGTCGAACAACTCATTCGTCAGCAAGAATGCGTTGGACTTGAAATGAGCGGAAGACATCCTGGCATTGTAATGGGACAAGAAACTGGTGATGGTGGGAGTTATAATGAAGGTGATAAATATGTTGATCATATCCCACCAACGTTGCCACCATTCCTGGGTCACATGTATCCATCACAGACTTCAACTCTTTCTTCTTCATGGCAGCAACCCCAACTCTCGTCAACTCGCGCTACCCAAGCCAACATCCACTCGCAAAAGATGACTCAAACGATTGTGTCTCACAGGTCTTATCCGTACCAGGAAGACGATGTCCACGTTAAAAGAAAGGAGAAGGAAATTGTTAAACGTAAGAGAGAACAAACTATGAATAGACATTCGGACAGAGAAAAAGACGTGGTTGTTCAGTCAGATTTATCCGACACCTTGGTAAGTGATAGTATATCCTGTCGTGTGCACTCTCAAAAACATCGTGTAATTTTACACACTGATGTGTGCAAATTGACACATGATGTGTGTTAAATTACACATCCTAACATAAAGTACACATATGTGTGTTACAAATTACAAATGGTGTGTAAACAATTACATTGAAGGGGATTGTTATTTTTACACACCTTTATCTGGAAAAGCACACCTTCACAAAAACACACCTTTAAAAAGTACACAACGTTCTTGAAATTACACACCTTAGAATTTTTTTTTGAGTTTCTATATGTGGAATAGACCTTACTTCATCATTCATATGCGCTGATAATCAACGCATTTGGCATTTTAATAACGAAGTTATCGCGGTTTAAAAATTAGTGAATACTTCAAGACAGAAACAAATTATTTTTGAATTTTTGTCAAAACATTTCTTTTCATCTGAAGATTTGTTAGCCATACAACCACAACAAATAACTAGAATGACCCTCTGCCTGTTCAGCTTATAAAGTGGTTAATTGACAACCTCAAAGGCAGCTGCTCCAAAGATTTGACAATGATTTGCAATTGTACCATTATCCCCTCGCCCACTTAGCTTATGATTTGCGTTAATCGGAAATATTTTGCAAAATTTTGAAATACTTTAGCTGGAACATTGTGCAATATATCAAATTAAAGATCTTGCAAATGCAATTTGATGTGTAAATTTCCAGGTTTCTAATAATTTTCCTTAAGAATCCGAGTTTTTGAAAACATGGCAAATCTATTTTCGTAATGCTACAAAAATGCTTTTTTGCAAAGAATGTTTTCATATATGTAGTATATTTGACGTTTGCGTTATAGATCCGTTCGTAATGTGCTAGAGTTTTTGGCATTCAGGTACTATTATCCAATTGCGAATTTGAGAAAATCAGGTTTAATAGAGAAAAAAGTAGTTTTAAAAGTTCTACGTAAAGTTCGCATTAAAGCCTACAGTACGAAAGCAGCCTTGAAACACCGTGTTGCTCATCAGGTTTTTGTTTACTTTGCTGAATTTTATGAGTATGACCTTTGGCAAAGGTCAAGGTGAGTCGGAAAAATCCAAATTCGTTCAAGGTCACGCATGTGAATGCTAACAATATTTACAACAGATTTAGATGCAAAATGATTTTGATGCAAAATGATTTTGGGTGAATTTTTAGTGTGGAGTACTCCACCTTAATTTTTCAGGTTATAACTTTTTAACTACTTCTCCTATTTTAACTTCTCCTATTTTTAACTAATTCTATTTTTAACTACTTCTCCTATTTTTTAACTACTACTTTTATTTTTAACTACTGTACTATTGATATAAAGCTCTTGTCAAGAAGTCTATTTTAATGTATAAATTTATTTTAGGATTAGGGTTGGGATTAGGATTATAAAACAATGAAATCCAGCCAACACAAGCTTTATAAAAGCTTAAAGTCTCTCATGGCGAGTGGTTGTTGCGTATACGTATTTCTAGTATTGTGTTAGGCTTTTTAAAAAACGTTGTCTTTTTTACTTATTAGACGGGGGATCTCTCGTTGGATAGAACCGTCCTTTCCATACGGGCAAAATTAAATCAGGTAGGGCATAGTAAATATACTCGATTTTCTTGTATTTCAGGATATACAGGAAAAGTGGTAGAGAGCAAAACCGAAGGAAAGAGCCTGGAAATTTCCCTCACTGTTATTAATTAATTTAAGGGTGAAAATCTGACGGTTGCGCGCAACCGTCTGGATCCACCTCTGGTTTAGTAATGGTAGTTAAACTACACCCTATATACCCTTCCTCTTCAGTTGGCATATTTTACCATCCTTTTTTAAGTGTCTACGAAGTGAAAATTTCGCGAGCATTTTTTTGCTTTAGAGGACAAAGTAGCACGGCAGGAGCGTTCACTGAAAATTACAAGATAATCTGCTGCATAGTCTTCGAGCTATCAACTTTCAAAGTTTGTCCATTGGCATAGTATCACGTTACAAAATAGGGAAAGACTGGGATTGAATATATCTGGTATATGACGTATGCAGGTGGATCATTAATGTTCAAATCAATTGTTCTTATATGCATAGTCCACCTGCATAAGTCACAAGACAATGAGCCGCGCGTTTCAGATTTCACCAAAAATATTTAGCCATGCCAAACTTTGAGAGTTGATAACTCGAAGACTATGAGGCAAGATTCACTTGAAATTTTCAGTGTACGCTCGTGCCGTGCTACTGTGTCCGTTAAAGCAAAACATGCTAGCGAATTTTTCACTTCATATAGACACTTTAAAGTGCCACTACGATCAAATTTTTACCTATCGATATTTTTACGTATCTATAAAGCAGGCTTCTAAATATTACTCGGTAGAAACCGTTTTGCGATTCGACGATGGCAAGTATTATTTTTCTGACTCCGAATCTGGAGTTGTTATGTCCGCCATTAATCGTTCATGTTCCTGACCAGCGTAACGAAGTGACGTCAGATTCTCAACGCGAAGACTCCACATCGCTAATTCTTCAAGTAAATCAAGGTCGTTTTTTCAAATTATTCGTCTGAAAGGCTAAACATTTCATCTACTTCTCGAAGAAAACAAGAAAACAAGTAACCTCGACTGAAATTCAGGCGTAGCATTGAGAATCTGACGTCATAAACAATATTACCTTTTGAAATTGCGGGCTCACTTGGAACACGTTTTTAGTAATGTGGCCTAAATAATAGTGATTTCAGAGCTCAAAATACTTTCTTCAAAATACCATTTTTTAGTGTTTTTTTTACATAGCAATAAATTACAAGCAATAAATTGAAGATTTGTCTACATTCAATATAGATAAAAAATAATGATCCTCTCAAGTTCCGTTATGAACATTCTGACACTGAACAGGTAAGATTGTGTTTAGTTTATTTATTTTGTGCAGAGGATTGATGGAGGCTGATTGAGTGATTTTAAAGTTTTTGGGAGGTTACTTGTACATATTTCCATTGATTGTTTTTAAGGAATGCCCTCACAATACGTTGGTTAATTCTTAAATTATTTGCGTTTCTTAGACGTCCAAAAGACCTCTGAAAGAGTCGGAGTGTGTGGCAAGAGAAGAAAAAAACAAAAAAAGAAAGCGAATTTAGGATTAGATAAAAAGGCAGTGGTTCATATTGTATATTGCTTAAATTTAAATATCGCTTTGTAAAACGTACTATAAACCATGGCGAATGGTAATAAGTTCAGAACGTTCTGAAAACTAAACTGCTTATTTATAAATACATTTACCAAAAACTAATGATGGCATAATGTTGGAGCAAAGGGTGAGAAAAAGAAATGAGTTCTTAGAACTGTTTAAAGATTTGAGATATAAATAGACTTAAAATAAAGGAGCACGATGCATTTCGGCAGTCAACTTATCAAGTGCTACATCTGCTGATAAACTGAAACTTAGAGCGTATATATTTATAGGGAAAGAGGTAGGATGATGTCACCCCGATAGCGAAGTGACACTTAAAATAATGACAGACTGAAAACAAAGTCCTTTTGTCTGCATAATATATCACCTTTAGTTGGAACAATGAGCGGCATTTCTTAAGAATTCTAAATTTATCGTCTGAATAGGATTCAGCACGATGCGCATTAGACAAAATATGTCTTGCGATGGCTGAGCCACAACTAACTGTTGATTTATTACGACACTGCCATGTTGGTTGTTGGCGAGTGGAATTTTTTTTGTAGCATCGTGCTCCTTTATTTGTTAAGCCTATTTATTTCTCAAATCTTTAAACAGTTCTTCTAAGAACTCATTTCTTTATCTCACCCTTTGCTCCAACATTAGATTTTTGTAAATGTGTTTATAAATAAGCAGTTTAGTTTTCAGAACGTTCTGAACTTATTACCATTCACCATGCAGGTTAGTATACGTTTTACAAAGCGATATTTAAATTTGTCACCACGACAAAGTCACTATTTTATTGCTTAAATTATTCATGCTCTAAATGGCATTCGTGTTCAGGACAGGTATAGGGCAGTTCGGATCTCTTATACAGTGGAGAAGCGGGATCCTGCAGGTTTAGCAAACAGAGTTTGGAGTTCGTTTGACGAAGAAATAAAAATATCCAGGCAAACATCTTGCTAATACAAATAGAAATGAATATAGATACAGTAGATCCTTTTTGATGTAAATTGAAGCTAGTGGCTCAATGGAGTTCAAATGATTGCTGGTTCCATTGCCGTCTGAGGCTTAAAAATGTTACGAGTTTCTACGAATTAAACTTGAGTATAACATATAAATAAGATACAGTGCAGGTGTGTTGCGTAGGCAGTGTATTATCAAATATAAGTGAAAATGGTAGCGAGCTGCTTGAATTAATACTGTAATTTAGAGGCGACGGCCCTTCGTCAGAGTGAAATGCAAGTTGTTACGTGACTACCGTAACAGCTTATACATGCATTCACTCTGAAAATCACATTAGGAATTACACGTGCATGACATGTAATTTGGAACACGGCGACATTTTTGTCGGTACACCAAATAAATTGTCATTGCTACAACGTAAATTCGGATTCGGAGAGCTTGACGTTTCATGAAGGTAAATTGCGTTGTCAGAGGGATTTTAGCTTGTGTGCCTGCACACTGTCAAAACAGTTAAAACAAAAAACGGGTTGAAACAACCAAAATACGGTCACTTTAATCAAATTATTTGGTTATTTTAACCATTCAGATTATCAAATCGATTGTTTTAAAGTGTCCATGAAACGAAAGTTCAGTTTGTCTTATATTCATGAACTCCTAAAATTATTAAGAATTGTAATTTAGAGCTCTTTCATATCTCACGTCGTATTTGAGATGTTTAGACTTTAGTGTAACCTATGTCTATGACGTAGTATATCTTTGAAATTATTCTACGAAATCGCTTGAAACTTTGCATATTACGACACTTCGTGAAACCTAACATTATTACATCGAAATTGTGATGCCAAATTAATTTACTATTTCTAATTTCTTGATTCCCTAAAAATGTGTAAAGCTCTTTACGTCATATAAAGTTATTTCATTTGCATATCACATAAGTCTAAATATCTCAAGAACGACGTGAGATATGAAAGAGCTCTCAATTACCATTCCTAATAATTTTCGAAGTTCATTGAAGTAACTTGATTTTCGTTTCATATGCACTTGAACCAATCTGTTTTACTTAGTGAATCTAAACAAACTTCACTGGTAAAAGATCGTATCCATTGGCATTGGTTTTCAAGCGTCGGATACCTCACTGCTGACTAATTGTTTGAGTAAGATCTTCCGTCTGTTCTCACATCAATGGCATGTAAACCAAATTCTGCGAGTGTGGTGCAATTCCCGGGTATCTACTTGGGACACTGAAAACAAGGAAACTACACAGCTAAAAATCCCACAAGGTGTTACAGCATTGATAACTTCACAATACTGTGACAACGCAGATATTATGGCTGAACAATATTGTTGAACGAACAATGTTGTTCAGCATTGTTTCAATAATTTGTTCAGCATTGATGAACGAACAACGGTTTTCGACTGTTATTGGAACTGGAAAAATCAATATATGCGAACATTAACCTTGTTAACAAGCTGTAACATGCATGAGTATATTGACTGAGGTGGAGGCTATTTCAGATAAGGTAGATCACCTAGTCACCAGGACTTTGGTGATTGTTTATATAACATATATATATATATGTATATATATATATATATATATATATATATATATATATATATATATATATATATATATATATATTTATATTTATATTTATATTTATATTTATATTTATATTTATATTATATTATATTATATAAACAATCACCAAAGTCCTGGTGACTAGGTGCTCTACCGTATCTGAAATAGCCACTGATCTCTAAATAAAGACTGGATCGAGCAACTATTGTTCAGAAAATGAAGCCGGAAGTCCGCCATTACTAAGGGACCAACTGAGAATCCTATGAGGTTTTTTGATGGTTTATGTGCTCTTACCATCGACAAAATAAAATAATATTACTATAAAGAGGACCAGAAAATATTTTTCAAATTACTGGGTAAAACAATTCATCGCCTACCTACAGATTTACTGCGACTTTGGTCCCTTAGCAATGGCCGCCGTTGGCTCTAATTAATTATCCAGTGAGAGAAGCCTGATATGAGACGTCAAATTAGGTTGAAGATTTTATGCATTTAATGTTAACAAAGAAACTATATTGGCCAGACACCAAACCTATTTTGCTAGCGTCACAGTTTGATTTGCTTGCAAACTCGGAGTTTCTAATGATCTCTCGTTAATTTACATTATGCAAATTGCAGGCTTCAAAATCAGCTCATCAGATACAATAGAAAGCTCAATCCAGTCTTTATTTAGAGATCAGTGGAAATAGCCTCCACCATGACTGAACAATGCTGTAACAACATTGTTCTTCAGGCCGCAGACAGCTAATTGCCATGACTAGTCAAGTTTACACCATTTTATCTGGGCAAGGCTAAAAGGGATGACTCAAAAGGACCTTCCCATTTTCAAGAACTCTAACCCTAACCTTGTATGATCCAAACCTTAAACCTAACCCTAACTATAGATAACCCTAACCTAACCAAAAATAAAGACCAGACAAAAACAGAAAGGTCCTTTTGAGTCATCCCTTTTAGCCATTTCCAATATTAAATCATGATAATGGCCAGTCATTAAAATGAAACTCCCTAACCCTAGTCCAACCATTAATCCTAACGCTCGCAAGCTGTTGTCCTAATCGTAACCCCCCGTATAAAGTGTGTTTCTAACTCTACACCCGGTGTGATTGATGTCTACTGGCCGAAATCTCATGATTGACTTACGTGTAGCCCACAAACTTATGACCACTTTGCGACATATATACTGACTAACGTAAAAGACAAAGAACAGCCTCACGAAATACAGGATGCAATTTACAAGTTCAAATGTGCCGACTGCCAGGACACTTAAAAACCAGATTAGGTTAACACAAACGAGCTACTAGAAACGGGACAGAACTAATCACATTGCTGAACACCATGTACAATAAACCATAGTCAGAATAAACGAAACGCCTGCAGTTCGGTCAACCACAAATAGCGACTTAATTAGAAAGTTGGTATACCAACTTGGAACATAAACCACTTGGCAGATCACAACAATTACCTACACCTTACAAAAGACTTCATCATATGCACCAAAGAACAATAGACACACCAATGAATAATATAGGAATATAGGACCACGCGTACGCATAATATAGGCAAACATGAGAAATACGCTTTACTTGACTCTGTATAGATGACCGCCGATGAGGCCGTCGAAACGTCAGTCACCAACAATAGTATAAGTCTCTCAAGACTACAACAACCTGGACGACCAATTTTACACTTCTAATGATACTCCTAGGCTCAAACCATTTACTTTATACAGCATTTAATAATTTGTGTCCCACAATGTAGTCAAGCTATTTTTAATTCATCCATGTTTCAAACTACGCCGTGTTTGACACAAACTTCTAACACCTTTAACTGGTTCAGTCGAAGTTCTTTTCCTCAAAGAAAGGTTCTTTAACTCAGGAGATTTTTTACTGTAAAACCAGTTTTCCGCACTAGCGACATAAGCATGCATCAGCGTATATAACGACATACCGCGCAGTTAGCATTTCATGTAGGTTATCCCCTTTGTACCTAGGAAGAACACTAGAACAGAGTGTTAAATTGACAATTATGTGCGAACTGCCCTTGCATATGCCCTTGGGTGGTTTTTCTTTGCCCTTGGAGGTTGCAGACCTCTTCCTGCCTTCAGTAACACACAGCAAGTCTTCATTGAAAGCCCCACTGGCATATGTGATGCCTTAAGCGGCCTTCCTCCTTTCTTCCTCTCTGTGCTTCGCATTACGTATCACTTGCCTGGCATGCTGAGCCACATTTGTTGCCCTCTGCATATGACTGCTGTACCCTCCTTTTGTCCTTCCTTACACTAACTTGCTTGATATTCTTGCCAGGGGGAACATGTAATTTTTCCATCACACGATGACTGGCAGTAGCACCAACATTGAAATGGAGAGATGCAGAACAAGCTGCTATCTCAACTTGCCGGAAACCTTTGTTTCTATGTTTAGGGCATCTGTTCCATACCAAGGTATTTCGGGATTCAAATCGTTTCTAGTCCCCTATCATATCACACATCAAAAATTAAAAGTGGCCAAGAAATTGCATGTTTTGGGACAAAAACTACTAAGGTTGCTATGGCAACAAACAACAGTTTTTCAACCATGGTATAAATTTTCATTTATTTCTGAAAATAGCACGAATATCATAGTTTGGAGTCAGCTTTATGAAAGTAGAATAGTTTTAGTCTTAGAAAATGCAAAAATCTGTTTTTCTAACAATTTTCCTTCATATTTTGCCCTGTTGCTCCCCGTAATAATTATATTGAGGTGGTCACTGGACCGTCCTGAATGATCAATGATCGATCAAAGGCGGTCAACAATGACAAAGTTTCTGTTGAAATGCTTGCACTACCAAACTGTCTTTGAGATTTTCTCAAACACTCGAGAAATAGTTGACGTTTAGGTTAATTTTGGCCCTTTTTTTATATATTTTTTCGATGTTTCCGCGGACATCTTCTCTAACTTTAGACTAATTATACAAACGATAAAATTTATGTAGCTTGCGATGAAAATTAATTCACAAATGTGATTGGACGAAGCAATTAATTACGAAAGCCTGGTGGGGACTTCAGACTTTAGATTTCAGACTTAAAGTGCCCATGACCCCAAATACGATATTAGTAATATAGATTCTACAAGAAGTAAATGGTTGAATGTCAAAATGTTTTATGATTTGAGCTTTGCGTTGATGTTTTATAAAGGATTGTTTGTGCGAAAGGCTGAGTAACGTCATTTACGGCATCATTTCGGACCGCTATAGTAAAGATTTTATCAACTTTTTCACTCAAATCCTCAACCAGTCTATCACACGGAAAGCAGAAAAGAAAGCCAAATGCCGTAAATGACGTCACATCATTAGAATCAGTTGAAACAAACCTTTCTAGAACAACAAGGCAACGCTCAAATCATAAAATATTTTGGTATTCAACTTTTCACTTCATGTAGAATCTATATCAGTAATATCGTATTTGGGGTCATGGGCACACACATAATGAAAGATTTTGCCGATTTTATTAATAAATTAAGCAATTAATTCAATAAATTAACTGTTAATTAATAAATTAACCAACTATTAGCCTGGTCAAACTTAAATGTGACGGAGTGTTTTCATTGTGCTGAATTTCATTTCTAAGCTTGTTCCCTATAGTAGAGAAATGTTCATTGAAAATATCAGACTGCTCGTGTGAATTGCAAATAGAATCACCATTCAGCTTGATTTCGTTAAAAAAGTGTTTTTATCTTTCTTGAATTAGCGAGTTGATTAATGACACGCTAGGTCTTACGCGAGTTACCTTTATTCTCTTGAAGCGGCAGTCTTATAAAAAACTTCCTTCTCTTTTCTTTCATGCATTATTATTTTTTAAATAGTGTGTAATCCAAGGTGATTTAGATACACAAATAATACTGTCCGACATATTTTGAAAAATGATGAGGGTTTTTTCATTATTATCTGTATCACAGAAGGAACAAGATAAAAAACAATTTTGACAACGTTCATAGGCGTACCTTTGGAGGGGCAAAAAATTAAGAGTCGACTGTCGATCATCAGAATGTTGGGGGAGGGCAATTCCCCAAACGTTTTAAATATAAAATTTTTAAGTGTATAATATATTAGAGTTGTTTTAAATATATAACTATATAATATATTAGAGTTGTTTTGCAGTTGCCTGGTCAGGTTTAAAATTATCAAGGGCTATATCACATACGATAGATGAAGTGCTATTTCCCCTAATTCGGCGAGGAACCCGCAGATAAATCTAGTCACATGAAGTTGCGCCTGCCACGCTGCATCTGATGATCGACAGCCGACTGCTGACATGAATATAGGGGCCCGGGCACCCCAAGGGAGCATATTGTGGCTTTTATTTTTTCGTAATATACATAAACAATTTAACGTATATTTAAACTCCACAGTGACATTTCTCTCCATGCTGATGATACAGTATTATATTATCCGTCCAAAAATTTAAATGACCTCGAACAAAAGTTAAATTATGACCTTGCTGTGGTTTCTGGATGGTTCACTGGTAATTTATTAACTTTGAACTCATCTAAATGCAAGTTTGTGGTCTTCGGTATGGTAGTCCCGCAGAAACTTAAAAATGTCTTAAACATCTCTATTCAAGTTAACGGAAAGCAGCTAGAGAGAACGGAATCTTTCATGTGTTGAGTGACATCATAAGTAAGAAAATTAGTCAGAGGATTGGCGTTATTAAGAGAAAGTATTTAGTCTAATTATCCCATTATTTAATTACTCGGGGGGATATTGTCTGGGGTGACAACTGATAAAAACAATGAAACGCTGATGAATCAAGGATGGCTAAGCGGGGCTAGGTAAGCCTAAGGATAGCTAAGAAGGGCTAAGGATGGCTAAGGAGTGCCAAGGAGGGCTAAGGATGGCTAAGTATGCGTAAGGATGGCTAAGGAGGGATAAAGAGGGCTAAGGATGGCTAAGGAGGGCTAAGAAAGGATGGTTAGGATGGCTAAGGAGGGCTAAGGATGGCAAACGAGGGCTAAGTATGCCTAACGATGGCTACGGAGGGATAAGGATGGCATAGGAGGGCTAAAAGGAGGGCTAAGGGGATCTAAGGGATCAGTTATTATATGTACACTATAATGGTGATCAGATAAAGTACCTACCGTAGTACACGGATTCGACCTCTTCCCAACCTCGATGCGGGCTCAGTTCTAAACTAAACAAACGTGTCTTTTGAATTTTGATCACATTCACTCTTCAAGATACAACAAAAAAGATGGGTGATTGGGAAGAAGTGAAACGTTTGGCGGCTGATTTCCAAAGGGCACAACTTAGTAGTACGTCCCACAAACTTTCCGAGCGAAACTGTGTCGAGTTGGTTCAAAAACTCCTCAACCTTGGCCTCATTGATGTTATGTACACGACGGATGGAAGGGAATATGTTACTCCTTCAGAACTTGAGAAAGAGATTAAAGAGGAACTATTCGTCGAGGGAGGTGAGGCGTTTATGATAAAATAATATACGGAACTTAAAGTTGGTTTGATATTAATTCGTGTTTCATAGGAATACACCCCTGATTACCCATGATTCAACTTTGAAAGGGTCTATAGCTACTGTATACTTGTTGTCTTCAGTTAGAATGTTTGTAAACACTATAATTAATAACAAGACGGGGCCCGGCGTTATAAACTTACCTAGCGGGGCTAGGCGTTAACTCGGGCTAGTGGCTTAATTGTTGAAAGACATTATAAGCAAATTCAGTGATTTGAATGTAATATAGACAAATCTAAAAAAAAGATACACTGCTGTGTCAGTACAGGGGTGGTCAAATTTTCCACTGAAATTTACAACATCACCAAACTACACACCTGCAACAAAGCCATCACAGAGTATTTGCCAATGGCTTTGATTACATGGAGGTGAGTTGGCTCAGTATTAGAGCTGGCTTTACTGAGAAGTCTGGCCCACCAAACAAGCCATATCCTGTTTGCCAACCCAATTCAGTTCTAGCCAACTGGGTCAGCCTGGCAAGCAAGCCGGCCTGTACTCATGTACAGTAATAACAATTCATCTGGCCAGTCCAGCAAACAGGTTCACTTTGAGCAAGCATTAAATCAGTTAATTGTTTTCTCAGTGTATAAGGCATAGCAGTAAATCAAACCATCTAGCTGGCAGTAGCAAAGTGTCATAAGCTAAACTAGGGATGCACCGATAACGAAAAATCCAATTTACTGATACGATAAATACTGATATAACTTGCGGGTTTATCGGCCGATATATCGGTAGTTACCGATAATTTCGTCAAGAATTCTTAGCTGAGTGTTTTTAGGGCAAAATGTTGGCGAAACATATTAAAACCAGTAAAAGAAACGTGATCACAAAATTTAATGAACTCTGAACTCTATAGTTATCAAGAGTTAAGTCGTAATTTGTAAACATTGGTTAATTTGATTTTTAAGTATTTTTACAGCTTGTGGACTGTTTATATCCCACAAGCGCACATTTTGAAAACTCTCCTGAACTGATAGTTGCTTTTTCAGCTGTTTCTTTATGGTGGATGTTGTGCCTTTTCCTTCTGCGCTCTTATCTTTTTCCTCCGCTCACTTCTTCTTTTTTTCTTCATTAGCGACTAGTTCACTGAATTGCGTTGGATGCTTTTGTAGGTGAATACGCAAGTTCGTCGTGTTATACGTCTTGCTCGTCTTACCACCTCTTGGAATAGTAATGTCCATTCCTATTTCCAAGCAAACTAAGCAAGCTACCTTTGATTCGTTATTCTCGCATACTTTAAAATAACTCCAAACTTCACTTTGTGTTGAATGAGACATGATACACGCGTTATCATCGACCCCAAGCACTTTAAAGAGCAAACAGCATTTGAGACTGTAGTTTGGGGAGCGGATATCATGCATTTTGTCATCTTATTAAAATCGAGCATTTACTGTCATGAAATCTCATTGCAGGAAGTTGCAAACAAAGCATGTCTCACCTCGACAGAAAAAACGTCATGTTGAACCTCACGCGTTTACAGTTTTATTGGGAAACACAAGGCGTCTTATAAACAAGCTTAAGTTTAAGCATCAGGGCAGCGTCGTGTTATTTATCGGAAGCGCCAATATATATTGACGTTATCGGCCGATAACCGATAAGCCCGAAAATGGCCAATTATCGGCTTCTACCAATAAATTTCCGATTATCGGTGCATCCCTAAGCTAAACAGCTTAAATAAATGTAATTCAACATCTTTATTTCTTTGTGAAGTCAACATTCTGAGCCAGTAAACATATTCATAATTTTAGCACATTTATTATTTGATTTATTAGTGGTTTTAATGGCATACTTGGGAGTCCAGTGGGCCAGCTCGCTTCATGTACTGTACTGTAATATCAAGACAGATTACTGTCTCGGTATAGTGAGCCAACTTGCCCCCGTGCAGTTAAGGCCAAAATCAGTTCAAAAGTATGTATCTGGAGACCAAGTAACAGTTGGCAAATGGTGTGGTTGTGATCAGTCTGGCAAGTAATTACTATTATCGATTAGCGAGCCAGTTTGCCTCCATGTACAGCTACAGTAATCATAAAAGCCAAAAAACAGTTTGAAAGGTGTGTATCTGGCTGTGCAGACCATGTAACTGTAGTGACAATGGAAAGTACGTACATGGCTGAACAGGCTATCATTGTTAAACCATCAAACAATAAATTAATACTCATGCTAAATTCTAGCAAGGGGTGTTACATAACGACCCTAGCAACCACAGTACATGCAAAAGGTGAATCTCTAGTAAATTAACTAATATATTGGAGGGTGTAGCTCTGTCGGAGAGGGGTTTGCGCAACCTCACCACGAGGTTGGGGTTTGCGCTGGGTCTTGTTTTGGTAGAGCAGCCACCAGACAAGCCTAAACTTGCCAACTAACTAGTTGCACAGTTTCCAAGAATTACCCTCTCCTAAAAGAACTACTGTCACACAAAGTGGAAATAACTTACCATCATGGAGGACCAACCCCCCAAACTAACACACCGACCTGGAGCCACACCAGTCGCGAGACAAGGAGTGAGGAAAGAACGAGGTGGAGGACCGCTGTGCCGACGTTCGCCACCTGACGACCAAAAACGATGCAAGCAACCAGGAGCCTGGATCTACCACGTTTTCTGACAGGCACCGCACGGGACAAACACCCGAGGGCATGCGCAGAGGACAACAACTGCAATGATAAAGACAGCAAGGCGGTGGCACCAATGTAGGCCACCAAGACAAGCCAATACGAGCAAAATGGACAAGCCTCAGTAATGCTGAGGGGCACAGTTAATGTGGACAGCAGCCGACTAAGCTGGAAAATCAGTTAGATGTGCTGGAATGACACAACACCACACATACAGCACTCCTGAAGTAGCCAGGAACACACCTACTGTACATATCCTAAGTATGTTATCATCCAGAGCAGCTGGGGAACCGAGCAGATGTACTGGGGCAAAGTACACAGCGAGCAGGCAGGGCAGAGGTAAACGTGTGCGACACGCTGCACCCGAACACGAGCAGCGACATAGCAGACAACCAGTGGGCGGTATGCAGAGCGCAATGCTGCCAAGCTGACTAGCAGGAGCGGAAAGCAAACAAGCAGCTCACCACCAACTGCACGGTGGCAGCGAGCGCAAATACAGACACCGAGCATCCGTACGAGAAGCAGTGATGCACAGTACAACCCGGATAATCCCCACACGACTGAGCAACAGCAGGGAGCACAAATACTGACCCGCAACGACTGTATGGCGACGTTGCCCAGTACGGACCCGGATGACCCCCCACATGACTGAGCAACAGCAGGGAGCACAAATACAGCCCCCCAACGACTGTACGGCGACGTTGCACGTACAGTACGGACCCACACAAGCATTAGTGGCCAGCCAGCAACAGCGCCCGAGGCCTGCCCACATGATGGCCTGCAGAACAGCACTGGTGGAGGATGCACTGCACATCCCAACCACCACCAAAATTGGGAGGAGTAGAGACAGGGGAAGGGAAACAGCAAGTATGGGAGGGAAGCAACACGTATGGCTTGTAGTCAACTAAACCCAAGGCAAGGTGAGCCGAGCTACATGGTAGAGGTACCAGAAGTGCCCATCCCGGAATTAAGGTACTGAAACCAACACAAACACACTTTGCCTGGTGTTAATTATTTTTATTACATAAATCCTTTTAACCGACCTTAGCAACCATACAAAAACCTTAGTACATGCCAAAGGCGAATCTCTAGTAAATTAACTAATATATTGGAGGGTGTAGCTCTGTCGGTACGAGGTTGGGGTTTGCGCTGGGTCTTGTTGGTAGAGCAGCCACCAGACAAGCCTAAACTCACCAACTAACTAGTTGCACAGTTGCCGAGAATTACAGGTACCCTCTCCAACGCCACCCTCTCCAACGCCACCCTCCAGCGAGGCCAGGATCAGACTAAGCACTGGGCTGAGAACAGCAAAACATGAGGAGGCGTGCGAATGTAACGTACTGTAAGTAAGCATCACTAGACAAGCGACCGAGGGTTTTGATCAGGTGATCGGGTATACAAACCAATGCAGCAGAGGTGGCCGCACCAATTCGGAAACTGTGGCTAGAATAGTTCCCAAATACGCCGGTGGAGGTCAGGATGGAACTGAGCCAGCGATTTACCAAGGAGGGCGACAGCGGTGCACCGTCCTGGCAGATGAATAACGGGCTTGGAGATGAGCCTCGGAGGGACACGTATCGCCGTAGAGCAGCTACCGGACAAATAGACTGCCCCGACTGCCCCAGATATATGACACAACCACGGCTAAATGGGTCCGTCTTGGAGGTCTTGATGACGAGTCGATAATGGCCCGCCTGGTCGAAGACAGCGACAAATGCTGGGAAGCCACGAAGGGACCGGAACACGTGAACTCACTGACCCGTAAGAAACCGAAAAACGCGGTGCAGCTGATCGAATGAAGGCGACGATAACGCGCTATGCAGGATCTGGAGCACGCGGTTAGTGACCGGCAAACGACGAGCTCCCTGCGATGAGTGGGACCGACGAATGCCGCGTAGAAGGCGAGCCAAGCGATCAGCCCCCCGGAGTGGATCCTGGAATCCAAGGTCGACGTGGAGAGACCGGACGGACGCAAGGTACGTGGTAATGGACAAAGGCGCGAGTCCTCTTGTATCGAAGAGGTACACTGTAGGTAGCGAACAACATGAGGATCCACGCTGAGTGGAATACACACAAGGAATACACACGCTGAGTGGAAGGGGCCAGTCCTTTAGCAAGGAGGCCATAGCACCGCGAAATTTGGCGGACGGAACCAAGCGCCGGAACTCCTGCAAACGAAAGCGAGATAATGCGTCAGCGGCACGGTTGTCGCGACCAGGAGAGTGACACGCTGAAAAAGTAAAATGGTGAAGATAAGATCGGGCGCCCGGGATGTGCCAGAACGGAGAATGTTGACCACTGCCATGTTATCTGAGACAAACTGCACACGCAGGCGAGACCAGGATGGTCCCCATATACTGTATGGGCCGCGACCACAATGGGCACCAATTCCATGAAAGCAATGGAGGCTGGGCGAGGAAGGAAGGACAAGATGGCGGCGAAGCAACCACAGGCGAGACTCCCGAAACGAAGACTTGAGGAGATGGAACCGGCATCCAACTTGGTAGAGGTAAGGCGGGAGAAGCGTCAGGCGATGGAGGCCAAGAGACAGCAGGGACCGACGGCAGGAAGGCCGCCGAGGAAGGCTGTAAAGCAAACGACGAAGAAGACGAAACCCCCGACCACGAAGAAACCAAAGGTGGTCTAAGTGAAACGTACCGAAGAAGAACTACAGTACAGTACAGCAGGCAACGAGGCGGGCGAAAACATGGACGATCCAGAGAGCGAGGGGGTGACAGAAACATACGAGGCAATTAATTGTGATAATTGTGAGTGTACTGAACTGTATATATATAAGATCAAGATACATGCCAGCCACATCAAATATTTTCAGTGAAGAACACTGGAGGAAAGGTCAGATGAGTAAATCACAATGGCGCATAAATATATGCAGTGTTTCAATTTCGCAAAGCCTGACGGGATTATGCAATAATTGCCATTTTGCAACATTGCCAAAAAATAAACAGAGCTGAAACCTAGCACGAAAACACAAATGCAATAGCCCACCAGTCCTATCAGACAAACTTTTTATATTATATTAGTTAAGCTACAGTAGGTAGTTGCTGCTTGATGTTGAGTCCAGTCTGGAGTTCAGAGTTTTTCTGAGTATTGACAACACAGCTTGCACAAATAAAAACTTGTGTACTGTATAAACCTGTGAATAATGTCGATTTACGGTAGATGCTATTGACAAATTGGCCAGCTTGTTTGTGTACCAATACATCTACAGTAAAAACGTCAGCTGATTGTTACAGTACGTTCAAATTCTCACGTGTATTTGAGTGAAGGATGGAGTGTATTTAGAGTATCACGAAATGAGAACGCTTCGTCATGGTTACGGTAAAAAGAGAAAACGTGTCGTCTACATAACGCTTATACCACACTGGCATTTCTACATGATTAGATTCAAATAATTTGGATTCATAAAACCGACGAAAATGTTTGCCAAAACCGGCCAAGGGCAGATCCCATAGCCACACCATCAATTTGTTTAAACATTGTATCCCCAAAGCTGAATTCAACACCTTTTGTGGCATATAACATACATGTAAGGTCTCTAAAGGCATCTTCTGAAATTGTAGGTGGTTCTAGGTCTGAATGATAGTGTGTCACATTGGTGAATAAACTAACAATATCGAAAGACACATTGTTAGATTAGAAACGTTGTTGAAGTTTAAATCTCTCAGCTCATTTACAAAAGTGAATGAATCTTTTAAAACTCGTGTGGAATACTTATTTAAAACAAGTTCTAAAATTAACGAAAGTTGCTTAGCGAGGTTGCATGTTGAGCTGATTTGATCATAGCTAGAATCGGGCGAAAAATTGTTCCCTCTTTATGGACATTTGGTAGACCATACTTTCTTGGCCTTCCTGAACCTGTGGGTCGAACTAGTTTATAAAATTCTTCAGTGATTTGGTTAGATTTCTGAAGATTGAGTAAAAGAGTTTGAGAAACGAACAGCAGCCATGTTAACAGAGACCTACAATGGAGCGAGATGGCGCGAGCGAACTACCCAAGTGGCAAAGGGTCCATTCTCTAGCTGGACAAGGGGACAACGAAATAGGAAGGGCAAGTTGGCGCTGCAAAGATGATAGGCCCTTGGCTCAGGTTGCCATGGGGAACGAAGTGGAGGAATTCCTGCAAGTTAAAACGAGAAAGCGCATCATTACTGTAGCTTCGGGCAACGCGAAGTGCCAGAATATAACATTTGGACAACACCCATATAGTATCGCAAGCAAACTGGACCTATAGGCGAGACCATCGAGCTCCCCACAAATGAGCGTCCACAACGAGTGGGAAGAGTTCCAAAAAGACTATAGAGGGAATACAGAAAAGACCAAGAACCGTAAACCATTCAATGTTCCCAGGCAAGGGCGCTAAATCTAGAGGCACGAGCGGCGTCGGACGTCACAAATAAATCCGTCAGCGGAACAATCGCGGGTGTAAGGAAAAACTGACCATTCCGTTCCCGAAAAAAGGATAACCTGCACCAACTTAAATCGCGACGAAACTCTACATTGATGTAAAATTGCGAAAGACGTACTCTACCTCGAACTATGCCATTTGGGGACCCGGTCCGAGAGCCACAATGCCAGATGGCACCATTCACCAATGGAAGCATCCTCGGGAATCCAATCAATTCACGCTATGATCCGATGGAGAAGAGAGATTCAATATGAGCCGCCATTTACGTGGTTGGTGGATTCTTATATTATTGAAACACCTCCAAAAGACTGCAATGGTGATGGGAGCGAGTTGGCGACTGGACAATTTATAATAGGCACGCGGATGACGAATCCAATGGTCGAACCAATCAACAATTATAATAGGAATGAAGGTGATGACACCAATGGTCGCACCAATCCCACATATGGGGTGGGCGATTGACGACACCAATGATCGAACCAATCAACAATTATGTCGGCATGCGGATCAGCGGGTATAACGACACCAGTAGTCGCACAAATCACACGTGGGTTGGGCCACCAATGGTCGAACCAATCAACAATTATAATATACACTCGGATGACGACACCATTGGTCGCACCAATCACATGCACATATGGGTTGGCGGTTCACGACACCAAGGTCGAACCAATGGAAAACTATAATAGGCATGCGTTTGACGACACTAAGGTTGAAGCAATGAAAACCTATACTTGACATGCGAGTGACGACACCAATGGTCACACCAATCAAACGTACGGGGTGCGCGATCAAGGTCGCACTAGTGAAAAACCACAATAGGCCCGCGGGTGACGACACCAATGGTTGAACCGATGGAATAAACTATAATAGGCACGCGGATACGATACCAATGGTCGCACCAATGACGAACTATAATAGGCATGCGGATACGATACCAATGGTCGCACCAATGACGAACTATAATAGGTACGCGGCTGACAACAACAATTGTAACACCAATGAAAACTAAACAAGGCACGCGGATGACGATTCCAAAGGTCAAATCAACAACAAAATTAAGTAAGCGGGAGAAGACATCATCGGTTGCACGGAGCGAAAACAAACGGCGACGAGCAGTGTTTTTGTATTTACTTTATAGATAGATTTTATAATTTTTTTGTATTAATCTTATTTCAGACCAGGCACGCGTTCACTAAGATGACCATGTCACGCGAGGTGAACACACGCGAGGTGAACACACGCGAGTTGAACACACGCGATACCCACGCGGAAGGGTAAACATCATAGCAATGACCAAAGGAAATACCGACGAAAATACCAACTGGGGAATCACTGTTTCTCTTGTTGGGATTAACGGGGAAGTCAAGTAGATTTAGCAACCTACTGTAGAGCGATTATTACCCCAACACTGAGGAATATCCCAAATCACAACGTGGCGTTATCGACATTGACCGGGCCGAAAAACAAAAAAAGACTCAAAACAATAATCTTCCTTGGAACAAAACTAAAATGTGCATAAATTATAAATAGCAATTAACATGTACTTGTATTTAATAACCCCCAGATAAGGCAGATTATAGGCGTAGCCAGAAGGGGGGCCGGGGGCACGGCCGCCCCTGGCAAAATTACTGCCCCCTGAGAAAATTTGTACTCTTGGGTCTTCATTTGCCTCAGTTAGACTAGTCCCCCTAGGTTTTTCCTGGCCCCACTTGACAGAAAACCCTGGCTTTTCCTGGCTAAAACATCTTGGTCATGGCTGCATGACCAATACCTAAATTAACTTAATGAAGGCTATGAATGAATGAATGAACACCTTTATTTATCCAGGGTAGCCCCTTCAGTTACAAAATGTAACTGTTATCAATGGGAGCCCTTAGATGATACAACAAGATACTAATACAATTTAAGTTACAGTAGTGTACAAAAACTAATACTAAACATAGTATCTGGGGTTCTTCAGCATGGTCAGAACGTGTCTAAGCGATCGACGGACAAGAAACACTAGTGGCAGTGAAATTATAACTGAAAACTGACCCGAAACTAGCCTCATCGAGCGGGAGATTTATAGTATTTTTTATGGTATTACTTATAATGACACGCCTTTTCTCGGCGTGCTCGGGCGCAAATGTTATTACGCGGGCCTCAAATAAACAATATGCAAAATTAATAACAATTATCATGTACTTGTTTTTTCTAGGTAGGATAAACCTTGTTGATCTTCAACAGGTAAATGTTGTGTTTTCATATTCATTTTTTAATAAATCATTTTCATAAATACCAACATGCCTCATTTCCCGCGTTTGACGTGACAGATATTATTTTGCATTTTCAATAAAATCAAAAGATAGGAAAAATTATGCATATTAGTGTTTATGAAAAATGACTATTGTGAGCTATTATGATTATATGTGTAAGCATATTAAATTCTTTGCTACTCAAGCTTTAACTCAAACTCGAAAAAAGGTTTCTGAGCCCCAGACAGGAATCGAACTCGCAACCTTCTGATCTCCGGTTAAATGTTCTAACCATTGAGCTACCAGAACTACATTGTAATTAAGATGGCAGTACGTATGTGGCACATACGAAGTAGAACACAACGTAGCCTTCGCTCTGCTATCTGAGTTCTTGTAACTCAATGGTTATAGAGCATCTAACTGGAGATCAGAATGTTGCGGGTTTGATTCCCGTCTGGGGCTCAAAAACATTTTTTGAGTGCGCGTTAAAGCTTGAGTAGCAAAATATTTTAATATATATGTAAACATCATTAGATGAGTCTCTGCATGGCTATCCTTGCTGCATATACTGTACATTCACTGACTCACTGTACCTTGAATCTACATCCTGTCCATATTTGTCCCAAACAAGGATTGATCGACTTCGTTCAGCCCAGTTGGCTGGTGTTATTAATGTGTCTTACAGTAACCCTTTTTCGTCCCAAAGCATTGCATGTAAATGTGCGTCATGCATAAGGGAGATTTTCCTGTGTCATCTGGCGAGACGTAACTTTTTCGGAGTGCAGCCTAACTAACTGTTGACCCGAAATCCAATCTAAGCACCTTTCTTGCAGTAGGTGAGCAAAAGCTCTTTTTGTATTGAAGAGTCAAACAAGACCAACACTAAGGCTAAAAACACTAAAAGGATGTTGTGCTGCCGAAATAGAAACCGCCTATTCACTATTTTGGTTTTACAACACTATAGAGCTTTCTAGCTCGGAGTTGAAGCAATTCGTCCGACAGAGCTGCTGCCGGGGACTTGGCCACAAGTTCTGTATAGATTAATTGTAAACAAACTCAGGCTTTAGCCAGAATTTCAAAACTGGCCGTCCAAACAATTTGGTTGGGGTGGCTACGAAAAAAACATTTTGTGAGCAAGTGAGCTTATCAAACGTATTGAACAGCGGTTCTATTAAACAACGTTTTTGCTACTTCGTGTTACGGCATGTACAATCTCGCAATCAATCGTCATGTCTGCATCTTCTTGACAAAAATTAGTAACGAAACCAACACTAGAGCTAAAATAAACAACAGCTAACAGAAATCAAGAAACATTAGAAAGGAGGAAACCTGTAAGTTGTTGTTTGAGGAAAATATTTTGCTTAGGCCGTCCATGGCCACACGAAAAGTGCCCGTCCAAAAATCTGATTTTTCAAAAGTGGCCGCCCATAGGACGGCTGCCTGGCTAAAAGCCTGTGTGACTGTATAAACCAAACATTGCTGCGTAGTAGGGTGGTCCTTATTTTAATTTTAATTTTATTTTGTATAGTCTCACCCTCTTCAATGGCTCCAATTGGGTTGAAAATGCTGTGTGTAAAATTGTATTAAAAACTATTGATATTTAGGGGTAGCTCAAGGACCCTGAAATTTTTACTTTAGTATCCCTATGAGAAAATCAGCCAAATTGTCCAATATGCTATAAGTCCTCAGGGGAGTGTCGGATTGGTCTAAAAATCCACTAGCTGAGTACAGTAGTTTAGAGTACAGTAGTTTAGACCCAGTTTCCTATTTGACAAACTTATAGCCAAAAATGCATGGTTTCCGAGATATAGGGCTCCAAACGTTTTTAACCAATGAGAATTTTAAGAACTTTGGAGCCCTATATCTCAGAAACCATACATTTTTGGCTATAAGTTTGTTTTAAAGTCGAATAGGAAACCAGGTCTAAACTACTCACTAATGGCTTTTTAGACCAATCCGATACTCCCCTAAGGACTTATAGCTTATTGGACAATTTGGCTGATTTTCTCATACGGATACTACAGTAAAAATTTCAGGGACCTTGAGCTAGCCCTATAAATATCAATAGTTTTTAATACAATTTTACACACAGCATTTTTCACCCAATTGGAACCATTTAAGAGGGTGAGACTATACAAAATAAAATTAAAATTAAAATAAGGACCACCCTACTGGGTAGTGTAAATACATGCTATCTATAATAGTGGTTTGTAGTGGGTAGTTAATATACCAGAGCAGGCTCAGATTATAGTGCTGTATGTCAGAAATTAGCAAGCGGGACACATTTGCTAGTATAGTTGTATTTTGCGCAAACATCGTGTTCAAATTAATGGAAAATAGATAATTATGTGTTGGGTTAAACACCTTATTTTTTATGCATTGTTTCAGATAACAAACGTAGATTTAAGTCACATTGAGAGCAAAGTATCTGAGCTCATAAAGTTTGACAGAAATCTTGTACTGGTTCAAGGAGAACTTATTGAAAAGTAAGAAAATACTTTGTTTGCATGTTAAACTGTATATTACAGTTCTTGAATAGGATTTAGCGTGCGACATGCAGGGTTCGAATTAACAATGTGCAATTTGCACATCGTTTTGTCCCAAATAGTAAAAGTTGCACATCACTTTTCAAAACGATGTGCAGAAAAAAATAGTCTCGGTATTGAACACAAACAAATAGTTCTGACAAACTATAAGTTAAGTAACAGTCCTATTTCCCAAAGGTGGAAAAATTGTGTGTATTTCCCACAGCCACGCAATAATTGCTATTAAAATTGTAAAAAGCCATAATCGATTGTCGTTGACGCCATTTTTTGCGTGTCTGCTCTAAAGTGCCCCGCAATTTCCAGGAGCTGCCCACACAAAATGGCGGCCGAAATTTGATCTCTGTAGCGCATTTTAGTGATTTTATAAACTTTCCAATCTCTTAAACCAACAAGGGCAACAGCAACCGAAAGTATCGCACGCCTAGCCTAGAATTCCTTTAGGCATTCAATTTCTTGCACACCATTATTTTGCTTATATTGAGAGGGCCCACCTGGACGTCATGTTTTCGGGGGAAAAATGCACATCGTTTTTACTCAACTAATTCGAATGTCTTTTCTGAAAGATAAAATTTGCGAGATAACCCGCGTTTTCGGAAGAGCTACGGATGATAAATGGTCGGACACTTGTCAATACATCTTATTGAATGGTTTTACCGATAATTTTACGAGTTTAGGATATTATTTTCAGAGCCCTGAAACGGCGAGGAAAAATGCGAGAAACGAGTAAAATGCAAGACCGTATTATCGGTAAAACCATTCAATGGAATATTTATTACATGACCGGTATTATGACATACAGTACCGGTATTTCACTACTCGCTTCCAAGTTATTTGAGTGAAGACCTGGAACGAGTCCAAAAACGAGCATTGAAAATCATCAATGGCCAATCTTACTCAGATTGCTTATCGGAATCTAATCTCCAAACACTGTATGCTATTGCACTCCGAAAGAACATTTGCTGACGTTTTGTCCAATCAATCACATAAACTGTACCATTTACTTCCAGAACAAAATATTATAATCGCCTTAGAAATAAAAGATATTTTAACATTCCTAATTGTAAAACTAAACGTTTTAAGAACTCTTTTATGATCGCAAGTGCTACTCGAGTTTGAACTCAAATTTTATTAATATTGTTCGTGTATATAATTAGATTTTAAGATATTTATTCATGTATTTTAGCTATTATTCATTGTAAAATTTTCACAATTCAGCTTATGCTTCAAGGAAGATTCTATTAAACTATATATAATATAAATATGAAATAGACAGTTCGAATAAACTCTACACTATGAAGGCGGAATTAGCGCGCTAATCCCGGCTTCATAGTGTCTACACTCTACATGTATTTCATTCATTTCAGTTACCGGTATTGAAACTGGTAAAGATGTTGGTACTGTATACTGGTTAATTATCTGTATTACTTGATACTGACCAAATAGAAGTTGTGACTTAAAAAAGTGAGGACATGAAAAATAAAAGTAAATGCGTGGACATGTTTACGCAAATATGATAAAAAGGTAGCCAAGCCGAGCACACCCTCTTTTTTTTATAAGCAAACAAGTTAGCTCTATGATTTGGCCTGTTAATGATTTAAAATGGAAGCTCTTGCCAATATTAAATGGATGTGATAGCGATATTAGTATAGGTACAGTAATAGTATGATTTCGAGTGCAATTTGGAAAAAAACACACGAGTGAGTTTTTCAAAGACTCAAAATAGCACGAGTCCGAAGGACGAGTGCTATTTGAGATCTTTGAAAAACTCATGAGTGCGTGTTTTTTCCAAATTGCACAAGAAATCATACTATTACCTATTGATAATATACAGGAAAATGTTCGAGACTGTGATAACAGATTTTTGCACTGTTTGGGATTAACTGCACTCGAATCAGCCAATCACAGTGTTTGTACAGTATCATTCAAGTTCCTGTATAGCTGTAGGGTCTGTGTGTTCACGAGAATGTATTGCAGCAACCTCAAATGACATGGTCTTGGCATCTTACGTCCTTCTTTTATATATAAAACGAATCTAAAGTAGAATAGTCACAAACTATAGAACACTTAGCATTTTTTCTAGAGCTTTTACCCCTATAGTTTCAGCTATAAAACATTTTTTCAAGAGCTCTTATCTCTACAGTACATTTTAGTTTCCAGGTTGTCCGTGAGACCCTGCGCGCACATGTTGAGTGGAAATTGTGAAATATGAATGATTCCAATAATATTAGTTGAAAACAAAAATGTTGGACGTGTATTGCCTTCTGTCTATACGTTACTCCATTGTCACTTGGTTTACTTTACTTGGTTGAACGCTGGTTGCAGACCAAGCTATTTCAATGATCGATCGTGAAGATATTTGGCGAGGGATCGTGGAAGCTTGTAAGATTTTGAAGTACCCTGAACCTTTGGTGGCATACAAACAATATTTTGAAACGCTTTTTAATTTGTCTTGGTTTGTGTTGTCCAAGATGTATTCTGAAACTGAAAGAACTATAAGTATTAACAATTTAATGGACTATATTATTTAAACTAAAGTACCAACCAACTGTGTAATTTACTATTTTTAATCAATAAATCGTTTGAAAAGTCTATTGCATTGGTTCGCTTTTTTCATTCTACGTCGTTGCTTGCGGTGACAATGTTATTTGGATTGAGAGAATTTCGAAATGGGAGTACGTTATAGTAAATTGCAAAATGCTAAAGTCAAAAGAAACAAAAATCATAACAGACTGACAGAAAATGTTTAGGATGGTATCAGCTTTGGCCGTGATGATTTAAATTTGGAAGGTCACCTGCAGATGGGGTATAATAGTAATTGACTATTAAAAACTATACATGTATTGAGAACAAGACCAATGTTTTGAAAAAGGGGTATTACGTCTGACACTGTGCCTTCTTGAACGACAGCGCCGCAACAGTTGGAAGCTGTCACTCCAAAGTCGGAAATGTAAAATTGAGATGAAAAGACATTCTGTGATTGTCTCATTATGAAGCAAAGTGTGACGGAGACAACAAAAATTGATGAGTATTTGGGAAGTGTTTATGTTGACCCGAAACGTTCTGGTGGTTTCGGCTGTGTAGACCGTTTATATACCGAGATGTAAAGGTACAGTACAAGGGAAGTACGAACTAAGTCGGAAACAAATTATTGAATGGTTAATGAAACAAGATATGTACACTTTGCACAAACCGGTACGACGAAACTTTAAACGAAACCGTGTTTTGGTCAGTGGTATTGGTGAACAATGGCACAGTCCTAGTGCCCCTAACTTCAAAAATTTTTATTGTCTTATTTGGAAGAACTTTTAAAATGATAAAGTAACTTCTTTTGAAGATTTTCGTTTCTTCGCTTTCTTTTTGAGATATATCAATTGTTTGATATACAAATGTCCGGAATTTACGTCACACATGCGTAACGAGTTATCAGAGAATATTATATATCTTTGCGTTCATCAAATAAAAACACTAAAGTGTGAATAACACGTGTGCATGTTTCTCACACAACACCAAACTTCTCGATTTTAAAGGATTTCGTTCGAGAATGAAAGAGATAGACACATTTCTCCAATAATTCATTATGCGTGTGACGTAAATTCCTGACATTTGCATATCAAACTGATATATCTCAAAAAGAAAGCAAAGAAACGAAAATTTTCAAAAGAAGTCACTTTATCATTTTAAAGGTTCTTCCAAATAAGACAATAACAAATTTTGAGGTTAGGGGCACTTTAAACAAATGTAACGACGTATATCGATATTTGCTTATTTTCCAAGTCTGTGTAAGTGCTTTCCCTCAAGTCGGATAATTTCTTTTAACGAATCAAAAGCCGAACCACCACAGGCAAACTGAGTGATGTGAGTGTCTGGTCCATTGTCCCAAGTAATCTCATTCGTTAAATCTCCTAAGTAATCGCCTAAGGGTGGCTTAATTTAGGCCGCTCGGTATGCAACTGTCCGTATCTACATAAACGATTTCCCCCAACTAAGTCTAGCCCATGCTGTCGTAAAAATACCTATAAATATATTCGTTACTTTACTCTCAGTTTCACATTTATGTTCACGCTTATAGACAACTTCTACAAGGTCGTCGTTCAAAATACATAAATCATGCATATCGATATCGGCGCCGTTGAGACGCTTATAAAAACAACAAAATATCACTGATAAATTCTGTCATTAATCTATCAGTTCTCATGGCAAAACGCCCCCACAAACTATTTAATCATAACTTAGCAACAGCTCTTAACCCCGAATTTTTCTTAATATTTTCGTTTCTCAAGATTATTCCCTCATGTTCCATATTATCGTTAACATATTTTTCTTGGTCCTTGGGCGTCTGAACCAACGAAGGAAATCCCGAGCTTTCCTGTTTCAGTCTTAAAAATAATTCACATGTTCACTAAACAAATCATTAGACGTTTCCTCAAAATGCCAAATATCCTTAATTTGTAAAACCTTATATTCTAACTCGATCTCCTTCATTACCTTGATTGTGGTAAAAGTATCCCAGAAAGAGTCCTCCTCCAAGTGCCAGCACTTTTCAGAGATATCTATGACACATTACTTGCACAAAGGAAAGAATAATTTACCTTTTACGTGAACTGGAAGAACGGGGTGATACAAATTTGATGGTGCCAAAACTTTACACTTAAGGTGGCTCGATAATCAAAAATTGCTAAAAACAATTTTCTGTAACCACTAAATTTTGCATATAGGACTATTATACTTTCTCTTAAAAAAACTTTTGTTGGAAAATATTGCTTATTTTCTTCAAACTTGGCCATTCAATAGACTATGTTGACAACTTAGAACGTCGTTTCCATGGAAACCATTTTGTTTTCGCACGTTTTCGTGCCGATAAGTGCTTTATTTTGAAATCTCCATCTACCCTGTGTTTGAAGCACTTATTGCATATGAATTATTAACTGGTTGCCTCCATGGTGGCACACAAAACCAAAATGAAACATTCAACGCCTTGATTTGGCAGCATGCTACCAATGAGACACACTCCAGACTCCCTACTGTTGAATCGGCAACTTATTTAGCAGTGTGTCACTTCAACGATGGATCCAGAACAATTTTGTCTGTGTTAGAATATCTTGGCATTCACCCTGGAATCCATTCTACAAAAGCATGCAAAAAGATTTACAACGACAGAATTCGGCACTCACGTCGTAAGAGCTCTAATGCCCCTAAGAAAACCGCAGACAAATAAGAGAAGAAAAGGGGTTACAATGAAATCCAGGAAGCAAAGGAAGGGCCTCAGTGTGAGGTTGGTGGTTTCTAATTGGGAACATTGAACTTTGCTTCAAGTTGAACATTAAAATCAAACTTTAAAGTTTTTTCTCACGTACTCTGGAATTTGAAGGCTGCGAGAGCCAATTTTTGTGAGATCTTCAGAAATATTTTACATTTATGTATGTAATTTTCTCAATGCGAGTTCATACAGGTACCGTATTATCTGTGCAATGACCTTGCTTGTTATACTAATCCAAAACAATATCTAGAGCCTTTGGAAGAGATGAAATTGGAGATTCCCCCCTCATTTTTGAGAAAGGCTAAAATATATGAAGGCATTGACATATCTGCAAAATAATAGGTCATTGCACAGCTCTGGTATTGCATGTATCACTTAAAAATTTCAGACCCTTAGCACTTTCCTGTTTGGAGAAATCATTTCAAATCAAGATTTGGCGTCACGCTAATAGTGGGTCAGCTACACCTACAGTTTAATATCTTTGAAAAGGGCGTGACTGCTTAGCAATTAAAGATATGGACCAAATTATTTTGTAAGTAAATACTATTAGACCATTGTAAATAAAATTACTAGCATTTGCATGATTACTGGGTGACCAATTGGATATATTTTCGTTTTATTTACAAAAGGGGAGGTAAACTAGACATATTCAAGGCTGTCGTTCTCCTTTTCTTCCCGAACCAGTTTAAACCCATTAACCCGACCTCCATAAAATGCGTCACGAGGTTCCAGATAAGTAACAATGTCAAATGTGTCCAGAAAATGATATATCTCGTCCGTTTCCCCAAGTTTCCTTAAGTCATGTTCCCAAATCGTCTTAACGTTATAACCCATGTTGTATAATCGTTTTTCCCGTTGTATAGTCTCGGCCTCATAAACATCCCCATCATCCGTTTACTATGGAACGGATGTTCGTTTTTTCCGTCAAAGCGCAATGGACATCCGTGAAACACACAGCCGTAAAACTAAAACTAGTACACCGTGTTCGTTTCCTCGCAAAACCCGTTAACATGATACGTGTTCACAATCTCACTATCAACAATCTCCTTCCCTCATGTCTAATGACTGAATTTGTCTCGACCGCAAGAAATTCCAACCATTCAACGGAACATTTTGAGTAGGGTTTGTTCCTCCCATGGTATATGTTTTGAGATGCAACACCGCACGATAAACAGCCATCACGGAAGCGGCAATAGTGGTGTAACAATAAGGATCGACGATCACTTAAAAATAAATCTCGAAATTGCATGCAACATAAACGTATTTTTATAACAGTAAACCTTATATATCTTTCGACGTATTTCATTTGTCATCTTGTGTTTTATAGTCACAAAACCATGTCCTAGTGGACATTGCGAGGAAACTGTACATGCTAGGGTGCATGCACTGGACGCATTTGTCGTTGCATGTACTGTATTTCGGGGTCAGTGGTGCTGCCCTATTATAATATTTGTAAGTAAGTACAAAAACACAATTTACTACAGCAGTCTGATTCATTCTAACTCTTCCCCTTTTTATTTCCATTTTCTTTTTTTCTAACAGAAAACTCGACGCCGTCATATTAACGCGCACATAAATTCAAAACCCTTTTGGTTAAACTTGAAAGAAGAGCGCTACATGTAAGTTTATTTTGTGACATTTAAAACATACGAGTCTTTTGTATACACATTTAAAAAAGTGTCTCTATAACAGTGTCTGACAATCATATAAGTAATCTTGTACATATTTTTTTCTTAACAGATTCCTCAAGTCTGTCGGGTACACCAACTAAAAAGTCTGTACCCGTTTCCAAAGTAAGTATAACGCATACTTATCACATGTCCAATTTCCTTTTGTCTCGTTTCAGATTATTCACGTGTTCGTTATCGTGTGTGTGTGTGTGTGTGTGTGTGTGTGCATAAAATGTTTTCTTATTCGTCTTAATAAAGGTTCAAAACAAATGTTCATGTCTCGCATTGCTTTACTCATGGCGTGGGGTGTGCCATACACTGTGCAGTCAAAACGAAAACTTGTCAAATTATTTCAAACATTTTATTTCAAATAACATTGTTAATTAATGTTAATTATTATTACATGCTTGTTACATGCTTGGGTGACCATCTATCTGGGTATACCCGCGTGTTGACTTCCGAGCTTCATTCTCATGTGAGTAGAGTTGTTGATTCTCTCCTGTGCTTCGAGGGTTTTTCTCCGGTTTTCCCCTCTCTGTAAAATCAACACCAGGAATAGGAGTAGCGCCCACCCCTACCTTCGGGTAGCAGCTAAAGAAAGAGGAGCCTACGGATCACCTCACACACTATTCTTTGTGCAAAACTGCAAAACAGCGTTCTCCAGTCTTGACATGTATACATCAATAGTCCAAGACCGTTCACAGTTGGCTTGACATCTCGTAAACTGTTCATGAAAGCCTCGACAATCTTTGCCTCCAACACTTTCCAAAGCACTGTCAAAATACAACCATACTTTCTGGTCATATTCCATCATAAGGCAATTGTGTTGTCTTTGAGATGGATGATCAATACGATTTCATAATTTTCCAAGTTTAATTTTCCAAGTTATATTTTATTTGTCGAGATGACGTCAGTACCCATGTTTGTCCGCATTTACCCATAATTATTGCGGCCATAACAAAAGAAAATAGCTCATTTGCAATCATTTGTGAGTCAAATTTGGTTTGTTTGTGCGCATTTTGAGCTATTAATAGCAACCGCTTAAAGGGCTATTGAAACTTCTTCGGCATAATACAGAGAGTTTAGACAAACCTCTTCGGAAAAACGTGTCAGAAACATTGTCAAACCTGTTTTTACGCATAACGTTTGCTCCGGTCAACATGCACGCACAGGGTCTCACGGCCAACCTCAAACTAAAATCTAGGGGTTACAGCTCTGGAAAAATTGCTGACTAATTGTTCCATAGCTGAAACTAGGGGTAAAAGCTCTGGAAAAAATGCTGACAAAGTGTTCTATAGCTGTGACTATTCTACTTAATAAATTAATAAAACTATAAATTAGCACAACGTCCATCAGTGACAAATGTGACTAGTTATCGTTGCTTTTTATTTGGGAATTTTGTAGCTAGTTACAGTTACAGTTACTAAAAACCCCGATTACTTGTAACGAAGTTACTCACAGGGCAGGGGACACGTGGAAGAGTAAAAGCAGCGCCTGCACAATGATGATTTGGAATGAATTGATTATAGATGGTGGGTGGGATAGACACCTTTATGTTTTCTAGTCAGGGTAATCCCTGGCCTTCAGCATTAAAATAAATGCTGTTATCAATAAACTATGAATATAGGTTACAATGGTGTTCTAACTATATAAGATACAAATGAATTACACATACAAAATTTGAACTATTTTAAGAATAACAAACTAATACTAACAAAAATTAATAAAATATATATCAAAGTTATGCACTTAAAAAATTATTATAAACTATACAACCATTATCGTAAAAAGATTTCTTAGTGTCTCAATTCTTACTAATGGAAAATGTAAAAAGTCTCTTCTACGAGTGGTTCTATAGAGATGACGTTAAAATAAAAATAAAACAATTTAAAATTAAATAATAGATTAAAATAATTAATTAAGAACTGCGGCACTTTCTTATCTATATATATTCTAATTAAGGATTATTGACATTGATAAAGACACCCATTTTGGCCACATTATGGCTTATCTCGCTTTAGTGTATATAATAAGGGATTTCCATGAGGAAGGGCATGTTGTAAAACATGGACTGGACTGGACTGATAAAACATGGACTGGTAAAACATGGACTGATAAAACATGGACTGGTAAAACATGGAGGGTTAGGATCTTTGTTGTTTTGGGGTTAGCGATTATTTGTTATAAAACATGGACTGGTAAAACATGTAGCTGTGAATGTATGATGTCTACATTAACAAATAATCGCTAACCCCAAAACAACAAAGATCCTAACCCTCCATGTTTTACCAGTCCATCTTTTATCAGTCCATGTTTTATCAGTCCATGTTTTACCAGTCCATGTTTTATCAGTCCATGTTTTATCAGTCCATGTTTTATCAGTCCATGTTTTATCAGTCCAGTCCAGTCCAGTACAATCCAGTCCATGTTTTACCATGTTTTACAACATGCCATGAGGAAGACCGTCGGTGGATTAACACTTGTCTATTGACGATTGAGTGTTGCTACGTTGCCTGTAGATAAGGCTGATATTTGCATATTTTGTCCGAATCCTCGTCTAGAGACAATGGCGTTGTCTCGTGCGCGCTTGGTGAAACTAAGAAGACACAGTTATCAGTCCGTTTTGAAGAACAGCACTTTGGAATTTTTATGGCGTGTACATGCACGTTTATGGCTATTGTAAATCAAAGTTCCATCTATAATGCCGAAGAAATTCTGCAAGTGAGCACCTCTGCCATGGATGGTTTGTGCATAACGCTCCAAAATGTCGGGTTGAAGAAATGCTTGGTTGATAAACACAATTTGTAACGTTGGTTGAAAATCAAACACAGCTCTGTTGGATCGCGACCACATCGCAAAACCATGTCAGAAAACATGCATGGAAATGCAAGTCTTTTTAGCAGAATGCAAAGCCCTTCCATTCTCTGAGAGCAGAAAAATTTGTCAGGGAATCCTAACCCATTCAACAGGGAATTAAGATCTGCCTTGGGAAATCTTAATTAAATTAAATTTGTTATATCTTAAAATCTAAATTAAATTTGTTATATTTCCAATGAGGAAATATGTCTCTCGAATAGTTTTCTTCGTAAAGAACCACGAATTTTTTATGGTCAATGAACCGACACGTTCTCTCCCTTGCATTTTCTCTTGCAACCAAAATCCTTTCCTCTCGCTGTTGCTATCTCTCGTTTTCAATTATTGCTTCAAAGTTTTTCCTCATGTCTTCTAGTCTCTGTTTTACCCTTTCCCCCGCCTGCCTGCCAGCCATGTTATTTCCCAATGAGCCTGCTTGCAGGCCAATTGAAACGTATGCTATCTGTTTAATCCTATTTCGTCAGTTGACAACCTATATTTAGGCTATCTATTTTCCAGAAATGCGCCCCTCGTTGATCTAATTGAAGATCAAACTACAGTACATAAACATAAAACGCCTTGTGTATTGTTTTAATGACAAAAAAGTTATCCACTGTATATTATACGTTGTTATTGTTTATTTAGGCAATATCTTGATCACATAACAGAAGAAATCAATGAAAAGCTTCAAGAGTCTGGACTCGTCTCTCTTGGAGAACTGGCGAAAACATATAGTTTCACTATAGATTTTATGCTTGAGGTTTGTATATAGATCAGTGTAAATGCATGCGACGAATATTTCTCTGTGTACGGACCTCGCACTTTTATCGATTCGAACATAACGCGCATTGACTGATGTCGGATCAAACAGAGTTGGAAATTAGCGCTCGCTCGAATGGGCGAGTGAAAAACGTAGAGTATAGTGTTGTGATATTTTTCTTTCAACAAGTTTGGCTAGTAACAGATATCACCTTCAGGAACTTTAGACTTTTTTAAACCTAGTGGCTGCAACCAATATTTTCTGTATTTTTTCTACCTTACGAAACTTCTTTAACAAATATTTTCGATTCCCCGCAATGTTTCCTTTTGTTAAAACAAGTGATATCACATAAACGACAACGCTGGTCATACTGTAAATACCAGGTGCGCCTGTTAAAAACAAGATGGCGGGCGTCCTCTTCCCGCGAAAATCTTTCACGTGGTCAAGTAGATGTTTATTTTGGTGAAGGCTAAAATGGACTCAAAAGGACCTTCATATTTTCTAGAACTACTAGTCCTAATCCTAATCTCAATCCTAATCCTAACCCTAATCTTAATCCTAACCAACCTTAAACCTAGCCCTAACCCTAGCTAACCCTAACCTAACCAAAAATAAAGACCAGACAAAAACAGAAAGGTCATTTTGAGTCATCCTGTTTATTTTGGTCGAGTGGATGTTTATTTGGGCGATTGTAATCGTTTTCGCTGAAGTCACGAATTTTTATCCAGTCACTAGTTGCCCGGTTGGCGAATGCTGTTTAATAATAATAATAATAATAATTTGAAACTTCCATAGCGCTTATACAGGAATTTTCTAAGCGCTATACAGTAACAAATGTAACATTACAATAACAATTAGAAAGAGATAGTAACTACAATTATATACTTAATATACAATGAAGATAGATAAGTTTTTTTCCAACCCTGATCAAATAAAATAATATCAAAAAACAAAATCCGTAATCCGGACAGGTCGATTACCGGGAAATAACGGACCGGCACGTGACGTGTCTCAGCCAACCAGAGCACGCAATTTTACCGGAAGTAGCTTGTGCCATATAATAAACGGGGGATATCACACGGTGGCGAGAAGATCTGAATTTTATGTTCGAGTGGCAAGAACAATATTTGCCAGGAGAACATAAAATTCATATCTTTAAGTAACCGTGTGATGTTTTATTTATTATATGGTCGAATTAGGCACATGAATTATATGGTTTTAAATTGAGTTTAACAAATATGGTTTAACCCCAAAACTACAGCTGCTTGACCTAAAACTTTCAGAAAATACAAATAAAAGTTACAACACGTCAATTATGGCTTGTTAAATACCTGATTTGAACATGAAAATTGAAAGAAACAAAGGTTCTGGGTCTTACTCTATTCAAAAGTCCAAAGGCCATTTCAAAGATCACAAAGATATAAAATCCCCATACCCTGGACAGCCACTCTAACCGTCTCCATATTATTTATCAGACTATAGAGGATCGTCTTGGTTCTCTGATCCATGGCAAACTTGATCGGCTTGACAGAGGAGTTTTGTTTACAGACGCATTCATTGCCAGACATACCGCTCGAATCCGTGGAGTTCTCAGCGCTGTCACCAGGTAAATCGTCTTATGCCTGCAGGTTGCTAAACATATCAAACTTGCTCTGTTAGTTTAAACATTTGTTTCGAGTGATGTACATTACCTCTCGGACCGATAAACAAAATGGCCGACAGACCGAAGCGCGCTTTGAAACATCTGAAGAACCACGTGTATATACCAGTTTTCAAATAAAAGAAAATATCCGAAGAAGGACAATAATCTCTGTGAGTTAGAAGTAAAAGACTTAGATCGGAAGCAAAACTTAGCACTTATACATTATATTATAAAGGATATACAGTATTACGATATAATACTCTTGACCAATCACAATCAAGGAAGAAAAGTGATTAGCCAATCAGTGTTGCGTTCCAGATTCTTAGTTTCAGGGGGTGTCCCAATAGTGGGTGTGGTCATTTTAATAAGCGCTTAATAATGTTTGAATCAAAAACACATTTGCTGGTTGCCTTGGTAATGGCAATCTATTTTGTATAAATAAAAACATTTTTTTATATAAATTGTATAACATATAGATTATTTTCACAAACGAATACAAAGTCATTCAAGATGAACAAATGCTTTAAAATGTGAAATAAGTCGAAATTTTTTTTTTGAAAAATCTCTCCTATAATTCGTGTGTGAGAATATTCCATCCATCCACATCCATATTCCATGGATGTATAATGATAACCATATAGAGTGAGAGTGATGATGCTGATGAGATGTATTTTTACTAAAAATGTACTTTTAATAGAAAAAATCCACTTTTTTGTTTTGTATTTTTTTTGTAAATATAATTTCTATTTTTTTAACTAAAAATAAATCTTGAAAAAATCTTGCAGCAGCAAGAGGAGATGATAACAGTCCAATGAAGACCAATGAAGCACGAAAATTTTTGTCTATTTTATTTAAATCAAAAGGGGCGGAGCTTAAAAAAATGTTTAGAAAAAAATAAAAGGAAATTTGATCGCTCTAATACCCCTATTTTTTAGTTTTAAAAGGATGATGGATTATATT
The DNA here is from genome assembly GCA_035772405.1 of Chrysogorgia sp. JL179-B06. NCBI lineage: Eukaryota > Metazoa > Cnidaria > Anthozoa > Scleralcyonacea > Chrysogorgiidae > Chrysogorgia > Chrysogorgia sp. JL179-B06. The sequence continues at coordinate 4,200,658 of JAYKKM010000193.1, read as the reverse complement.
ACAAATAAATTACACGTACATGAAAGTGCGAAGATGCCGAGGACAAAGATTTTAATGTATACGCACTACATGGATGATGTAATCACCGTTAATTGGATTTCCTTCAGATTTACTCCGAATCTCAACTAGACGAACTTGTAGAACAATTAGAAAAATAAAATAGTGACTTTGTCGTGGTGACAAATTTAAATATCGCTTTATAAAATGTACTGACCATAGTGATTGGTAATACGTTCTGAACGTTTTGAAAACAAAACTGCTTATTTATAAACACATTTACCAAAATCTAATAATGTAGAAAAATGTAGAAAAAAATGTTTTTGAACAGAAACAATTTGTAAGATTTGACATTTTTTATTAATAAAAAGAGATAAAAAAGGAGATGTGTGTGTAGTGTAATAATTATTTTGTGATAAAATGAGTTTACCCGATTATATGTTCTACTTTCTTTTCTTACTGAATCTTGTACTGTATAGATTTATTATAAGGGGAATGTAATCGTAAAGGAATTTTATTAAATATGAATTAATTTTGGAAGTTCTAAATTATAAACAAACTATAAAACTTGGATGTACAGTACAAGATACATTAAAAGTTATGTACAAAAAAATATTCATCAACATTTTGGTAAATGGAATATTTGCAAGCAAATAGTATTTTTATATCTTCCATCTGTCGAATTTATATTTTATTAAAGTGTCAATGTGAATGGTGTAATAGCTAATATAGGGACTCTGATGACCCTCGATGCCATATTACCATAACCGGAAGGGGTCTGCCGTGGCACGTGGGATTTCAGGTGTCATGTGATAACTCAGTCACTTGCCCTGTTTTTCAAGAGGTGAAGATGAATACATATCACTTTGTTGAAAACTGAATCCTTTTACATCGAGCAGTTTATATCGGTAAGGATTTCTTCATTTTGGTATTACCTTCGTATTTAGTCCACGACCTGTTCATTTTGCTATTTAATTTATTTATAATTGTTATTATAGTGTTTCCACTTTGAAGGAAATTTCCTTTTGAAAGGAAATTTTGACAAAATGAAGGAAATTTGAAGGAAACGAAATTTTGAAGGAAATTTGAAGGAAATTTTAGAAAAACGAAGGAAATTTGAAGGAAAATATAAAATATTCAAAATATCGACAGAAAACACTTTTTATCTGTTCACATATTCACGGGTTGACAAATTCTCACGTTACAGACTCTTGAGTTGTGAGTTTGCCGTCATAAAAACCTATTTATAATACAATCACCTGATCTGTTCCATTTTCCCCACGCATTTAACGACCACACGTGCACAGTCAATTAGTATATTTCGAGTTTGACAGTTTCGCTGTTCAAGTCTCAAGACAAAATCGCGTAAATATCTTAACATTCTGAATCGATGTGATTTGAAATAAATCAAGATGTAAAGGATGGACAGCGAGGATTCGTCACTATCAGAATACGAGTCTGACTCTGATCACTCTGATGATGTCCAAAGCCGTAATAAACCAACGACGTCTAAAAAACGTAAATGTCGACCCCGAGATCAACCGTTTGTGGAAAATTGGCTGGCAGTTCCTGAGTTTAAAGGCTGGCTTGCGAAGAGGCTGACCGGTAAAAAAATGAAGCCGTATTGCAAAATTTGCGAGCAAATACTCACTTGTTCGAAAACTGCTCTAAAACGGCACGCACTTTGTAAAAAGCATCAAGAAAAGGTGAAGACAACAACAACAACAACAACAACAAGTTCTCTCCGCCAAATGATGGGTCAAGCTACAACCGCTGATACTACAACCTCCATGGAAGTAAAATTGTGCGCATTTATTACACAGCATAATCTACCTTTATCTCTTTCTGAAGACATGGTCGAACTTCTTCGCTCTCTCTTTCCCGATGACGCCGCATTAAAAAGCGTCAGACTTGGAAAACAGAAGGCGACGAACATTGTCCGTCAAGTTCTCGGGTTCGACTATCTGAAATAAATGGTTTCGTTGCTACGTTCTCGCTTGTTCAGCGTCATTATTGATGAAGCAACTGACCGAAGTACAAGAAAACAGCTAGCGATTGTTGCCACCTTCTTCGATATCGAGAGATTCGAAGTGCAGTACTGGCTAGTAGACATGCTGGAGACGGAGGATGGGAGTGCTGCGGGAATCTACTCAAAGATGAAAGAGGCGTTTAACGACCTGAACATTCCCATGAGTAACATCATTGGTTACTCATCAGACACAACAAACGTCATTTTCGGACAGTACAACTCAGTCTCCCAGTTGTTAAAATCCGAATTTAGCTTCGTCCAAGTTATCAAGTGTTCTTGCCACCTTATCCATCTGGTGTCATCCCATGCGGCATTGAAGTTGCCCAAAAGTGTAGAAGATCTGTGCAGAGATGTATACGCCCATTTCAGTCGTTCGTCGAAAAGGCAGGACGTTTATAAGGAATTCCAGGCCTTCTTCGATGCTGAGCCACTTAAACTGTTGTCGCCCGCACAGACGCGTTGGCTGTCTCTCCAAGAATGCGTGAACCGTATACTTGAACAGTACGAAGCCTTGAAGAATTATTTTATCCTGACCGCGAATGAGGATCCATCGCACTCCAACGACCGTATTTTGGCGTCACTCCAAAACCGTTTTATCCAGGCCTATTTGGAATTCCTGAGTTTCCAACTGGAGCGTTTAAACGCCTTTAACCGGCTATTTCAGAGCGAAAGGCCACTCCTTCACAATTTAAAACATGAAGTAGAGAGCCTTCTGAAAGCCATTGCCAGTGATTTTATGAAAGTCAGCATTGTGAAGACGACGCAGGCAAAAGATCTCGATCCCACGGCCACAGACGTCCAACAACACGTCCCTTTACGCGAGACGTATCTTGGAATGGGAGCCACAGTTACTCTCCAGGAGATCGAGGCCGGTGCTAAGAAAGAAGACGTCGACAAGTTTTACACGGACTGTAAGAACTTTCTAATCGAAAGTGTGCTGCAGATCCAGAGTAGATTCGATTTGAATGCAGAATATCGTGACATCATGCAATGTCTTCGGCCTTGCAATGCCGCTAATCTTAACCCAAGTTCATTGGCCAACATCTGCGAGAAACTTCCCTACCTTAAGAACGTCATCGACATCAACAGATTGGATATGGAATGGAGGCAGCATGCATTTGAGGAGAAAGCAAACGCTGATGTTCACTGGGATGAATACTGGCTAGCCGTACGAGATGCCAAGACTCCAACAGGTGAACCAAGGTACCCCGCCCTTATCAGCTTTGTCGGCATACTTTCCTCACTGCCATTCGCCAACGCAGCAGTCGAGCGGGTTTTCAGTCAGCTGAAATTAGTCAAGACGGATCACCGAAATTTACTGAAGTCGACATCTTTGGTTTCGTTGCTTCAAAGTAAGATGGGCATGAAGAATCGACATGTTTCTGCTGCCAGTTTGAAGCTCAACAAGGAAATGTTGCAACTTGCTGCGAATATGAAATCTAATGCTACCATAGTTAGTAGAAGGGATGGTTTGGAAGGTCCGCAAAAGTCATTGTTCTATCTTGTTGTTCACTTTCACGGTCACTGAACGTATTGTATTTTCTGTATAATGAAGCAGTCATCCAATAACAACGTTCAGATTTAATTAGTGTAGTCCTTCATCGTCACGTGTTGTGAGTCCTTCGCCGTCACGTGTCCATAGAATTTCCTTTCTCCAACCAATAACAAACACTTTTTCCAATACAATAACATGACCATTGCGTCATCTTGAGAGACAATGGAGCTTCCAAACCACCCCCTCTACTAACTATGATGCTACTGATGCGCAAGTGAAAGAACTAAGAAAGGAGTTTCTTAGCAAACTACTTTGATTCTGTGCTTAAAGATGAACAGTTTACAGTTATATAATGTTGATTAGTTCTGTCGATTCAGTAGCAATACTAACTGAGACTGAGTTACTCTAACACAGGTTATTGAGTATTTGAGTTGTAATATTCATATTTAACAGAAATTACATATTCTAACTTCTACAGTACTAGGATGCTTTCAGAAAAACAAGTTTTATTTACATTTTATGATTTTAATACTTCTTACTTTGTTGTAAACAAAAAACAGAATAGAATTTTGAGGATACGCTACACAAACTCACAAAGATATCCTTGAACAAAGTTATGACGTCATGGTGGTGTGACTGAACTCACTGAAGATGGGAAAGGCCCTGGGTACGAGGTTAAAGTGATGAAAATTGAACACCCAGGCGAAAATTTTGTCCATGACAGACTATTTTGGAAAATATTCAGCTCAATTTGACTAAACTTTTTGAAGGAAATTTGAAGGAAATTTCGATATTTTTTGAAGGAAATTTCGGTCAGAAAAAGGAAATTTCAGGACAAAAAAAGGAAATTTCAATTTTGGAAAGTGGAAACACTTAACTTGCCCTGTTTTTCAAGAGGTGAAGATGAATACATATCACTTTGTTGAAAACTGAATCCTTTTACATCGAGCAGTTTATATCGGTAACGATTTCTTCATTTTGGTATTACCTTCGTATTTAGTCCACGACCTGTTCATTTTGCTATTTATTTAATTTATTTATAATTGTTATTATATGTTCCTACGATTGCGTCTGGGATATTGTGTTCCGATTCAACGTTTTATTCAGGGCAAACACTGAACCTAAAGTTCTTATTTTGGGGCCACTCTTTTGTATAACGTTTTCATCGCGAGTTAAATTCCTCTTTCGATCCAAGAACACGTAAAGATTTTAAACTCCGCGGCACAGCTGAGCTTCGGTCTCTTTACACGGCGCAGGAGGCAGAACTGTTAGTTCTGGTGTTTTGATTTGAATATTTTAAATCGATTATGTCCAGTTATTGTTATTCGGGAATAGGAACTAACGATCTCGCTCATGAAAAGCCTGAGGTGTTGGTTCAGTGATCGACGATTTAGTTTTGTTTATTTCGAAAGAATTTTCGAGCGTTCGTGTTATTTGGTGTTTGTCATGTAATTCCTCCTGTCAAAAGGCACAAATTTTGAAACAGATTGTCTTGGCACAATATTATTCTAACGTTTTCTGTTGGCAACACAAACACTTCAATAGTAGTTTTAAAGATTTATATTTACCTGATGGCGTTCACCTCAATAAATCGGCCAGTATTTTTCATACCAGGCGAAGTTGTCGAGGCGCCATTTTGCAAGCCTTTATTGTTTCAGTAATAATTTTAAATCGTCTTCAAGTGTTTGGCTGTAGCGTCAACCTTGTGTTTGACATGGCTAGCGCTCGTGAGGCGATTTTGTTATAGGGAGTTTGGGCTCTCTTTAATAACACTTTAAATTTACCGGTGAAGCCTTAATTTGTTTAAACCCTTCGGCCCGCATTATAATAATTGTCATGCCAGTGTCGTTTAATATAACCATTTAGCTTCTTTAAATTTTTGTCAGTGTGTTTTTACCTTTTGGCTCGTCATTACACAATTTTCATCCCGTTGGGTTTTGTTATTGGAAATTTCGTCCACTGTTGCTTTTGATCAATTTGGCATTCAAAGGGGAGTTTTGCGTCATAATGCCATAATTTAATTTTATTTATAGGAAGCTCTAGTCCACTTATTTATTATTGGGGATTCGTCCTCTTGTGTTTTATTTTGTGGATTCGTCCATTGTTATTATTAAGGTTTTATCCTTATAATAATGTGTTGAGGATTCGTCCTCAGTGATCAACAGGCGATGCATCCACTGTTGTTTTTTATTAATTTGGCATTTAAAGGGGAGTTTTGCGTCGACTTTATGTCTGACAGACTTTTCCTGCCATAATTTAATTTTATTATTGTTTATTGATTATATTAATTAATTATATTAATTTTATTATTTATTATTGGGGATTCGTCCTCTTATGTTTTATGTTGTGGATTCGTCCATTGTTATTATTAAGGTTTTATCCTTATAATAATGTGTCGAGGATTCGTCCTCAGTGATCAACAGGGGTACTCATCCACTGTTGTTTTTTATTAATTTGGCATTTAAAGGGGAGTTTTGCGTCGACTTTATGTCTGGCAGACTTTTCCTGCCATAATTTAATTTTATTATTGTTTATTAATTATATTAATTAATTATATTAATTTTATTATTGTTTATTATTGGGGATTCGTCCTCTTGTAATTTATGTGTGGATTCTTCCATGGTTATTATTAAAGTTTTATCCTTATAATAATGTGTTGAGCATTAGTCCTCAGTGATCAACAGGGGATTCGTCGACTGTTGCTTTTGATTAATTTGGCATTTAAAGGGGAGTTTTGCATCGACTTTATGTCTGACAGACTTTTCCTGCCATATGTTTTTACATATCTTGACATTCCATTGATTTCATACCCAATTTAAGTATGGATTTCCAATTAGTTGTTCTCTTCTACATTCTGTCACTTAATTTTTGTTCTTCACAAAATTTCTTCAACATATCATTATTTCTACTTTTCCTGTTTATAGTTTACTTAGTCCACTTATTTATTATTGGGGATTCGTCCTCTTGCATTTTATAATATGTGGATTCGTCCATTGTTATTATTAAGGTTTTATTTATTATCATTGTTATTTAGTAAGCTTAAAATTTATTGGTTCAAATTAGAGTGAGGAAAATGATATGCATCGCTTTCTAAATAAGTAGCCTTAGAACTTAGAATACTCAGTTATCTATATGTGAAGAATTTTTCATGGCTGCCTTTTTGAAACATGATGTGCAGTTTTCTTTAAATTGACAAAACATTAAGTTCCTTAATGCACAATGTTAACTAGAATCCGGCTTGCTAATTACTTTATATAAGTATTTTGTTATTATATATTATACTATGTTGTTTTGATTATTGTCTACTATAGTGTCATTCTTATTGTGGTTTCGGACTGCTATATTTGTGAACAATTTGCCCTCCTGGCTTGTTTATATTTAATTACATGATTGCGAGGTTTCACCCTCTTGGCTTGTTATTTAATTTAATTAAATACAGTGCTTATGAGGTTTCTGGTTTGAGTATGTGTCTTTATCAAAAAAAAAATAATAAAAAAATAAATAAAATAAATTATTTGGCATTTGCAGGACATACCAGTGCTGCAACAACTAATGTGTTGACATGACTTGTTCCTGCCAGTTAATTTATTGATTTATCTCAAGTGACTTGCGGATATAGTCTGGGGCGATAAAGATAACATCACGTTAATGAACATGCTGCAGATAATTCAGAATAAGGCATCCAAGACCATATTGGATTTGCCAATGTATGTTTCGTCCACTGAGGCTCTTAGAACATTGGAATTTAAGTCGCTAGGTGAAAGAAGATTCTATCATCGTTGCCTATTAGTGCACAAGATAAAGAATGAACAAATTGATTATAAATTCAACTTCGTAATTAACAGAGACGTTCATCAATATAACACTAGAAGGAAAAATGACTTTCACCTTAAAAGAGTTAGAACTAATTGAGGCAAACAAACTTTTAGCTATCTAGCCCTTAATGATTTTAACACTCTGCCGCCTGTCATAAAGGATACTCACTCTTTAAGTACCTTTAAAATTACATTTTATGTAATTTTAATTTTAATTTTATTTATAGTCAGACTCAGTGTACTTTATATTTATATTTACTAGTCATTTCATGTTGTATTCATATCAATATTGTATTTTTATACTGTATTTTAGACAGGGCCCCATTGAAAAACTCTTCGGAGACATGGGCACCCTGGTTAAATATCATTTAATATCATCTACTGCACTTTTGTATTCATAATGTTTATATATCTCGAGCAGTTCCTGTTACAATTATCCAGGCCATGTTTCTGATACAGTACAGTATATTGTTAAAACCGCTGTTAGTTTTTGGCCGTGAATACTGTATATATTGACAATATCCTGATTTGACTATTTTATCTTGGAATAGATCCTGCCGTTTTTCTTTTCTTTTACTTTACAGACTTCACTACTTGAAGCCACTCAGAATAAGAGATGTCAACTGTTTTTCGAACATTCATTATGGTTGACTCATGTTGAGCGACGATTTCCCTGATGGTGACAATACTTTAATTTCGTGCAGAATTGAAAAATCAAGAGGTTAAACCATCCTTGTTCTTGAGAGACCGTAGTTGGAGCAACTGAACAATAATTATGCATAGTAACATTGCTATTTAGAATACTAATTTTTATAATACTTTTGGTAATAATTAGTTTTAACTTGTCACCAACTCAGGTTTTCCTGTTGCTGGCTTTTCCCATGGGGTTTTTACCAGCAACAGGTTTTTTCTCCTGGCTAATTGTAATTATAATCAACTAGTACTACATTGCAGACTAAGTAATAAGACTGATTAGCAAGGGCAGCAGTCTTCAATAACCTTGGTACAAATGATCAATGTGTAATGGAAACCTTACAGCCTGATTTTTTGTTCATCTAACTAGTACTACATCGCAGACTAAGTAACAAGACTGAATAGCAAGGGCAGCAGTCTTTTTCAAAATCCGTGGCACAAATTGATCAATATGTAATGGAACATTACAGCCTGACTTTGTTCATCTTTGGATAATGGGATTGTCTAGCAAGGGCAGCAATCTTCCAGATCCTTCAATCTGATCAAGCTAGGGTGATGACATGCTGCAATGTCATTATATAGGTTTAGTATTCTAGAATAAGATTGTTTGGTAAATAGTACGATTTTATTATAATTGTTTCCAAGCAGCGTGTTAGTATTGAAATTCCGTCTCGAAAAGAACTATTACTTTGTGCCATAAAACCAGCGGTTTTGTTAGTACAAGCATTGTGGATCCATATTTCAATTTACTGACAATTGGTAATCTCTGTAAATTAACACAACAAGTGTAACCACTCGGACGTTTTTGAACAGTTTGTGTCAAGTTTGTGTATTTTTAGTTCCAAGTGGAAAATGATTCCACTTTGCATTCTTCCTCGCACTGCATTTCCTGGGGTGGGGTGGCATCATTATTTGCATAATGATGCTTTGGCGTTTTATGGCCCTCACCTTTACTGGGCTCAATCATTTTGTAAATTATAAAAAATAATTAAATTATTTAATTGTTAATTTTGAATAAAATCGGCTTTGGTCCTACAGGACCATAGCCAATTTATCCCATCTGTAGTGTGCAATTTCCTTCATTGATTGCCCAGTAAACAGAGCTCAGTTAATGCAGTGCGCATAATTCATCTGAGACATGGTGGAAGACATAAATGGAATATTTGCAAGCAAATAGGATTTTTATATCTTCCATCTGTCGAATTTATATTTTATTAAAGTGTCAATGTGAATGGTGTAATAGCTAATATAGGGACTCTGATGACCCTCGATGCCATATTACCATAACCGGAAGGGGTCTGCCGTGGCACGTGGGATTTCAGGTGTCATGTGATAACTCAGTCACATGCCCAGTCTCAGTTGCCCTGTTTTTCAAGAGGTGAAGATGAATACATATCACTTTGCCCACCACCTTCCCCATGGCTGGCCACCTTTTTGGCTATTTTGTATATTACTGTAGATTGTTCTTCTCCTATCTGGCGTTTTATGGCCCTCACCTTTACTGGGCTCAATCATTTTGTAAATTATAAAAAATAATTAAATTATTAATTTTGAATAAAATCGGCTTTGGTCCTACAGGACCATAGCCAATTTATCCCATCTGGAGTGTGCAATTTCCTTCATTGATTGCCCAGTAAACAGAGCTCAGTTAATGCAGTGCGCATAATTCATCTGAGACATGGTGGAAGACATAAAAAGGTTAAATTTACCACTGGTGATGGTCAAAAAACAATACACGTATTGTAGCATATGTTGCTATTCACACTGATGCGGAGCGGATAACGATTTTATCTTGTGTTTTTGAAATAATTTATAATTATGTTCAGTACTTGCAAAATATCGGAAGGATTGTTCTCAATTGTGTTCATTTTTTATTTCAAAATTTAAAAAAACATAAAAGCATAAAAGGGACGTATAGATGTACACACTTTATATTTTTATCGGCATGGAAGTTTAAAAGCAAATTTTTAAAGATATGCTCATATTTACTTCACACAATATCTCTGAAAGAGATATATGATGTATATGGATAATGATATGTTGAAGAAATTTTGTGAAGAACAAAAATTAAGTGACAGAATGTAGAAGAGAACAACTAATTGGAAATCCATACTTAAATTGGGTATGAAATCAATGGAATGTCACGATATGTAAAAACATATTGCATTGATGATCATAGTGAATTTGTAGGGAAACTGTCTATTATGATTACTATGGTGACATTTGAGAAGTAGATGACGACGACGAGACTGCTCCACCCACCAAAAAACAAAAGATCAGTGACGAAGAGAAAAGCAATTAATTGTATATATATATATAATAATTCATTCTAAATAAAATTAATTTTTTAAATATAATAATTCATTCTAAATAAAATTTATTTTCTAAAAACAATATTTTCTCTATCTTTTTTGATGATTTTTTTATTCATTTTTTAAAACAGTATATAGAGAATTTTTACTACACACTCATACTAGTATAACAACTAACATTATGTTATATTAATTATTTATACAATATATATTAATTATACATTTCAACTAATTCGGTATATTTATACGGATTCAATCTCATTCCTCCTTCATGTCCAAATAATAAATATGTTCCACCATACGTCTTTGTTAAACAATCGAGTAATTCCTTTTGATTAAAATTCGTTGGTGAAATTTTAGAATTTATTAACAACTGTAAACCACGACGCGCATATTGTTTATGAATAATTATTATTTTTTCTATTTCAATATCAAAAAAATTCAGTAAATCAAGATCATAAAATTGAAGGGTTTGAAAAGTATTCATTCGCAAATCAATTATAGAAACTACCCTATACGAAAATCTTCTATTGTATCCAAAACATTCGCAATCGATGATATGTGTAATTTATCCCATAAATTTGTCTTCCACACTTCAAATTTTCATAATCCTCATCCTTCAATTGCTGTAAACTTACCATTATACTTCTTGTTCCTCATACATGTACTAGAAATATGATGATGTATTGAAAAAATAAGTGTGTCGAGTCTTTTTATAATAACAAGGTGAAAAGGTTAGTTTCACTTTGCATATCAAAGATCTGTATTTATTAATTAGCTCTCAAAAAATTGACATCTCTAATACCCTCACCAATGAATCACATATCTGTATTGTTTTTTAACAACCTTCAAATACTTGACATCTCGCACCCAAACCAATCGCATACATGTATTTTTTCTTAACCAATCACATTCATTTTGGTAACAAAAATACCTTTTAAAAGCAGGAAATCTGTGGGTTCTGATCAGTATTATCACGAAGTTTGTCTGAGAAATTAATTTTGTCATAGAACCAATTAATGATGAACGGTCGTAAAGAAACTGACGCTGAACAGGTGGCACGTTTCGGTATGTATTAAGAATTACCTTTCTTCGTACAATTTCTTAATTACGTTTTCTTCATACATGATATTTTATCCCTTTTAATTTGGAATAACTTTTTCTATTTTAGAGAAACTATTTTATAATGATCAAAATGCTGGACTCTGTGGCGGAGGGCGGAAAAGGGAGAATACACGATAGTGATCACCCGTGCGGAGATAAATGGCCGAGCAGAATGTGAAAGACTCTTGGGACTAATACAAAAGATCTATCAAAGATCAACAAAAAGCGATAGAACTGTACCTTGAACTAAAATAATTTTATGCTACAAGAAAATTAATTTGTTTTATATTTTTGTCTGTTTGCATTTTTTCTCTTCCGCTAACTGATACGCTACCAATAAACCATACAAATGATGTTTAAAATAATTATTAAGAATAGGAATATCATACGCATTAAATTCAGGGTTTTGTACTATATGTAACACTTGTTGTTTATCAAATACCTGAAGGGTATATGATGATAAAATAATTGTTTCACCCTTTTTTCGATCCATTAATCACGACGCTTCTTCATAGATTACAGCCATTGCGTATTTTCAATTCAGAATCAAAATACAGTCTCCTTCGCATAATAATATAAATGAATAAATCCAACTTGTTGTGGATTGTATTCTTTTGTGAAAATAATCTATATTTTATACCATTAAAATATATTTTTTATTTACACAAAATACATTTCAAGGCAACCATCATATATTTTTTCTTCCTGTCCTGATTCAACATTATTAAGCGCTAATTAAAATGACCACACCCAATATTGGGATACCGCGTGAAAGTACGAACCTGGGACGCGCTCTGATTGGCTAATCACTTTTCTTCCTTGATTGTGATTGGTCGAGAACTCGTTTCAGGCTCTAACGCATGAAATAAAAAACAAAAAACGTAGAACTACTGATATTGACAAGTTCAACCAGTGGAGACCATATTGCCTATCGGCATATGGCTCAAAAGAGGAATGTTTTCCAAGAGAAGCTGTAAGTCGTGACTACAGAGTCCCTGAAAGATAGATCAATTTATTTCAGAGACAGGTTGTATTGGTTCACCAAAAGTTGTCTGTTCTACAGCCGCGAACGATTGAATTGCCGAAATAATCGCACAGTATCCTCCCAAGTCTTTTGTTTTGAGAGGGACGATTAACGCAACCTCGTTCCCAGGGGGTGGGAGCGGAGATAAGGCCCTGGAAGCGAGGTTGCGTTAATCGATCAGAACTAATCGTCCCTGATGAATATTGGATGAGGGTCGATTAATTCTAATCGTCTCACCCACTATTCATAGGCAATTAGAACTAACCAGACATAGTGCTAAAGTGCGATGTCCTGTGGCGTTCGTAACAATAGGCATACATGAAGTAGATGCTTGCTATTGATTCCGAACGAATATATGGAAAAAGTGACTGCCCCAACCGGGAATCGAACGCTGGTCTCCGAATCAACGTTTCGGCGCTCTAACCACACGGTCAGAACAGTCAGTGATTTCTCCATATACATATTAAATTCGCCGCTTTCGTTTCGCTACTTTGGGAAGCGCGCTCGAAAGGCCTTGCTCCACGTTATGGTTAGATGCGATGTCTGCCTGTTGGTGTCGAGTGAAAGCGGCGAATTTAATATGTATATGGAGAAATCACTGACTGTTCTGACCGTGTCTCAATAGCTCAGAGGTTAGAGCGCCGAAACGTTGATTCGGAGACCAGGGTTCGATTCTCGGTTGGGGAAGATACTTTTTCCATATACTGTATGTATTTGACTATATTAAATCCTATCTAATGTAAATGTAAATGTATATATATATATATATATATAGATGTGTAAAAATTGTTAGTTGATAGACAAGAGTGCTCAATACCAGGAGAGGTAGAGCGAGATATAAATATATAAACTTTATTCTTTAAAATGCACTACTCGGAGTTTCACGCGCATGGCGATCATATATATATATATATAATATATATATATATATATATATATATATATATATATATATATATATATATATATATATATATATATATATATATATATATATATATATAATATAGCCATCCACCGTATATGAGCTGTTCTGCAATCTGATTGGTTCTCATACTAGCAAGCTATCAGCTCATATATCACTAGTAATGAAAAATCAAAATGGCGGTGTGATTTTCTCAACCTACTGCAGATGAAACTGGTTGTTTCTTTAACGCACAAGAGCGAAAAACTTGAACTGAGAGGAGTAAGGGCTGTAAGGCTAATGTTCAACAGAAAATACATTAACCAAGTGCAAAATTTACGAAGTTATGATGCAAAATCCACTTGATTTTTTTCCACATCGTTTTGATCCTCCTGTGTACGAAATAGAATGTTTTAGAATTTGCCAATTAATACTGAAATCTTTATTGTTTTCTTTCAATGTCCAAATATATTTCGAAAGTTCGGTGTCATTTTCATGCTTTTTATGTTGAAAAGATTTAGTGTGGTTGGCCAATCGCTCTTTGAATGTGGTTGCAGTCATACCAATGTAGTGTTTTATTTCGTTTGTGATGTTTACTGTCACTGTTGCTTTGTATACTATGTCTCTAGTCATGCATTGTTCTTGAAGCGGGCAAATGGTGTTCTCTCTACAACTGCAATTAGTAGCGTCCCTATCCTGCGGTTTGATGTTCCTAGCTATGCGTGCATTGTGCTTAGTGATTATTGACTTAACATTGTTCATGCAGCTGTAACTTACTTTAACTGTATTTCTGTTAAAAATCGTATGGAGCTTGTGGTGCGGAGGGAAATGTTTGTCAATTAGGCTAAGGAAATTACGTCCTATGTTAGTGCTGACACTCTTGCTAAATGGTGGGTTGAACCAAATGATATTGCGTTGCCTATTCCTACGTGGTCGTTGCGGTGTATCATGAGTGTAGCTAAGTTCATGATTAAAGTTGCTGTGCCTAAGCGCGTTCTGATATAAGGGTGCAGATTCCTGAAAAGTTTGCTCATCTGACGAAAGGAGTTTAATGCGTTTGTTAATTGATGCAGGTAGTTGCCTTGTTATGCTTGGTGGATGGTTAGAGTGCATATTTATGTATAGCGGATCGTCATTGGGCTTCCTATAGGGCCTATAGTTTCCATTGTTAAGGTCGAAAGTTACATCTAAAAAGTTTACTATACGTAAATTTGATTCGGCGGTGATTTTTAGGTCAAATTGCTCGAAAATTTTGTGGAGATCTTTTCTTGTTTTATATATATATATATATATATATATATAATTCATCAACCTGCATGTGCTCAAACAAAAAACAATTTTGATTCAAATATTTCAGCTATACGTTTTAACGTTTCGGGACACTGCCCCTTCTTCAGAAAACCGCAATCAAAGTCAAGAAAGGTGTCCCTTATATAGAAAGTCACAAAATTTACATAAATTAAAATAATATATTAACAATAAGTATACCTAGAAGTCTCTAAGATTTAGTCCCCGAGGACAAAACGTATCCAATCTAGTTGCCCAAAATCCCTAATCCCTAAAAATATATATGTATATATATATATATATATATATATATATATATATATATATATATATATATATATATATATATATATATATATATATATATATATATATATATATATATATATATATATATATATATATATATATATATATATGTATATATATGTATATATATGTATATATATATATATGTATATGTATATCTAATATTATATATATGTATGTATATATATATATATACAAACTTGAACGCGAGAAATGGAGCCCTGCCGCAGCGAGATTATCACCGTCGCTTGCGAGAGGATTACAAGTGAATAGTTGACATTCTTACTCAACAACCTGTAGCACAGAATGCAATATCTGATTCAATTCCTATGCCGGAAGGCCTTGTTTCACTTTTATAAGTGGATTTCTGATCAACATCGAAGCCCGTCATTTCATTTTGAGTATTTTTACTCATGCAGTCTCTCATTCAATTTCAGGCCGACATCGCTTTCTAATCTTCTAAATCAGTATGACTTTCAAGAGAAACTTTTTTTTTGTAAGTATCAGGACAATGTAAGATTATGAGGTCTTTATGGCACGATTATTGGCTGTTGTATATGTTGTATATATAACTACATATGTAGTTTTTCCACCTTGCAGTAACATAATATATTTCTTCACGATTCTTTAAATTAAACCAGTTTAGTGGTTGGATATTTTCCCATTCCCAACCAATTTAAACATTCTAAGGTATTTGACGACCTATTATTGTTGGGATTAGTGTTAGGTTTAAGATTAGGAATAGCGAATAGGGTCAGGTTAGTGTTAAGATTAGGGTTATGGGTTAGATTTAGGGATTAGGGTTATGATTAGGATTTGAATTAGGTATTTAGTAATTGGTCAAAATGGTCGATATATGTATAGTTATTTTTAAATAAGAAAGAAAATGAACGAAATGATGAAAATTTTACTCCGTTTATTCATTTAGTATTTTGACTACTTTCTAAACATTCTTAAAATTCATGCATACGTTTTTGAAGATAACCGTCTAGATTCTAATTATGCGTGTCAAATAAATGTTGCTTAAAAACCTTCGAAAAGTATAGGATTTTTATTTTTTAATGACGTCAAGATGATCCGTTTCCACGTTTGCGGTTGATTTCAGACTTTTCAGTCACTTGTTCACGGAAGCTCCTTTGCTTTGTGATGGGAAAATTAATTGATCTCTTTGAAAGAGCATTTCAAATATTGGTTGTGGTCGTATGGATTACAAGCATTCAGTGATTCAGATGAATACAAAAATGTTACCAATATGCATGGACAGCATCGTAATTTTGTCGTGGGTATAATAAATAATAACTATATTCGAAAATTGAGCCAAGTTACACTTGCATAGTATTTTGCATAGCATAAATAGCACTG
The DNA here is from genome assembly GCA_035772405.1 of Chrysogorgia sp. JL179-B06. Taxonomy (NCBI): domain Eukaryota; kingdom Metazoa; phylum Cnidaria; class Anthozoa; order Scleralcyonacea; family Chrysogorgiidae; genus Chrysogorgia; species Chrysogorgia sp. JL179-B06. Next base: position 4,184,327 of record JAYKKM010000193.1, on the reverse strand, counting down.
TATAAATATTAAATGCATAACACAGTCACAGTGTATATATATCAGTTTTGTGGCAGTGACTATAATTATGCTGTAACAAAGTTTTTCAAATAAATTTTGAATTTCTTAATTTGTTTTTCGGTATAATTTGAGAGCATAATTGTTATAGATGTATATCTTCCACAGCATTTAATTTAAGGCAGTAGATACATGTGCGCCTCAGTGTACCTATTTTTGTGACATTTTACGACCATCTTTGTCAGTTCTAATCTTTCTAAGGTCTGCAAATCTAAATGTACGTCTTAACACTCTTAAAAACAAAAGAAACGGGATTGATTTGTGTTCCTTTTCGGATTGTTTTGGTTTATATTTAAACTTCATGACTATGTTTTTCCATTTCTTTTCCTGTCTTTTATTGTTCTGCTATTTTTTGTTTTGGTATACTTTAGCTGTGATCAGCGATCTTATTGACCAAGGCCGTCTATGCGGGACCATCCATGGTCGTCAGGACAAAGCGAACTTCGTACCGGATATTTATTCAAAGACGCAAAATGCTTGGGTTGACTCTTTTTATCGCCAAAATGGCTACCTCGGTAAGTGATAATTGCGGCTAAATACAGGAATCGCACATCCACTTTATAGTAGATTACACCAAGTCCTCAATATATTAGTATTAGGTAAGTAGGTTATATAATAATTGGCTTATGGTATTTTGCTAACGAAACAGGTTTGCAAAACGTATTTTAAAGCTAGTTAGGCGGGGGGTTAGGGTTAGAAAACTCGTTAGGCGTGGGGTTAGGATCTTTGTTTTTTTGTGGTCGTTTTTTTTGTGTGTTTTGTAAGGCAAAAGTTAATCTCTTTAATCATTTGAAAGCCTTAAAAAAGTTAATTTGAAAGCCTGATACGCTCGAAGCTTCACAGCTTTTTTATTTATTTAGAAGTTTCGTTTCCTCCTAAAATTATATGTCTTATTCGATGGTTTGGAAATAATACGGGCAGGAATTTTAGGAGTTTGGATTTTGAGTTTTGACTGTTGCTGGGAACTTAACTCCACTGTTGTCGTTTGAGTCAATAATTCAGTATTTAAGGTGGCTCGATTGTCTAAATCATGAGAAATTGCATTTTCCGCATAAAAATGTTTGTAATGCAGATCTGAGCTTCATCGTGGTTCATTGCATAGCTCTAGTGGTGGTCTTGTTTACTGAAACGTTTTATACTCTCAAAGTTACCTGAGTGGAGAAATCGTGTTTCCAATAAATCCAGAAGACTAATTTGCATAAACCGCTTATCTTAAACACTATTTCTCTAGATATACTAATACTACAAGTGTGAAACGTTTCAATAATCAAGACCACCGCCAGAGCTATGCAATGAACCAAAATAAAGCTCAGATCTGCATTACAAAACATTTTATGGGGAAAATGCAATTTCTCATGATTTAGACTATCGAGTCACCTTGAGGTGGTCTTGTACAAAAATAATAAGATTATTTAATGTTTGTATTTTCAAACATATTTTGGATGGAAATGATATCATATCATATGCTGATACTAAATGAGTCAATTTCATATTTGCTGTTACTATGGTAACCTAGAAACGACCCCAAACAGAGTAATAAAGAGCACTTGTTCGGGGCAGAATAGCAAGAAAAGTAAAGACTAGAAAAATATAAATTTAGGTTTAATCTAAAGCTAATAGATATATCCAATATGTAAACCTCAAAAAATTATAAATTTATATATATTTATCTCAGAAATATAATTTGTTTGTAACAATGCCAAAATTCGGATAAACACAATCAATAAAAAGGAATTTTGTAAAACATATATTTAAATGTTTGAGGTTTAAGTTTGAGAACTATTTACAATGATCAAATTCTGAAAGTTTGATGTGTATACGACTAATATTGATTGATTGTATAGCATAGCGTCCCATGTCTAGTAAAATAAGGTTTGAGAAATTTGAGTTTAAAGTTTTGAATAACTTTGTATTGTCTCTATTGTATTCTATTGTATTCCGCTCTATTGTTTTCATTGTTTTCCATTGTGTCGCCTCATGATCTGAAAGCCACTCTTTGCCATATTTATCGCCTTTTCACTGCACGAATAAAAAAATTAACATCAGGAAACTAAAAAGCAATGATTAATAATGTATAATTTTGTAGTTTTGAAAATTTGATTTTTTGGAAAAATTTTGTGCAAGACCACCTTTAAAGTGCCAATCCGGGGTTTGGGGATTTTACATATTCGTAATCTTTGGGTTCTACCAAAAAGAAATGTAATATATCTTGTTGTTCGAAAATTGCATCTTCATGCCTTTCCCCCCTGCTAAAGTTCACAGGAAGTGACGTCAACCCCGGGACACGCGATATTTTGCGGCGTTGTTCAACAGTGAATGTTTAGGAATTGAGTGAATTTTGTCTAAACAAGGTTGTTTAAAGTTCAAAGCCAAATTTTCGCTGTATTTCATTGCTGAATCACTCCGTAAAATATCGCGTGTCCCTGGGTGACGTCACTTCCTGTGAACTTTAGCAGGGGGAAAAGGCATGAAGATGCAATTTTCGAACAACAAGATATATTACATTTCTTTTTGGTAGAACCCAAAGATTACGAATATGTAAAATCCCCAAAGCCCGGATAGGCACTTTAAGTTGTCAGAAGTAAAAAAATAAAAACGTGAAGTTTAGTTCTTCATTGTTGTCAATTACTGACGGACAGTTTGCAGCGGCCATTATAACGAAGCCGACGTTACCTCTTCCAAACCAGTAAAACTGGTACTGTATAGGGTAGTGAAACACGGAATTTAGTGTATATTCCACTCTCATATTCAACTGTACACTTAGCCTTTCAGGCAAAACTACGTCACAGTTATAATAAATTTGGTTTAAATTACTGCTACTTAGTCCACATTTTTAACTTTTGTCGTTTTTTGCCATGTGCTATATTTTTTGTCCTATCGTTCTCAAGAACCGTAATTACGCCTTGGTACGAGTCAGAACGATATGTAAGCAGGCATAAAATTTAGAAAATGCTGCAGAAAATGTTCAACTTGGTGAGCCCCCCTGTCGGGGAAAAATTAACAATTCGCCGGGGAACGAGCTGGAAAAAAATAGAGATAAAGAAGAAAAAAAGTTTGTCTTTCGTTTTCTTAGAATCGTAAAAGTTTTTTTACGCAATAACAAACGTTTCGCTAAACAAGGTCAAAGGTACATGTAATCAACTTTCATCTCTGGCACAAATCTATCACCTGTGTTGTTTCGCGCGCTCACTGTCATCTAGTTTTTGCATGAATATTATTGTTAGAGTTAGTTTCGTATACAGTAAGGAAATACTGACTATAAAATCATGATTTTCACTGTTTTTTATTTTAATTTTTTGTTAAAACTGCCCCCAAAATGCAGGAAATAGCGTTTCAGAGGCTTAGAAAATCAAAAATTCCCCGAGGGAGCATGCCCCCGACCCCCCCTAGAGCAGTTACCAATACCTGTTAGCCCCCCCTGTCGGGGACCTTAATGCTTACAATCGCACACGCCGATCGCAGTTATCTGTACCTTACCTACAGTAGGATTACAATCGCGGAATATGCAAAGAGAACATGGATTTGTGTCTATTCTATTGTATGTTTTACAGGACAAAATTAAGCGCAAGTATCCCGAGTTAACGCCTAGCGAGCGTCTTGTCAATGTTATGAAATTGCAGCTTGATGTTTGTAGCTATAGTTATAATATTCTATGTTTCTTTATTTTAAGCTTTCTGTTCTCTATATATTAATACACTCCTTGTCCTATATTCCCGCCTTCTTCTATATCTACAACCTGCGAGGCTCTCGTTGCATGCTAAAAAAGTAGAGTGCTGCGTAGACAGTGTTTTGGATATAGAGAAAAGTGAAAAGGTGGTGAACTGCCAAGATTAGTAACGAAATACTGACGTTTCGAGCGGAGCCCTTCATCGGAGTAAGACAAGATGAAATAAAATAAATAAGGTTTATATATATGCCAGACTGAGTGGGAGGGAGAACTAGTAAAGAGTGTAATGACAGGTCCAATATTCAAGGAGATTATGCGATAGTAATTACCTGGACCCCTCCCCCCCTCAGTCAGTTTGCTAATCGACTGTAAAAATAGCAAATTATTTAACTTTTCGCATCTCATTAATTATTAGTTTGTTTATCTCCCGTGTATTTGGTTGGCTACTTTCTACTTGTGACACCCTTTTGGCATATATATAAGCCCTATTTATGTTATTTCATCTCGTCTTACTCTGATGAAGGGCTCCGCTCGAAACGTCGGTATTTCGTTACTAAAAATCTTTGCTGTTTACCACCTTCTCGTTGCATGCTATTTTGTATAGGCACTGCAATTTTCTTCTGCGCACGTAGAGCAATAAAACTATTAAAATTGCACTATCCATAAAGAAAAGACAAAATAAGTATTTAACAAGTGTCTTTATATGTGTAAACACGCTGGCTGTTCTCAAACAGCTTACTGCTTGGTTTTTACGGCGCAGATAATGTTAATTTTCAAAATTACTTGAGCCAATGAGCGTATGAATTGGTTCATTTTTGAAGCTATTCAAATAACTCGCAGTGTATGCTTTACTGGGCCTAGAAAGCACTGCTCATGCTCGTTTCTTACATAGTACATTAAAATTTTTTCTCGTTTTAGATTTCGATAATTTATCTCGTCTTGGCATAACAGACACCCATAGCTTCATAAGGCGTCGTTTTAAAGACGAACCTATAGTATATCTCAAAACTTGTTGCGCAGGACCCTTAGTTGTTGACAATCTTGAAGCGGCTGTGGACGAGGCTCTTTCGTCCGAAACATGGCTGGACGTAATGGTGAGAACCAAATTTGCACAGCTTTAAAATGGACAGTACGTATGCATATATGTATATTATACTTATAGTGCATATGTAGTAAAAAAGTCAGTTGGAAATACATAGTCTCTTATTGGAGAGAAACTTTACAGCTTTAACAAACTTTACAGCTTTTCCAAACTTTCCAGCTTTTCCAAATTTCACAGCTTTTCCATATCTCACTTCGTTCTTGAGATATTAAAATTTGTTTGACATTCAAGCAACCCGTATATCGTTAGGATTATATAATGAAATCACTTGCAACTTTCCATGTGCGTTGTGTGTATTACAATAGGCATTTGAAGTCGCAAGTGATTCAATTTGATAATCCGAAAGATATACTGGATGTTTTACTAAGTCATGAAATGTGACGTAATAGTCATGATCATGATTTACATATATCAAACAATTCTTAATATCAAACAAATCTTAATATCAAGAACGAGGTGAAGGCTAAAAGTGATGACTCAAAAGGACCTTCACATTTTTTAGAACTACTAATCCTAACCCTAATCTCAATCCTAACCCTATCCTTGATCCTAACCTTGATCTTAACCTTAACCCTAGCCCTAACCGTAGCTATCCATAACCTAACTAAGAATAAAAAACAGAAAAAACAGAGAAAGGTCCTTTTGAGTCATCCCTTTTAGCCTTCCCCCAAGAACGAAGTGAGATATGGAAAATATGTATAAATGGCAGCTTTTTATATTTCAAGAGTTTTTCTAAATAATATTTTAAAGAGTTTATTTCCAACCGAAGTTACTCTGATGAAGGGCTCCGCTCGAAACGTCAGTAGTTCGTTACTAAAAATCTCGGCAGTTCACCACCTTTTCACTTTGCTATATTTACGGTAGCTATTTACGGTTGTTTTTCCAGACCTTGCTCCCGTCTTCATTCCTGCCAGACGACGCTGCTCTTGTGTTGGAAAAATGTTTAAAGAACGCTGGCCGCTCATCTGCGCACGTTTTTTGTGGCTCGATCGTCGCGAGTGAAAGGTTCATTGAAGAATGCGTCAAACCTTTCGAAAAACTGATGCAAGAAAAGGCAGAGAAGGTGAGAAAAATTTCACATGCGTCTCATATGGCAACGCAGTGTAAACTGATCAAGAGGTTTGAATAAGATACAAAAAGATAAAAATCCGTATAATTCTATTATGCATAGAATCAGTAGAATTTGTTGAAACGATTTACATATTTAGATCTTTAGAAATATATTGTTTTCAAAATATGCAGATCTTTATAAATTAGCATAATTTCATAACTTCCGGGGACAACCCTGGAAGTACGTTTCGACCTTCTTTGTTGGTCTCTTCAGCAGAGGTTTGGGGTTAGCAGTTGATGTTTTGGCGTATGAAGATAAATAATAATGCGCGGTGACAACAATATATATATATATATATATATATATTTGTCAAGGAGCCAACCTTCGTCAAAGTTCCAGAATATTAACAAGTCTAACAGTAGGAACATTTAAAAATCTTTATTTCATTAACGTTTCGGGGCGCAGCCCCTTCTTCAGAACGCTCACATAAACATGTGCGAGCCAGAACTTTTATACATAAAAACTAATGAGTATTCAAAATATATACATAAATTAAATAAAATCGCGTAAATTAAGTCCATTGGGAATAAAAGTATTCAATTTGTAAATCCAAAATGCTTCTCGATCTGTTGGATTACTGACATCTGTCCTATCTATAATATTGACAGATACATCAGAAAGACCCTGATGGCCATCCGTAAAAAAGTGAGCGTACAAATGTTCTGCTGGTATACAGTATCTCGCTGACCCTTACCATACCGATTGAGACTACTTTTGTGGTTGTTAAATCTCTTGCGAAATGAAGTAATAGTGCTTCCTACATATAACTTAGTGCACTTCTTACATGTCAAGAGATAAACAACCCCAGAAGAGTCACAATCGAAATTATAATTTATATAGAAAGTATTCTTACAGTCCGAATCGTGAAAGGTCTCAGAGCCCGAGACAAATTTACAAATCTGACACCTGGATTTACCACAAGGTCGCATACCTCTGGGTCCCAAGGTTTGATCAGACTTGGGAAGCCTGGCCCGAACCAAGACATCCTTAAGGTTTTTAGGTCTGCGAAAAGAAAAAAAAAAGACGTAAAAACCCCACGGGTATTAGAACTATTATAGAAAGTATGGGGTAAAGTTCATTAATAATTTTGGAAGCTCCAGAAAGAGATGGATGAAAATCTAAAATCAGGGGCCGTCTTTTACCGATACTGGCATTACGAGCTTTAGGCAAAAGAGCCTCTGTGCGAGGAATACGTCTGGCCCTAGCTATTTCCGTCTCCAAAGATTTATTATCATAGCCCTTCTTAAGAAACCAAGACTTCATCTCTCTCGATCTTTCATCGAAACATTTATCATCTTCGCATATACGCCTCATCCGTAGAGCTTGACTAAAAGGTATAGCCCGTTTAACATAACTGGGATGACACGCCTTTTTATCAAGGTACTGGTGAGTGTCTGTCGGTTTACAATACAAATCTGTAGTAACTTTTCCTTCAGATAAACTCACCAATACATCTAAATAAGGTAATGACAAATCGGAAATATCCCATGTAAATTTAATTGTTTTATGAAAGGAATTAAGACGAGAAAGAAATTCTTCTAAAAGATCTCGATCATGGACCCAAATTATAAAAATTATAAATATGTATATATATATAGTAAGATAAAAAAAGACGAACTTTGGTTACTTCATTTAAACTTTATTTCACTACAGATCTGTTTCGTATGGAAAGCTATATTAGCTTACCACACTCATCAGGTGAGTATTGCGACTCTCACCTGATGTGTGTGGTAAGCTAATATAGCTTTCCATACGAAACAGATCTGTAGTGAAATAAAGTTTAAATGAAGTAACCAAAGTTCGTCTTTTTTTATCTTACTATTCTGCTCTACTTAGGTATTGAGCACTCTACCTGATATGATTTTGAACCTGATACTTATCTATATATATATATATATATATATTTTCGCTTACCTCAAAAACTGGTCTGCTACAACTTGTTTCATCTGTAAAAGAATCTTCAGGTCACTGCCTGAAGATTCTTTTACAGATGAAACAAGTTGTAGCAGACCAGTTTTGAGGTAAGCGAAAATCTATTTGCTCTAACTATATGTTGTTGAGCACTCTTTGCATTTCGTAGACCAAAACCTACACGTATATATATATATATATATATATATATATATATATATATATATATATATATATATATATATATATATATATATATATATATATATATATATATATATATATATATATATATATATATACATGAAAGTATACAATGTGCCCTACCGGCTATCACCATAATGGCTTTATGGTAACTGTGGACTTGGGACCCACTATATATATATATATATATATATATATATATATATATATATATATATATATATATATATATATATATATATATATATTATATATATATATATATATATATATATATATGTAAAGAAAGGTAAAGTGTTTGCTTACTTAACATGTTGTTTGATCGTGAAAATCCAACTCGTCGTGCCATAATACAGTACAGGTAGTTGGATATTGGTAATGTGTTCGAATTTGTGTTCTCTGGATTTAAGTTTTTAAAGGTTTGAGCTTTCGACTCGGTGCTTCGAGTCGTTATCAGAAATGAGGATATCTTGTTCTTGTTGGCAACTGGTGTTACATTCCAATTGCACACAGTTTCCCGACTAAAGTGGTTACATATACGAAAAGGTTGCATACGAAAAGAGTGTTGTCCAGTTTTTCAGATTCCCTCCTGTATAGAGACACTGGAACTCTGAAGGGTGGCGAGAACAATTTAGATAGGGTTCTCAGGTAGTTAGTTAATTATATATGTATTCGTAATCATTGTGAGGGAAACTGTATGACTAGCGATGGCTTTGTTGTTGTTTTTTTCAAGGACGCCATCACATCCCCTGCACTTCTGTCGGAGTTGTCAAAAAAAGACCTGCACGAACTTGGAGATAAAGTAGGATCGACCAAACATGATCGGAAAGAGGAACGACGAGCAAAGGCCTCGACAGCTGGCGGGATCAAAGGTGGGGGAGGCCGCGGTGCGAGAGAAGCTAAAACTAAAAAGGTAAAATATAATTTGTGCAGATGTTTTTGTTTTAGTAGTATGAAATATTTAACAGAGAGAAGATTTAGGATTTTAGGATCAAGTTTACACAATTCAGAATAATATTTGAACATTTATCTGGCTGTCCCAAGGTCTCGTGCTTATACGTTAAGCCTGAGACCTTGGGCGATTCCTGGTTGGAGCAGTCAGATAAATCTTCAAATATTCTGTAGCATGAAATGATGCAAAATAATAGTTTCAAAATCACTGGTACCACATTTTGTACATGAACCTACCTTACTACATGGTACCAAACTGCACTATGTGATGCTGCCTTGCACTACTTTACAGCACAGCACCGCACCATCAGCACCAGCACCACAAAGTACAGTACTGCATTTTATCACCGATCTATCACAACAAGCTTGGTTGTGAAAGTCTATATTTTCTCATCGCGTACAATTTTCACATCCAATGAAAATCGCGTTCTGAAAATATAACCAATGAAAACCAAGAGAATAATTTAAGAATAAATATGAAAGCTGCTAAATTCTCAAAAGAGCTGTATATAATACGAAACAGAACATCTCACGTTTGGCGATTTTACATATTCATAATATTTGGATCTTCCTGAGCAAAATCATAATATATCTTGTCCACTGCACTTCGCTGCACTGCACTGCACTGCACTGCACTGCACTGCACTGCACTGCACTGCACTGCACTGCACTGCACTGCACTGCACTGCACTGCACTGCACTGCACTGCACTGCACTGCACTGCACTGCACTGCACTGCACTGCACTGCACAACTAATAAATACAGTAAACCGTTTGATAAAATCTACTAAATCGAAATATTATTGTGATAAGATTAATGAAGCTAAAGGGGACTCGAAAAAAATTTGGGAAGCAGTGAATGAAGCATGTCACCGAAATTCCAAGTCACAAACTGCTCAGTGTATTATTTCCGATGGCGTTCAATATTCTACACCTAAATCTATTGCATCGGTTATGAACAGTTTTTTCGCGTCTATTGGTGGGCTTCTTGCTGATAAAATACCAAACACCTATCCAAATTGCAATTCCTATAACAATCCAACAGTTTCTCAGTTTCATATGACTGAATTAGACGAGCAATTTGTGCTTCACCAGCTCCTCTCCTTGAAGACAAACAAGGCGATCGGCTTAGACAAAATAAGCGCGCGGTTGCTTAAGATCTCCGCACATACGATTACTTCATCTGTAACCAAACTGTTGAACTTGTCAATTCGTACTGGTAGATTCCCAAATCTATGGAAATGTTCAAGAATTACGGCTCTGTTCAAGTCGGGTGATAGGACAAATGTATCACATTACCGGCCGATTTCCATTTTACCAACTATTAGTAAGATTCTTGAAAAGGCGGTTCATTTTCAATTGTACCAGTATTTGGGAACAAATGATCTATTAACAACCAAACAGTTTGGATTCAGAAAGGGGATTTCTACTGAATCTGCCTTGACGAACTTTGCAGATGAAGTTCTTTTGAACATGGAGAGTGGTAACCTATGTGGAGCAGTGTTTTTAGACTTAACAAAGGCCTTTGACACGGTGGACCATGGAATTTTGTTATCTAAACTATCAGCGATTGGTTTGTCTGGGAACTCCCTAAATTGGTTTCAATCTTATATTACTGAAAGGAGACAACGCACGTGCTGTGAGAGTGAGCTATCTAGCGAACTTCCGGTTACTCATGGGGTACCTCAGGGGAGTATCTTAGGACCCCTATTGTTTGTCATCTACATAAATGATCTGCCCAGCGTTTTAGAATCCTGCTCTGCTTCACTTTATGCAGATGACACAGTAATATACTGTTACGGATCAACATCCCAGGAATTGAGTGAGAAGCTAAATAAAAATCTTCTGATAGTGGCAAAATGGCTGAACGATCATAAACTTACTCTGAACCTGGAGAAAACCAAATGTATAATTATAGGCAGCAATCGAAAACTTGAAAGTAAAGTGCCCTTAACAGTATCGATTCTGGATTATAAAGTGGACAATGTCTGTAGTTTCAAGTATTTGGGAATTTTCATCTCATCTGATTTTACGTGGACACACCATGTTGATCATATCGCAAGGAAGGTTAATCAAAGGCTTGGTCTTCTTAAACGCATCAAGCATTTATTACCGTTTAAATCACGCCTCCTTTATTATAACAGTATTGTTATGCCTTTATTTGATTATGCTAATTTAGTTTGGGGAGATAAACATAACTCAACCCTAATGTCTGGCCTACAAATTCTGCAAAATAAGGCTGCCAAACTGATTCTAGACAGACCTCCATATTCATCTGCATCGTATGCCCTAACCACACTTAAGTGGGTATCGCTTGAAAAGAGACGTTATCAAAGAAGATGTGTTTATGTGTTTAAATGTCTAAACGGTCTGGTAGATCACGACATGATCTTGTTAAAGCATGAAGATCAACATACATATAATACTAGAAATAAGGATAAGCTTAGACTCCCAAGTACTAAAAGGCAATGGGGTCAACAAAGAAGTGCGTTTCAGGCTGTAAACGACTTTAATTCACTAAACCGAGACATCCAGCAATCAGCAAATGTTGCTATTTTTAAACGTAATATGTTAAAACTAGATTAGATTGTTTTAAATGTAAATTCATACATATATATTGTTATTCATAGTTAATCTAATTTTTATTTATATATACTTTAGAGATTCTTTTTGAAAATCACTCTTTGTGAAAAAGTTTATCTCAATAAAGATCGTAATCATCATCATCAAGGAAAATTATACTGATATAGAAGTTATTTTCCAATATTTATGCATTATTTATTTTTATGATTACAGAAAGACAAAAGCAAACTTAAAACAGAGAAACTCATAGTTGACAATGAGCCAAAAACTGCGAATAATGAACTGGAGTTTATGACGCAAGAGCAGGTCAGTGAGTATAAAATATTTCACGCCGGACGCACGAAAATGTGCAAATAATCACGGAGATATTCCCTTATTTTTTCATTCAAGAGTTTTGTTTCCGTTTTAAAAATAATAAAATATATGGATAACGTTCCATAAATATCAACTAAAATACAAATAAACGTATTCTATTTAAACTTAATCTTGGTAGAACAAAAGATGTTATATTTCCTTTTACTATCAACTGGTGGTATATTACAAATTCGGCATTCTGATTGGCTGAGCTACTAGTGGTCTATTGGCGATAGTCCAATCACAAACCTTCTTATAACTGGAATATTCCTATATCCTGACCAATCAGAAGCTATACGACATATTCACGCTGCAAGCAAAACCTGAAATCTAGGCCAAACATGGCGTCCTCTAAAAGTTATATACAGTACGAGTGATGAAATCATGAAAACATTGACCCGAAAGTAATGGAAAATTGTTCAGTTTGACATTTCGAATAAGAAAATGCCTATGGAGTATATCTACACCAAATTTGAAGCAAAATAATTACAATCTCGTTTTTTGTGAGCGATTGTTTTTCATGTGCCATCGAGCTACTCCACATTTTGAATGGGGAGACTTCTACAAACAAAAAGATGAAACTATCTGAAAATTTGGAACAATGTTTGATAAGACTTTTTACGCTAAAAAAGTTTGTTTATGGTTGATACTAAAACGTCGCCCTCGTTGACTATCTGCTCATAGACAACTCGGGCTCGTTGTCTAATTGTTAAATGTGGAAAACAGGACTTGAATATGAGCTTGAGGAACGTGTCCTTCTCGTCGAATTGTCTTTATTATATAAAAATCTTAAAATTTAATTTTACGCAAAATTCATTTATTTTGAAAGACTACAAGAAGACTGCTCAGACGGCTTGAACGCCTTCTGGTGTAGAAACGGAAATCTTCTGGTGTAGAAACGGAAATTATAATTTGCACTCACTCCCTAAACATTAACCAATTTCCTCGTCAGGAACACAGAAAATGTTTCTACGAAAATAGCTTGAGAACATGTGTAAATTTATTACAAGTATTGATTGTATATTGTTTTAATTATAGGTGGCGGATGTTCTTACAAAGCAAGTGAGTAACTGTCCTGAACTGTTCATTGAAGAATTATCTGAGTATCTGCATAGGTAAGGTAATTTTTTGTCTTTCTTCGTCAGTGTAATTATGATGAACACGTTAGTCCTCTCACGCCTCGTCCCCCCATGTACATATGGTAGTATTATGTTATACTACTGCACAGAAGATTAGAAACTACAAGATATATCGAAACTCGTAGATCTTAATAGTACTTGTGTCACCGTACGAACCAGCACTTATATACAGTAGTTACCTTTGCCATCTCCATTTGAGTCCGTGTAGCTCATTTGTTTTAAACCTTTTCCCCAATGCCCCTCGAAACGAAAGATACACAGATCAAAGAAATAGAGAAATTACCTACCACCAACAAGTACTCACGGGAAGTACCAGTCAATTCCAAAAGAGGAAATCAAGTACACCGACATCTACACGCCATGCAGCTTCGCGACAAGAAAGAGGGCACCATCAAAATGAAAGGATCTAAAGAACAGAGAAACCAAATCGAAATATTAGTGGCTAATTCCAACGGGATAACCGAAATTATACCGCGCCAAGATTAGAGGAAAGGAGAACAAACAGTTTCCCAGATAGACGACCAACTCAACGCAAACAACACCGGCAGCGAAAGCCATGGAATATTGACTACAACAGAACATCAACGTACGCAGAAGTTGTAAGAGGTCCTTACAGAGAAAGACGAGAATTATTAGAACAACGACCAACTACTGCCTACAACAACCGAGGAGGCAATTACCCACCAATTTATCGAGAACAACCGCTAGGACATCAGAGACCAAACAGACGTCACCTGATAAACTAATAATTACACAGGATAGAACAGACCCAAAAATAATAAACCTATCATCACGCGAACTATCCAGCGACGATATTAAATTATTGAAGAAAGGACTAAAGTTTACACCACAACCAAACAAGAACGACCTCAAAAACGATATTCAGGAATTCGAAAGAAAATTACGTCTCCTTGAACATTTTGACGGTCGTCCAAAAGAACTCGACAATTCCATAGTGAAAAATAAGTCGAATTTCATTCCAGAAAAATCAAATGACAGATACTTAGAATTGGTCATTGATACCATATATAATTATCCAGAACAAACGGAATTACCAAAAGGTACAAAAAACAACTTATCGATGGACGAAAGAAATGCTTTACAAGACCTCAGAAATGACGACAGTATTATTATAAAGAAAGCAGACAAAGGTGGTGCAACAATAATTATGGATAAAATATTCTACAGAAACAAAATAGAGGAACTCCTATCTGAAACTGACAATTATATTCTACTTCATGACGGAAACAAAGATGATTCAATTATGAGAAAAATCGGGAAACTTTTAAGCATATTTGAAACAACGAAAGCAGAGGAAGAATATATTCATAAATCGGATTACCTAAAATACACAAATCACAATCCATTAACCAGGCTATCAAAGAAAAAAATTCGGAATATATAAAACTACCAGCACCTGTAGACTTGAAAATGACACCCATTGTTGCTGGACCTTTATCACCGACGCATAGACTTAGTAACTACATAAACATAATCCTTAAATCATTGTGCAAGCATGTTCCTAGCTTCATCAGAGATGACATAGATTTTCTCAAAGATTTACCAGACGAAATTGATGAAAACACACTTCTTGTGTCATTCGACGTTGTTACAGGTAGTTTATACACGAGTATTCCCCACGATCTAGCACTAACTGCCATAGAATACTGGATAATTAACAATTTACCTCGAAGAAAACACTTTCCATTTTGACAACAAGTTTTACCAACAAATCCAAGGGATAGCAATGGGCACGAAGATGGCTCCAACGTACGCGACATTGGTCATGGGTTTTCTCGAAACACAAATGTGGTGTTTTGGATTCTTTGAAGGTACTTAGGCTGGCCGTCTTTGCCGAGATCCTTGCAGAAGTGCCAAGGGCTCTGTTATCCAGGATATAGAAGAGTTTACTCCTGGATGATTGTTTTCTGTTTTGGAATTCGGGATCAGCAGCAGATTCCACGATCTATTAACAGTCTGCATAATAACGTCCAATTTACAATGGAGAAAGACAAGGTTAAAATACCGTTTTTGGATGTATTAATTTATAAAGAAGGAAGGAAACTTCACACATATTTTCTATAAGAAGACAGATACGCACCAATACCTAAACTTCATGAATATTCCTTATTCCCTCGCAAGGAGAATTTGTTGTATCGTCTCCAAACCAGAAGTTAAACATCAAAGATTACATGAACTCGAAGGATTTTTAAAAACACAGAATTACCCCCCAAAAGTTATTTTAAGCGGCATTGAGAAAGCGAAATCACTAACGACGGCGGAACTACGACAAACGAAGAAAACAATTGAAAACAAAATGGCGCTACCACTAATTATAACGCACAATCCAAAAAATCCGCAGATCATTGGAAAAATTTGAAAATCCAAATTTGAAAACTGTAACCAAATGTGAAGAAGCAAGATGTGGCACGTGTGATGTCCTAATTACTGGTAATAGCATAATTTTTAAAAACGTTAAAAGGTGGGAAATCAAGTCCGCGATGAACTGCAAAGCAAGAAACATTATTTGATTATATAGATATACTGTACTATCTATTTATTGATTGTATAGATACTGTATATACTATCTGTGTGAGTGATACATGTGATAAACAGAATACAGCATTAATATGCTTTGTACGGTTTTATATTCACTCGTTGTTTGCGTCTTATACTGCACTCGCTTGTTCGTTTAACCACATAAATAACTTAATTGTGCATGTACAAAACCGTAAGTCGCACTTTCTATGCAGTAATTTACAGTTACTTGCCAAAAGTTTAAATACAAGCTCAAAAAGTTCAATATTGTGCAAAATTTAATTACAATCTTTCACAATTACTTGTTACGTGTTCAACTATGCTTTTAATTTTATAATTGGCTGGCAAGATTTCATTTAAGCTAAAGTAAACACAAAATGTATCGGATAATGTTAACAAAATGTTGGGGCGTCTGTCAATACTTAGTTGCAAATCCCTGTGCTTTGAGGACCTTCTTTGCTCATTTAGACACGGATTCAACCGTGGTCTGGACATTTTTGGGGGGAATTTTTTCCCTTTTTCCCCGAACAATATCCTCTAGTGCAGCAATTGTCCTTGTTCGAGGGTTTCTTTTGCTGATTGTCTTCCTCAGAACCACCACAGGTTCTCCACTGGGTTGGGTTCAGGACTTTTAACTGGCCACTCAAGGCTTGTTACACGATTTCTTGTTTGCAAGAGCATTCCTTGCTACTGGTTGCTGACAGGTGACGCAGATGCTTGAAAATCATTTTACAAAATGATAACATGTCAGTCCATCAAGCAAATGTGGCAACATATCCTGTAAAACCAGAAATCGTGTAACAAGCCTTGATTGGCCATCAAAATGTCCTGAACTCAACCCAATGAAGAAACTGTGGATGGTTCTGAAGAAGGCAATCGGCAAAGAAATCCTTGACTAAGGACAGTAGCTGAACTGGAGGTTGTTGTTCGAGAAAAACGGGGAAAAAATCCCCCCAAAACAGTCCAGACCTTGGTTGAATCCATGCCTAAACGAGCAAAGAAGGTCCTCAAAGCACAGGGGTTTGCAACTAAGTATTGACAGACGGCTCAACATTTTGTTAACATTAACACGTAACAAGTAATTGTGAAAGATTGTAATGAAATTTTGCACAATATTAAACTTTTTAAGATTGTATTTAAACTTTTGGCAAGTATAACTGTATATGTCTATATCTACATTGCAGTGTTTATATCACAAAGTTTGATTTCAAGAAACGTTGTACAGTATTTTCTTTGTATGTAGCCTTTAATGTTAGCTTTCAGTTCTTACTTATCAAAACTTTCACCTTTAGACCGCTCGCTCGAAAATATCAAGAAGTTGCCCGAGCAGTATTCTTGATGTCAGGAAATACGAAAAGGAAGTTCCATGTTGAATTGCAGGACAAAATCACTGGGTTATATAACAATGCTCGCTTATTTCAAAGAGGACTAGAGAAATTTCGTGGTAAGTTGCGGCACTGAATTATTCTTTCGTTTTTTAATTCGAGGATATGCGAAGCATATATAGGAACGAGTTATTGGAGTGGGGCGATTGTGTCACTCACTAGCTCGCTCTCTCGCTGTGGTGTTAGCAATTGGAAACCAATCGATATAGCATTCTGCATCATGAATGATAGTAAACGTATTATGCTAGTTAAGTCGTGGTTAAATGTTTGAAGTGGGGGAGTCTATTGAAAGTAACAACCGACTAAATACTCTAGAGTGTAACAGTGAAGAAGCAGAATGTTTCACCGTACTGGTGGCGCTCAATATCATGACAACAGATGTAATAAAACGCTTTTATATCAGTGAAAATTATCCTTGGACAGTTTACGGCCGTCACGCATGTTGAAGAGTCGTATAGATTCAATTGTCACACGGTAATTAAAGGGAGGATGGCGGAAAGGCAATTTTTGGTTGGCGTTAGGGTTAGTATTCGGGTCTCTCGTGACATGAAATGATTTGTGCATATACATGTATTATATATTGGATATAAACTTATTACCCGGAAAACCTAAAACCCAAAAAGTCATCTCAGTAGAACAAGACGTTTACCTATTCTATCCAAAAGACCTCTCGACCAATCACAGAACAACATTTGATGATGTCATTGACTCTTCGAAACATTAGGGACTTTAAGATCTACGACGCGGCCTTCAAAACAAAGAATTATTCGTGCGAAACAAAAAGAATGAATAATTTGTAGCCCCAGAAGTATTCCCAACACCGTCCTCGTTCTGTTTACAACGCAACTCCTAAGCATTTTCACGTTTTCAGGACGACGTGAACTCGTTGAGAGGTGAGAGCTGTTCCTTAATATTTACTTCAGCTCAAACACTACAATTGTTTCAGCAGAACTGGAGCGTTTTGGAGGTCATAAAACAAGCTTCAAACATCATACACAGTAGTCAATTTACGATGGTTTCTGCTTGTTAACGTTTTGACGGCAGCGTCGTCGAGATTACCGCGTCGTAGATCTTAAAGTCCCTATTACTGACATTGCTCACCCCCGAAAATTGTACCCGCGAAATATCATCGCAATAATAATAATATTTATTGCTTATATTGCGCAAATTAACATGTTAAAATATGATCAAATGCGCATTACACATAATTATTAATTATTATGCTATAGGCTAACTATGGTACATATGCTTACTAACATTTCCTTACAAGTTAAAAGCTTCACTAAAATAATGAGACTTTAAAAGTTTTTTAAAAATATTAAAATTCTTCTCATTCCTAATATGTGTAGGGAGACTGTTCCACACGTTGGGCGCCGCGTTCGAAAATGCTCTATGACCCAAGGTTTTCTTTGTTTTGGCGCTCTTGTCCAATAGGAGTATACCTCCATTTGATCTTAAGTTATATCGTAGGATCTTTCTAACTTCTATTAGACTACTCAGATACTTGGGTGCCAAGCTACCAATGCATTTATGCACCAATATGGCAATCAATAAACCATTACAATAGTCAATCCTTGACATTATCACTGCCTGCACTAAGGACTTCCTGTTACCATAGTTCATAAATTTTCTGATCCGTCGGATGTTATGTAGATGGTATAACACAGACTGACAAATCTTGTTTATGTGTGTGGTCATTTTGAGATTCTCATCAAACCACGCTCCAATATTTCTGACGGACGTTGCCCTTGAGACGCACGTTTGTCCAATAGTGAGTTCAGATATATTGACCTTACTTAGTTGTGCACGGGACCCAATAACTATAAATTCAGTCTTTTTCTCGTTTAGCCTAAGCTTGTCCACTGTCATCCAAGTCTTGATATCTTTGATGCAGCTTTGAAGCGCATGTACAGCATCAAACTCACTCATTGTAGAATCCGGCTTGAAAGATAAATAAAGCTGAGTGTCATCAGCATACGCATGCGCGTCTGGGAGATGATTTTTTATAATTTCAAACAATTTGCTTACATATATGTTGAATAATAGTGGACCCAAACAGGAACCTTGCGGTACACCTTGAGATAGAACAAACCTGTCCGAACAAACTCCGTTAACCAAAACACGTTGTGATCTATCCAACAGATATGATCTAAACCATTTAAGAGCGTTGTCAGTAACCCCAAAACTAACTTCAAGACGGTTTAATAACACTTGATGGTCCACAGTGTCAAATGCGGCACTTAGGTCCAGAAGGACCAATAGTGTAACTCTTTGACGGTCCATATTGCATAGAATATCATTTTGAACCTTCAGCAAAGCGGTTTCCGTGCAATAGGCCAAGAAGTAATTACCTATTCTATCCAAAAAAAACTTTGACCAATCACAGAACAGCATCTGGATGACGTCACTGGGGCTTCTAAGTGTTGCCATGACATTCCTCACCCTCTAAAACCTTCATTCCTCAAGTCTCGTCCTAGTATCCAAAACAGTTCTCGACCAATCACATCCCATAATTTTGACGACGTCACCGACATTCGTAACCATTACCATGATATTCCAAGTAATGGCTAAAAGGGTTGACTAAAAGGACCAATTAGACTACCTCTTGAAAATGGGAAGGTGCTATTGAGTCATCCCTTTTAGCCTTGTCCGACATTCCCAGACCCCGAATACCTTTTTACCTGAAATTTCGTCCCATTTGGCCGAGCTTTACCGATCCGGACTGTAATTATAACATCGATTTACTGACAAGCGTGTATAGAGCTTTGTGCAACATTTACCAGTGAATCATAAACACAAATTGTCCACGTATAAAACATTTCATATGCTATAGAAACACAATCGTAATGGAAAATATACTGACCCCTATATCACTGAGCGGCTTGCTCTGGAAGAAAACATGGCACAGAGAATGAGTTTTTCCTGTGATTAATATATATATAATATGGTTGTTAATTATTGTGTTTAATCGTAGATGAAGTGCAGCCGATTCTTTCCCGCCATCTTCTGAGGACTTTGTGTACTGATATGACTAATTTGGCAATCAACTGCTTAGCCGCTGACCATATGATTTCGGTTTCCGATGACAAGACACTGACGCACGAGGTAATACAGCGGTTTATAGAAGTGCTTTCTAACAACGGAGCAACAGCAATAGCAGCGCAACAGTTATGGCGCAGTAATAGAGAGTTTTAGATTGACATTTTTTCTTGATAACCGCAAACCGCTAGAAACCACGTGACCAACGTTCAGCTGTCACGTTACACGTCTGCGGTTCACGTTTTTACTGCTGGAACGGCTTCTTGAGGAAAGTGAATTACGGCAAAGTTTTTATGTAACTTTTACTCAACCAACCCACGTTTGGGGTGTACTTTTTACGTTTTTGAATTGAACACTGAAGCACATGTCAGTTTCTGGTGAATGCGTATGAACTATTGGAATCGTCCCAAAATTCAATTCTCAGAGGTGAAAAGACGACGCCAATCTAAATGCTCTTGTTTACGACACGACATGTTCAAGCCTGGAAATAATTATTTTTGCTGTACCTGTCAGAATGACCAGCACAAATGAATTTGTAACGTACACACAAAAAAGTGTAACATCTCAAAACTTAGCGTAACGTTTCTATAAACCTAGCGTTATGTCTCAAAACTTAGCTTAACGTCTCCAGACGTAGCGTAATGTTTCACAACTTAGCGCAATGTCTCCACGCTTAGCGTAACGTCTCCATGAAACTTAGTGTAATGCCTCATAAAATAGCGCAACATTTCCAAACGTAGCGTAATGTCTCCAAATTTAGCGCAATGTCTCAAAACTTAGCGTAATGTCTCAAAATTTAGCGTAATGTCTCCAAACTTAGCGCAATGTCCCCAAATTTAGCGCAATGTTATCAAACTTAGCGTAACGTCTCAAAAAATTAGCGTAATATCTCTCATCTGAGATTGTACAATACGAAATCTAAACGCTGTCCATTCAACACAAAAATGTTTTACTTTTTTACAAAAAGTTGAGTGTAATCTTTGGACAAGATGAGCATCGGACAAAATGACAGACACAATTAATATTGTGACTGTCAAATCTCTAGAAATGGGATATTTGTACCGGACAATGTCCGTGACCGGCCGCTAATATCAAACGTCTAACCGCGGTTTGCTGTTAACAAAAATAACGTCAATCTAAAACTCAAATAGCACAACAACAGCAGCTGTTGCGTTTTGAAACGTTTTTTCTATCCGCTTATTAGCCCTCCCGGTTATAAGCCCCCGGTTATAAGCCCACTCAAAACCCCTTACGAAGTTGTATAAGCCCAGGGCTTATAATATCAGCAGTAATAGCATGTAATTGCAATAGCACGGCGAGTAGCAGAGCAACAACACTAGCACGGCAACAGCAATAGCACACCATCAGCACAGCATAGCAACAATAATAGCACAGCAGCAGCATGCACAACAATGCAGCAATATAGAACATCAACAACAATAGCACAGCAGTAGCACAGCAGTAGCACAGCAACAGCAATATAGAACAACAATAGCACAGCAGTAGCACAGCAACAGCAATATAGAACAGCAATATAGAACAGCAACAACAATAGCACAGCAACAGCAATATAGAACATCAACAACAATAGCACAGCTGTAGCACAGCAACAGCAATATAGAACATCAACAACAATAGCACATGTAGCAGCGGCACAACAACAGTAATATCACAGCAAAAGCATAGCAACAACAATAACACAGTAGTAGCGCAGTAACAGCAATAACACGGCAATCGCTCAACATCAGTAATAACACATAGAAAAACTAGATATGCTGACGTAAATTTTTTTTAAATAATTTATATTAATTTTATGGATAGTGTTAATTTTATTTTATTTTATTCTATACGTTCATACTACGTATTATTATTTTAATTATGCAATTATATATAGCAATTTAGATTTATTGTAATTGAGGGCTATAGGTTTTTTATTGTGTACACTATTATATGCACTACCCTAATTACTTTCATTTAAGAACACAGCGACAGCAATAGCATGGCAACCGCAATAGGACTACGAGCAGCAACATGACAACGTAGCACACCGTACAGTTCCACACCGTGATTCCCCTTGTTATCGAGTGCTTAGCGGCATCTGGCAGTGCAGTGCAACGTAGACAATGTAGTGTAGTGAATCTGGCTCAGATTCATGGTAGACAATTTTTTTCTAGATGAGGCTAAAGATTATTTCGAAGTTTCCGGAGAAAACTAGAAATGTTTTGAGCAAATTAAATTTATCTTTGAACGGAAAGGTGCGTATTTTGGTTGATTAATATGTCATGATTATTATTATAGATATCAGATAATATGTTTCTGTGCTTCGGCCCAAATTGAGATACCGCGGCGTTGAGGCACCGAATTATATTACTGGAAGCTTCTTTTTAACCTGTGAATATGCGAAGCATGGCCATAGGAACGGGCTATTGGAGTGGGACGACTGTGTCGCTCGCTCACGTGCTTTGGAATCGGTATTGGATTCCAAAGGCACAATGATCAATCACTATAGTGATCGTTTTGACGGTTTTATGCTCAGCTGAGTCATGGTTAAAGTGCCTACAACCCGGACTTTTTAACACGTGGATATGCAAAGCATATATAGTCACTATCTTGCTCACTGTGGTGTTAGCAATCGGAAACCAATCGCCACAGTATCGTATCCCTTCGACGTCATGAATGATCTTCAATCATCAGTGAATAGCTATTGAAACTACGAAGCCTCGATTATTTGTTATCTTCGCCGATAATGATGTTGTTGTTGATGTTCAAAATGATGTTCAAATTGAAAGTAGAAATGAAGTTTTCTTTAATAGCAGTATGAGGATTATTGATGCAATTGCGGAAACAACATACTGTATAAATGTGGGTCCTTAATCTCGATATGTTATCAAGTATATATTAAAAATATTATAAAGTAAAAATATTATAAAGTAAAAAAATGTATAAAAGATATACAGACATATCGAGAGTGCTGATCTAGCAGTACGTATATGTCCCACGTACGAAAGTGATAGTATATGTCGCTAGTACTCAACGTAGCCTTCCCTTTGCCATCTGAGTTCTGGTAGCTCAATGGTTAGAGCGTCTAACCGGAGATCAGAGGCGGGTTGCGGGTTCCATTCCCGCCTGGGACTCTTTTCTGAGTTTGCGTTAAAGCTTGAATAGCAAATAATTTACAATGTTGAAATAACTAAGCTGCAAGTCACATTTAATATATACAAAATATGTCAATTGGCCGGCCCAGATAGCTTTCTATTATTCTAAAACTCAAGACATGCACCAGCAACCTCTAATTTATCATGACATTTCATTTTTCAACAAAACGATAGAGACCAAGCCCATCAATGTTCACATGTGACATTTTCACATGTGTTTGTTTCACATGTCCCAAAATCACATGTGCAATTTTCACATGTAAAATCATGTGGAATTTTCGTAAGGGTATGAAACGCTGATATTTGTTTACGGATATTTGTTTTCATATTTATCTGATGAAGGGCTCCGCTAGAAACGTTAGTATTTGTTTAGTATTAGTAAGTGAAAGTGGTCTTACCTCAAAATGATAAAAGCCGCAACTGTCAGTTTCACGCAAGGCGATCTTCAGGCGAAGCGAACCACTTTCACTTATATTCGCTCTACCTTTATGGTATTGAGCACTTTCAACGTTCCGTGAACAACATCACATTCGCTTTAGTATATATATGTATATATATATATATATATATATATATATATATTACAGATGAAACAAGTTGTAGCAGACCAGTTTTGAGGTAAGCGAAAACCTATTATTTGCTCTAACTATATGTTGTTGAGCACTCTTTGCATTTCGTAGACCAAAACCTACACGTATATATATATATATATATATATATATATATATATATATATATATATATATATATATATATATATATATATATATATATATATATATATATATATATATATATATATATATATATACATACACATACATATACATACACATACATATACATACACATACATATACATATACATATACATATACATATACATATACATATACATATACATATACATATACATATATACAGTGTGTATCAAAAAACCGCTACCGGAAGCAACTGTGAATTAGCATTTTTTTTCAAAGAACCCATTGTAATAGTTTGAAGGCTTAGACACCTCTGAGCAACGAATGCGTAAAAAATAACTTGGATTGCATTCGTATTGAAAACTGCTTTCTCTCTTCTTGATTAACGCAGCGCTTGGACCATCTTAATTTCCCATGTGTATAATTTGTTTTTAAATTACAATAGGTCTCTTTAAGAATGCTAATTCATTTTCTAAGGGTAGCGGTTTTTTTTGTACACACTGTACATAGACATAGACATATATATATACAGAGTCTTTATTTCATATTTCCTTTTTTGGTCAAAGGGAAAACTCCAATGTGTTCAGTGATGCACGTATGAAAATGTCGGCGAGTCTTGCCGAAATACAATGCTCCGCAGCATCGACACTTATATTTCTACTCAATGCGCGATCTTAATAATTTGGTTTAATAAGTGTTTACCAAGTTTAAAATTAATTCGTAAGGAGGGAAAGCGCAATAGAAATTTTTTTTAAATATATAAAATGTATCAAATTATTTTAAAATTAAAATTATCAAAAAATTAACTATTAAATATTATTTTATAAAATATTACCGTCTGTACAGCCTTTAGGCCAAAGGCCGTCTTTTTCTCCGTAAGCGTCTATACGAGGTCTTTACCTTTGATAACATTGAATACAGAGTATGATTGTCATACAAGTTGATTTTCTTAAAAATATTTCTATCACTTTGAGCATCCTATCAACGTAGCTATACCATCCCCTACGATAAGCAAATTGTGTTTCATGTAGTTGTTCTTCAAAAGCTTCCTGGGAGATAAACAGTTCTTTCGGAGTCCCTAGCGATGTCAGGCGTTATGCTTATTCCTCTGAAATTCGCCTCTTTTTGGAATATTTATTTATTTAATCTTATTTTTAAATCAAGGATATAGTTACAATCCATCAAGGATATAGTTTCAATAGTTACATAGTTAAAAATATAAAATTAAAAGGTTGCTTTTCATGGGCCGTCTGTTAAAATGTCATAAAGTTCTAAATGTTCCTAACTAATCTACATCTAACATATAAACTAATTAATTAATGCATGCATATATATATGTACAATGTTAAAATGACTCTAAAATAATTAAAGTACAGTATTAAAATAGCTATATAAAATACTAAAATAGTTAAAATACCTATAATATAGCTATATAAAATACTAAAATGGGTAGTCAGTAACATTTGACACTATATTGTTAAGTTCGTTTGCGGGTTGATTATTCCAGAGTCTTGGCACTTAAATAACTAAAACTCCTCTTCATTGCATTGCTCCTCTTCATTCGGTGTCGGGTTTATATTTGCAAGTTTCCAATGGATTGGCCAGTTTAGTTACGACTACAGGAGTAAGTATAACGGCGAAGTCCCTCCATATCCAGTATGGAAACTGATCAGGTCCAGTAACAGTGCGCTTAGTGGAAGAGAGTGTTTTAAACACTTTACTGTCGCGTGGACTAAACGGCGATTGGGATTAGCACACTCGACCTAGGGCCTTCGTTAATAGAAATAAAGCATTTTAATTATGAAAACCGAAACGGATACGATGTGCTCTTTTTCTCTTTCTCTTAGGACGTCGAGGATTTCATGACTCAATTTGATGTTGTAAGTGGGCCTGGATTCTGCGAAATTCTACTGAAAAAGTTGGACAAGAAAAGAGAGAGGTATTGTACTATATATAGACTCGCCTAGAGTCTCTCGTTTAGCCTAGACTTTCTCTTGTTACAGTTTACCGATTAGAGCAATATCGTAGTTTTTATTATAGTTGATATAAAAATGAGACGCTATCTCCTGTCGTTTGAACCAGTGGGAACATTTTCTTGCGGCCGTTCCCGCTGCTACACATACTCTTTCCCCACCACAGTTATTACTGCCCCCAAATTCGACCACACAATCTGTCATACTTTTTCATGCACGTCCACCAACATCATTTATTGCATTTCTTGCGATAAATGCCCTAAAATCTACATCGGTGAAGCTGGGCGACGCTTTCAGACAGGTTTGCTGAACATCTTCGTTCTGTGAGGAATAATGATGTTGACAAACCTGTAGCCCGCCATTTTAACAGCTCTAACCATTTGGTTTCAGACATGAAAGTCTGTGCCATCCTTCCCATCTTAGGTGGTAAGCGCACTTGATTAGATAAGATAATTTGATTGGGTAAGATACTAATTGTTATTGTGACTCTCTTTTGGCATATATATATAAGCCCTATATTTATTTTATTTCATCTCGTCTTACTCTGATGATGAAGGGCTCCACTCGAAACGTTAGTATTTCGTTACTAACATTTTATACCATTTTATACCATGACTTCAATCATCCCAATTGATGCATTTAGAGCTAGCAATCATGAAAATAAGATTCAAAGCTTAAATCATTCTTGAAATATCTTTTCTCAAAGGCCAAATACTTTGTTTTGAGAAATGCAGCGTTAAATTTTAGAAATCAAATGAAATTTAACGATTTGGAAGAAAACAAAATATATTTTCAATTCAGGAAAACTGATTAAATTGAATGTTGAACCAAGCAGCTTGGTAATTTGTGCGAAATCTGATCTATATTTTTTATATACTGGTCAAGAAATAACACATTTATACTCAGATTCAGCGACTTTCTTTCCCATGTTCTTTTGCACGATTTTACAACAGCACTCTTGTACTTTGTAGGAATCTTTTGGTCGAACACCGTCAAACGTTGCAGGAACAGCTAAGGCAAGAAAACGAACCTGCGATGGCTTTACATTTGGCGGTCGTACTGCTCTTTCAGCGCCACACTGGTTGCATGGTTCACGCTCCTGGGAAATGCGTGCCGCAAATTGTCGCATGTTTGGCCGATCACATGTCCCCGGAGCACCACGAACGCATTGTGAAGTATCAAAGTTTGGTCGTGCTACAGCTCACTAAGCGGAGTAAGGAGCATGCGTCGCCGACGGACGATGAGACGTTGGAAAGTAATGGCGGAAAAACCGTCGAGATTTTGCTGGAGGATGAACTTGATACGATTAAAGAGCTTGCGCTGGATAACAAGAAAGGATGCGCGAAAAACGTGCCACCTTAGAACTGATCTTAAGAACGACAAATAAAAGACGACTACCGTAGTCATTGACCATATTGCACTGCTTCGTCATATTATTTGTTGAGTTGTAGAATGTGGCACTAGAAACTAACACGAATTTAATGATCTTTATACACGGTAACCTATCAACAACCATAGGAGCAGGTCTATATTTCATTTATTATTTAAGCTAAAAAGAACTTCACTTTTTTCACTATATTAGACACTACAGGGAGCCCAACTCTGACGCCTGTGCTGTTTTATTCTATATTATGGAAATTCTGATGTTTTATTTAATGAAAGAGACCGCGGCGCTTATATAAATTGCACGCGCGGTAATTTGAACCTCGAAATAGCTTCCACTTGTTGCCACGTGAATACACGTGACGATCACTGAAAGCTGAGACGACACAACACTCATGGGGGAAAACAGTGTGGAAAACACACTCGCGTGTTTTATCAATTATCACACCGCGCCGCGGGGGATCGTCACGCACTTCACGTGGCAGCTGTTTCGAGTTTCAAATTACTGCGCGTCCCGCACGTGCAATTTACATAAGCGCCGCAGTCATCTTTCATTAAAGTCATTAAGTAAAACATCAGAATTTCCATAATATAGAATAAAACAGAGAAACACACCACATGCGTTAGAGTTGGGATCCTGTGATGATGATTGATGATCAACAGTATCAAATGCCTTCTTTAGATCCAGGAATAAAATTTCATTACAGTCAAACCGGACGTTCTCTTGTGAGCAACTTGAAATATTCCCATGCAACATTGCAATTTTGATCTACAAGTTCCTCGATCAACCTGCAACTATATTTAGCCACGTTGCCTCGCAGATTGTTCAGAAGAAAAGAACTTAAGGGCATCTGTTGTAAAATTGACAAAGTATAAAACTACTGTATACAAAAAAAAAGAACTTGGAGGCCTTCCGGTCAAAGAGTATATCTGCGTTTGCAACCGCTGTAACTAAAATCATTTGTAGATAATTATTCTCCTAGAACGGCGGCTAGAAAGCTGGAACTCTAGAAACATATAGCGACACTAAGATTAGCCTGCGACAACAAAATTTCTCCGCTTTCAGAAAACGACAGAGATATGTTTTCCTTGTTGTTGGAAAGTCAGAGAAAAGCTATGAATACGTCGCAAGGAGACGAAGTTCCCGTCGCGCAGCCTATCATCGACAGTACAAATGTCTATACTTCTTTAGATAGTACGTCGAAAGTCGTAACGGTAAATCAGATTACTAGTGTTTCGCCCATTCGAAGTAGGACCGGCAGACATACGAAAAAGAGAACAAAGCTAGTATCAGTCTATCCAGAGAGCACGAGTTCTGATGATTTGAGTTCTGGCGAATTCCAAGATGTTGAAGTGGCCGACACCAAAACGGCTGTGGAGTAGATTCACTGCACTTCAATTACATGAGAATCTTTCTTGCTGTGTCGTAAATTCAATTGGGTGTTGTTTTTATAACATAACTTTCGTCAAAAAAGTGAACTTTAGACGGGTCAACTGATGACATGTACATTACAGCATTTGCATGTCATTTAAACAAAAGAGAAGCACATTAGAATGATTTGTATGTCAATAACACCGAAAGAAGGACAATAGCGCTATTTGAACATCATTTGTGCTTGTAAGTTGGTTCTATATTAACAACACCTTATAATATATTCCGTAAAGTGAAAATCAATGGGACGAAACAAAGAACAATTGCATGAACTTATTAATCATTAACATTTTCACAACAACAATAGCAAAAAATCAAATGACATTTAACAACAACAAATATTCATTAATATAAAGGCGGAAAATGTGGTCCCGTTGCACTCAGCTGCGTTCTGATATGTATACATAATTAACCATGAAAACATATAAAAGTATAGTTGAAAGGACCTTATTACATTTGAACAGAAGACAACAACAGCAAGTGCAATGGCAGAGCGAGTGAGAAATCGAATTGGACAAGAAGACAAGGAAAGATTGGTACGTGCTTTTGAAGCACCGGATCAAGACTACATAGCGATAGCAGATAATTTGGGCATAAACCGTTCAACAGCACGAGGAATCATTGCCCGATATTTGCGAGAAAATAGGGTTGCTGACAGACCACGTGGAGGGCGAAACAACGTCAAAGTTGATGAAGAAATGAGGAGGTGTCTGGAAGCAATTCTCAACGAAAACTGCATGCTAACATTGACAGCTATCAATGCAGAGTTACAACGACGTCTACCAGAAAAGCCATTTGTCTGTGACCGCACCATATCGAAGCATTTAGAAGGCATGTTGTTTACATTGAAGTTAGCCCATCGAGTGCCAGCAGAACGCAACAGACAGGATGTTATAGAACGCCGTCACGAGTATGCACATTGGTTTCTAGAAGAAGCTAATTTGCACCACACAGTATTTATAGATGAGTGTGGATATAACATTTGGACAGCGAGAAGTCACGGTCGCTCGCGTCGGGGGACAGAGCCTACCGTCAAGTATGCGGTCAAAAAGGAAGAAATATAACCATATGCTTGGCCATTTCACCAGTTCTAGGTATCATACACCATGTTATCCAAATGGGTGGTATGACACGTGAATTATTTACGGAATTCCTCAACAATACAGCCCAACAGTTGAATGATGAAGAAACGCATTACCTAATATATGATGGTGCACCAGCTCATAGAGGAGCAGCCGACCCAACTGATGATATCCATGTAAAGATGCTCCCTCCTTACAGCCCGTTCCTGAATCCTGTAGAACAAGCCATCAGCTGCCTTAAAGCCAACATTAAGGCAGACATTGCCCGTCCTGACATTCAACTTCGTCTGAATGACAGGCAAGCGGCAAGAAATGCACAACTACCATTGGGTGAATATCGGAAACAAATATTGATAGCAGCTGCTGAAAGAAATCTGCACAGCATAACCGTACCGAAATGTACTGCATGGGCCAGACTTATGCAGACATACTTGCCACGATGTCTTGCAAGAGAACACATCCAGGGCTAAAAACTATTCGGTTGCATTTTGGCTGTTGTGTGAACACACAAACATTAAATCTATATTTGTTAGCACGCGACTTCTGACTTTGCACGCCTTTATATTAATGAATATTTGTTGTAGTTAAATGTCATTTGATTTTTTGCTATTGTTGTTGTGAAAATGTTAATGATTAATAAGTTCATGCAATTGTTCTTTGTTTCGTCCCATTGATTTTCACTTTACGGAATATATTATAAGGTGTTTTTATAGAACCTACTTACTAGCACAAATGATGTTCAAATAGCGCTATTGTCCTTCTTTCGGTGTTATTGACATACAAATCATTCTAATTGCTTCTCTTTTGTTTAAATGACATGCAAATGCTGTAATAACTAAAGTGTTTTCCGCTGGCGTCTCAACCAATCAGGTACAAGTAATTTTCCCTGAATTTAGGAAAAATGCCCTCATTAGCCAACAATATTCGAGTAATTTTTCCCTCTGTATGATTACAGCCAAAAGTCGTACCGGTCAAAGAAAAGCCAAAGATTAGCCCTCTACGATTTTCTATAGTTGGACAAGATTAGTCCACGTCTACGCCAGAGTGAGCAGAGTGTTGCATAACATGCAACGCAGTGGGCTTGACAAAATAACCAGTTTAGAGTTACATCCACAAGATGTAAAAGACAATGTTTCACGATTAGTTTCGTTACCCATGAAAAATGGCCAACCACTCCGGTGGAACCAATTTTATCCTAGCACAACTCAATCAACGAAACTGGATCGTAACTGCGAGAGAATAAATACAAGAAGGGGAGAAAGCCTGCAGTTAATGTAAAAGGAGAATAAATGCGCCAAGCAAGTCATGGCACCGTTACCAAGCGTAAGGTTGCGTTTTACGTATCGTCCGTTTGACCAGACCGCCGTTGATTTAGCAGGACCGTTTATCACTAAACAGGGTCGTGGAATTAGACGTCAGAAGAGGTTGTGCGTATTCACCTGTTTATCCGTAAGAGCTGTCCATCTAGAACTGGCCTGAATGCATTCACTCGTTTTACAAACCGTACAGGAGTACCCATGGAATTGGAGATCGTGAGTGATTAAGTAACGAATTTCATTGGAGCTGCAAATGAATTAAAAAACTCCTAAATCAGCTGGACGAGAAGAAGATACAGCAAACTACGGTGGATAAGGGAGTCAAGTGGATCTTCAATCCGCCAGCTGCTCCACACTTATGAAATTATGGTGAAAGCCGCTGAACAAGCTGTCTATGGAGTGTTGGGAAATGGCAAAGTCACTGACGAAGAATTAATTACCGCCTTTTGTGGAGTGGAAGACCACTAACATATCAGACTGCTCATTCATGCGACGACTCGCCTGTTACTCCATTTTCCACATGGGCAGTGACTTTGCTCCTGAAACTGAACTGACAACGTTCAACCCTAGTAAGCGGTGGAGAAAGGTTCAAGCATTAATCTCAAGAGTGTGGCGAATACCTGCCACTATCCGAATACCTGCCACTATTACGAGCGCGTCCTAAATGGAATTAAATTGTGTCTGATTTGAAACTTGACGATGTTGTGCTGATACTTCAACCTGATTTACCGAGAGGACGTTAGCCCCTTGGTGTCGTATCAGTGACGCCATTTCCACACCCACGTAGCAAACGTTTCGTGTGGACTTAGGTCATTCATTAGACCCATCCACAAACTCGTGCCATTGGTAATTGAACGTTAATAATAATAATAATAATATACAAATATTTATATAGCGCTGATTCCGTGTAGTCCATTAGCGCTTCACATCATATAAAATAGTTAGATTAGTCTAATTAAATAAGAAAGGTCAAGGTTCATAAAAAGCAGTCTTAAAAAGATGAGTTTTAAGAAGTTTCTTAAAAATTTCTAATGAATTTCCAGGCGTTCTAATGTTACTTGGTAGAGAGTTCCATAATGTTGGTGCTGCTACCGAAAACGATCTATATCCATAGCCACGTAAGTTGTAACGTGGCGTATCTAGATAATTCTTTGTGGAGGATCTCAAGAGGCGCTTGGGTGTGTAAAATCGCACGAGATCTTGTAAATATATAGGAGCGGTCTTATTAATACATTTAAAAGTTAGCAGTAGTATTTTAAATTGAATTCTATACTCGACTGGCAACCAGTGTAGTTCTTTAAGCCGTGGGATGACATGATCATATTTTCGAGATAAGGTAATCAGTCTAGCTGCAGCGTTTTGGACACTTTGAAGTTTCTTTATCAATCGATTTGGCAAACCATAGTATAATGAATTGCAAAAATCTAGCCTCGATGTGATGAAAGCATGCACTAATATAGCACATGACTGTGTAGAAATGTATTTCCTTATTTGGCTGAGACTCCGTAGATGAAAAAATGCTGATTTACATGTAGCGTTTATCTGGTTTTCCATAGACATGGTTGGATCCAAAGTCACGCCAATATTTTTGGCACACGTTGTAGGTGTGATGACTTCGTCACAAACTAACACAGATGTAATAGGTGGTTGGGGACGATGATGAGCACTAAGAATCATAAGTTCCGTTTTGTCCCTGTTCATTTTTAACATATTTTGCAGCATCCAGTTATCAATGTCACATACACATGCTTCAAGCCTTGATTTTGCCAACTCAGCTTCACCAGCCACTGACGATTTAAATGCAATATATATTTGTGTGTCATCAGCATAAAGGTGAAATCCAATATTATGCTTACGGATTACATCTGCAATAGGTGCTGTGTATAATAGAAAAAGAACAGGCCCCAACACCGATCCCTGAGGAAGACCAAAAGGCATGTCTCGCGAGCTGGATCGACCACCATTGACACTAACAAAGTATTTCCTTTCAGAGAGATATGATGAAAACCATTTGAGCACACCGTCTTTAAAACCAAATCTACGAGATAACCTTGATATGAGGATGGTATGATCTACCGTATCAAAGGCGGCAGACAGATCTAGCAAAAGAAGAATGACCGACTGTTGGTTGTCTAATGCACGCATGACATCATTATGAACTCTAGTCAGTGCAGTTTCAGTACTGTGATATGGTTTGTATGCAGATTGGAATACTTCATTAAGGTTTTCCTGATTGACATGGGTGTTAACTTGACAAGCAACAGTCTTTTCAATTGCCTTAGACACAAATTTGAGATTAGATATAGGTCTAAAACTCTTAAATTCTTCATGATCGAGAGAAGATTTCTTTAAACTTGGGTTTAGGACAGCAACCTTCTGACAAGAGGGCATAACACATTCAATCAGTGATAAGTTAACCATCTTTGTGATTATAGGGAGCAGTATATGAATGCAACGTTTTAAAACTGAGGCAGGAAATGGATCCAAATCACATGATTTAGAAACTATTTGCTTGATCAGACTAGACAGTTGATCCTCGGTGACAGGGGTAAACTGAGCAAACTCTGTTGTAGATGGATAACAGTTATCATGATTTGTATTAGATATCGGGATCTGCGCCGTTAAATCATCTCTGATTTTGGTTATTTTATCACTGAAAAAATCAGCAAAAGCATCAGCTAGCTTCTGGGTGGAATCATAACTTGGGTACACCTTATCAATTTTTCTGTGAAGCATTTTGTTGACAGTATCAAAAAGGATCCTCTGATTATTCTTATGTTCATCGATTTTAGCTGAGTAAAAAGACATCTTTGAATTAAACATAGCAGTATTAACTTCTTGACATTTCTTTACGTACTTTTCTCGATCCATTGGTAACTTAGTAACACGCCATCGACGCTCTAAACGTCGCTTCGTTACCTTTAACTGATAGATTTCGTCAGTAAACCATGGAGAATATGGACGTAAAGTTACCATCTTTTTTTGAACTGGAGCATGGGATTCAAGTAGTGATTTCAAGATATTATCATAATTTGCCATTAAGTCAGCAGCAGACATGTCCGAATCACAGACAAGATTTGAATTTGTGATGTCAGTGCATAAATCGTCATAGTTAATATTTTTCAATTTCCTATAAGAAATCTGCATTTGCGGGTGACTTCGTTTTTGAAGATGGATTTTTGCATTGACTGCAAAATGGTCTGAAATTCCCGGATCAACCAGTTAAGAGAATTAAAGGTCACACTAGGAAAGAACTTGCCAGTGTGGGAAAAGAGAGAGAGTTTATTTATAATTTATGTTACCGAGCGAAAAGACTGGAGAGAGAAGACATCGAGGTCGGAGAGGAAATTCGAAAAAGGATAACGAGCTTTGTATAAACCTGTTTTTATTTTAATAAATAATTCTGAAAAGTTACCCGAATGTCGGAGTTAGATCATATAGAGTTAACGTACAGCCGCGTCTTTGGGACGAGGTTTATAGTATAACCATAGTGCTACTTAACCATGCCAATAACTACTAACCCCAAAACAACTTAGATGCTAACCCCTCGCCTAATGAGTTTTCTAACCCCTAGCCGTCTTCCTAGCTCCCGGCAGTAGTGATAGATCAAATGGATACTGCCTCATTAAATATTCATTAGGTCTTTCGAATTTTTGGATGACGTCATGACTCCTCGTCTTCCTGGAGGAGCCTTAACCCTAATTATTTATTCAGATTACGTCATTAAACCTTCAGGACCCCTAACCTTAGCTTGTGTACCTGTACACGACCTGTCTCCATATCCCTCGCGTACCCTATATCCCCAACCGAGGACTTTAAAATCCCCAACCGAGGACTTTCCGATCCATTACGTCATTTTGATATGTCATTCCCGATTAGCCGCCGACTCCTTCCGATGATGGCATTACATCATCAATGGTCGCTCATTAGATGTCTTAATGATATAAGAAATGCCTTCGTATTTATTCACTTTATGGCCATATGTCATACTCATTGTGGGAGAGTAGGCAACCCGAAAGCAGTGCATGCGCCATGGATATGATTTGGGACGAACTGAGGAGAAATAACGTAGACATCGATAAAGATACACTATGGTTCTACATCAATAAAGTAACTTAGAGACTTGTACGACTAATTCTTAGCGTTCAACTTAATGCAGAATCTTTTCATCTTGTTTACGAAGAAATGCATGTGAATAATTTTGGCCGAGTTATTGCCTATCTTACATTCGTACATCGGTTAAGCGATTCCTGCGATGAAGAAATAGCGAAGAACGATCGAAGATTTCAAACACAGAAAACAATATATATAAACTATATATCGGTTTTGTTGATGGACTTCGTTAATGTTGTCGTGCATTTTGTTACGTTGCTAAGACTGATACATTTGAATAATTTGACTGAGAGCACATGTTACAGACAAAGAAAACGGTCATCAAAAGATATTTATACGATCGCCTTTACGTTTAAATAGATATATATATATTCGACAGATATACGAAGATATGAACCGAATCCAATTCGTCTATTTACTATAATCTCTGTGATACGTGATCGCTTAGATTCGACTTAAACCACTGAATTGAACGAGTCAAAGCCGTACGAAGAACGATTTTGGTTCGTATTGACTTCTCAACTACGAAGTGAAGGTTGAATACACACACGGACAATAGCCGATGGGTGCAACTCACAAATATTTGTATGTCTTGGGAATATTTAATTAACTTTAAAAATATGTACTTTGAGGGTACACACTAGGATTTTATGGGTAAACATTAGTCAGTATCGGATAATGAGGGATATACTAAGCGTGCAAGTTCAAGCGGAAAATCGATGTTGCCATAGCGAATCCAGGTCGCGTCGAAAAATGGATTAGCGAAGGGGTTACCATAGCGAAACGACGCACTTGGTGCGACAAAGAAGACTATCTTCTGAAGACATACTGAATTTAATAATATTTATTTCAGAACATATACATCGATAAGGTCGGCTTCTCATGAGAGTACAAATCTATAATTGTCATTATACGAACTCGTGGACTGAAAATCGGATTCAATATACGCTTCTTTCCCCTCGCGAAGAATAAAAGTTGTCTCCTTGTCGGAGCTTTCCGAAGTGCTTTCGTCTCCCAAAATGTCTAGCTGTATTTCTTCGGTTCTCACACGAGTTTGTCCGCTTGCGCATCGTCGATAGTGTTATCCATAATGGCTGTGTATGTCAACATTCGTCGCAAAAGAAATTTCCTTTGAATTACAGCAGCATTAATACCTTCATTCTTCATCAATTAAACGTTTCATAGTTTTCCAAATCTCCCGATGAGTACTATCTCGCCCAAAACCTTTTAATAATCTAAGATGTTTTTTGTATATTTTCATAAATTCCTTCGTATATTCAGGTACCAAAGCATTATAAACATGTTTTGTGGCTCCGGTTCCCCTGCATTGTTTTATCAATCGACGCGTCACGTATAGGGTCCATATTTTGGTAAACTTGTTTAGTATAAATTCCCATGGATTGATGCCCTCTTCTTCCGATTCTTCGTAATTTTCGCTACCTTCCTCATCCGTCAGTGCATGGTGTTCTTCCTCCGTCTCTTCTCCAGTTTCCTCGTCCGTGTAAGATTTCATACTTTGCCCCTCCAGCTCATCGTTTGTGTACAAGTCGTCATCTGTGGCAGAGGAATTACTAGTGAGAGATCCATTGACGTTAGGGTTGATTGTACAGAGTGACCTTCTCCATGGATTTTCTTCATATGACGATAAAGGTGCTCTTTTCTAGAAAGAGCCTTTCGACAAATGTCGCACTGATGAAACATCGTTACACATTCGCAATTGAACACAGAGTGAATCTAATTGCTATATTATCGATAATTTATAAGACATCTAACATGAATGGTTATATCTCAAGAGGCCCTCAGCACCTACAAACACCCCTCACGCTCCTTCATTACACCTCAAACATCCCATAAATTCCCCAAATAACCCTCATTCGCCCCCAACACCCCTCAAACGCCTCCAACACCCCCAATATGCCCCCCTAAACACCCCATTAGGCCCCCAACACCACTTCGAACTCCAGAATCAATGATTGAGAATGATTCAAATGATTCTGCAGTAAGATTCAATTCGGTGTTTCTCAAACTCCATCATTACCCCTCAAACGCCCCCTAAATACCCCCAAATAACCCTCATGTGCCCCA
Source organism: Chrysogorgia sp. JL179-B06 (assembly GCA_035772405.1). NCBI lineage: Eukaryota > Metazoa > Cnidaria > Anthozoa > Scleralcyonacea > Chrysogorgiidae > Chrysogorgia > Chrysogorgia sp. JL179-B06. Next base: position 4,147,046 of record JAYKKM010000193.1, on the reverse strand, counting down.
ACACCACAATATGCCCCCAAAAATACTCCAAACGCAGAGAACACCCCAAGTGGCCCGACGGGCATTTTTCGTGGCCTTGTAGCCCGTTTGAGAAATACACCTACTATCCCCGCTCACCTTCATGAATACCTCTCACTCCCAAATCACCCATCAACCCCCTCAAATCGCCATATAGCCGAAATTGTGGTAGTATCGTCATGTTTCGCGCACCAATTGGTAAAACTTCATGTTATATTAAAATAGATATCCTAAAACTAATCCAACCCTTAATCCTAACCCTAACCCCCGCCTTAAGTGTTTTCCTAATCCTAACCCCCCTATAGATAGTATAATATATATAGAGCTTAAAAGACAATTTTTGTTATAGTATTAGCACGTGTTAAATTTGTGATGAAAAGCTCCAGCCTTGGAAAACACGAATACAATTTATTATTATTACTATATAAACATAAACATCGTCTCGACAATGCTACTTCAGATAACACTAATACAGGTCCTGTATTCTACTGGTAAGGCAACTCGAGATGCTAACCTTAATTCATTCTCTGAGAAATTTTTACTGATATTGAAGGTCGATATATATTGTGTTGTTTTGCCCAGAAGCAAGTTTATTTTATCATCAACAATACAAAATCAGTTTAAAAACCAGTTTATTTAAATATCGGAATACGTAATTCAAAAAGCAAAGTTGAAGGGACATGAATTTAAGCTTAGCTCGTAGGGTTCTACTAAATATATCAAACATTCACTTGGAAAATCTATGGCCAACTATAACTATAATAAAATAACTGTTTGGGTGTTATGCTTTAGGTGTGGCGGTATGAGATTTCTAATCTAGAATTATGTAACCGATTATTAATGGGCAGTGCAAGCAAACACTTTGCTTTGAAATGATTGTTGATAACATTATGCGATCATCAGGCAACTGCTGTCAGTTCCACTATTCTTAAAATATACTGGCTATGACCTATGTCATTATGTTGAGTTGGTGTCTAGTTATATGTCGGCACTTCGAGAAAAATTCTGATCGTTTGTTTAGGAAATGTTTCTTCTTTGCCTTTATTAAAAGTAATTTCTCCTCCAGGCACAAATTGCATCTTTTCGACACAGGTTTATATGCCGCAACTCGTTTGATTATAGACCACTTAATGCTGAAGTCTTTGCTCTCTTTTTCAGATTCCAAACATGTTTGGACAGTTGTCGTTTGAATATTTTATGTTTCGAAAAGACTTCAAGTGGTTTCCATATCTTTGCTTAAACTCGTTAGCTGTAATGCCGATGTAGCTTTTCCTTTCTCCGTTGTCTTTCGTTGTTACGTCGACCATGCATTATTAATAAGTTTTTTAAATATATTTCAAAAACTCGTTAATATTCATTAACCAAATTGTCCAATCACAATTCCGTATTTAGTCACGCGCAAGGCTTTTATACCTGATAACACCATGAATACTAATCAGCATGAAAATTATATAAAGTCTTTGCGAACTTTATATAAAATTCCTGCAAATTTGCATTTCATACATCAACTCAAAGACCATATTTGCATACCCAACTATGCGAATCGAAAACAAATCGATTTACATTGTTCTAAATCAACCCAATTTACCTCTAATAGAAAATAAAAACCAGTACACTCCCTAGTGATTGCAATCAATTGTTTTTGAAGCAATTTAAAACACTCGAACTCGCGTTTTATCATATTTAAAATGCTCCTTCTCGTGTTTTAAATACTACATATATTCAAATACGTATATGGAAAAAGTGACTGCCCCAACCGGGAAACGAACCGTGGTCTCCGAATCAATGTTTCGGCGCTCTGACCTTTGAGCTAATGAGACACGGTCAGAACAGTCACTGATTTCTCCATATACGTATTAATTCGCCGCTTTCACTTAAACACCAACAGGCAGACATCGCATCTAACCATAGCGTGGTGCAAGGCCTCTCGAGCGCACTTCCCAAAGTAGCGAAGCGATACACGACTTCTTGTATACAGATGGCTTTAAGAATAATAATTAATATGAGAGAGGATTTAAATATAGTCAAATACGTATATGGAAAAAGTGACTGCCCCAACCGGGAATCGAACCCTGGTCTCCGACTTTTTCCATATACGTATTTGACTATATTTAAATCCTCTCATATTAATTATTAATTACTACATATATATATATATATCACCAAAAACATCAAAGGCCATCAACAAACCAACCCCATTGCACCCGACCTTCCGTCCTTCGAGAAATTTCTCAATACGCAGTGCCTAAAATAACGTAACCATTTTTAGAAAAATGACGTAATTATTATAAGACCGAGAATATAAGAGACTGGGTACATATTATTTTTCAGTGATACGATTCGGAGTTTATAATAGACTTCCTAATTATTCTTTTTCAATGGTTTTTAAATTCAAAATCATATTTAACACTAGCGAAATCTCAATCTGTAAAACATGTATATTTATTAACCCACAATGTTTTCTGCATCCGATGCAGTATATTATGCCATAATAATGAACTCTCTTCCTCGCTTCGTTCTACTCTAAAATCCCGGCCCGTAAACTCATTCTGTTCATTCTTAAATCAAATTAAAAAATTACGTAATAATTTCCACTGCGTATCATCGTATCCCCGTATCATCGTATCTCCCCAAAATCATACTTATGCTCAGTCCCTAGTATAATGCAATGGACAGTTAAAAACTAAGTAATAATTTCTGTGGTGTATGACCGCAAGGCCTTGTGGGCAGGACCACGAGGAAATAGATGGAGTTTATGTTATTGTTGATAGTGTGAGAAGTTCATTAAAATACGGTATTATTGGCATACAAGAACTTAACAATTGGCGACGAGGATAGGATCAGTAAGCGGAGAAAAGTTCACTGATTAACATTTGCAACTGTTGAAAACGAGTGATTAACGTATGCGATAATATTTCCATTTCCATAACACAGAAACGACGACTGAGTCTGAAGTGATACGAAATGACGAGCTCTATCGGTAAACTGGAGGCATTTGACGAAACCTGTGAGGACTGGATGACATATGTGGAAAGAGTAGAACAATATTTCCTAGCGAACGATGTCGAAACGAATAAGAAAGTACCAGTTCTGCTGACTGTTATCGGAGGTAAGACGTATAGTTTATTACGTACATTGACATCTCCAACGAAGCCATCAGCGAAAACATTTGATGAAATCATAGCAATCCTCCAAGGTCATTTGTCCCCAAAACCCCTGATAATTGCGGAAAGATTTCGATTCCACAAGCGAGATCAACGCGAAAATGAAGGTATACACTCGTACGTTGCTGAACTTAAGAAACTATCTGAGCATTGCGAATTTGGTACAAATTTGGGCCACTCATTACGAGACCGAATCGTTTGTGGCCTACATAACGAAGCTATTCAAAAACGCTTACTTGTAGAAACAAATTTAACATTTGACAAAGCTGTGAAGTTGGCGGTTGCGATGGAAACTGCCACAAAAGATTGTATGGAATTGAGAGGGAAACCGAAACCAGAAATCGAAGTAAACAAAGTCAGTAGCGAAGACCGCAAGCAACGTAAGTGTTATCGCTGTGGAAAAGATGGCCATGATGCGCCAGAATGCTATTTTAAAGATCAATACTGTAGAAACTGTGGTAAAAAGGGCCATGTCAAACGAGTATGTCGCTCCAAGCCAATCAACACATTTCCCACAGTCAAGTCAGGCTTATCTAAGAAAAAAGAGAGAGACCTAAATAATATCCAAGATGAAAGTGACAGTGATGATACTTTGGCATCCCTAGAGCTACACAAAGTCGACAAGAATAACAGTAGTACTATCATTTGGGTTACCCCTGAAGTAAATAGGAAACCTCTTCGAATGGAACTGGACACTGGCTCAGCAGTATCCGTTATTCCATATAGTCAATACAACACTATGTTCAAGTCTGCAAAGCTGCATCGAACAAGTACCACCCTCAAGACATACACAGGGGAGAAAATTGAGCCAGAAGGAATGCTCAATGTCGAAGTGAAATATAAAGGAGAGTCACACCAACTTAACTTATATGTAGTTAAAACACAAGGGCCTGCCCTCCTTGGCCGTGACTGGTTACAGAGCATTGCACTCGACTGGAAAGCTATTAAAGCCCTGTCAACCAGTATCTCAAGTTCCCAGGGTTCACCCACCAGACTCCAAGAGATCTTGGATAAGTATGCTGAAGTTTTTAAAGAAGGTATTGGTATGTTAAAGAATACAAAGGCCAAACTCACATTGCAAGAAGACAGTCAGCCCAAGTTTTGTAAAGCAAGACAAGTGCCATATGCTCTTCGCCCCAAGGTGGAAGCTGAGTTAACGAAATTACAAAATGAGAACATCATAACCAAAGTGGAATGGAGTGAATGGGCATCACCAGTTGTTCCAGTGCTAAAGAAGAATGGAAATGTCCGACTCTGCGGGGATTTTTAAAACGACCATTAATCCAGTTCTACAAGTCCAGCAATACCCTCTTCCAAGAATTGATGATATTTTTGCTTCCCTTGGAGGTGGACAAAAGTTTAGCAAACTTGATTTACGCCAGGCTTATTTACAGATGGAAATGGAAGAAGAGTCAAGGAAGCTTCTTACCATCAACACACACAAAGGGTTATTCCAGTACAACCGACTTGTCTTTGGTGTGGCAGCAGCCCCTGCGATCTGGCAACAGGCAATGGATCAAGTATTGGAAGGAATTCCACAAGTGCAATACATTCTTGATGACATGATCATTTCTGGTAAAACAGAGCAAGATCACCTCAACAATCTGGAGATGGTTCTCAGCCGTTTACACAAGCATGGTCTGAGGGCTAACAGCAGTAAATGTGAGTTCTTCCAAGATAAGATCGAATTCTGTGGTCACGAGATCAGTCAAGATGGCTTACACAAGTCTCAGAAGAAGGTCGAGGCCGTTGTAAATGCTCCACGCCCTGAGAATGTCTCTCAAGTCCGTTCCTTTATTGGTCTTATCAATTATTACCAACATTTCCTGCCAAACCTCTCCACCTTGCTTCAACCTTTAAACAAGTTGTTAGAAAAAGGCATTGAGTGGAAGTGGACCCCCGAGTGCGAAGAAGCCTTTGTTCAAGCCAAGAAACTAATTGCTTCAGAAGAAGTTCTTGCACATTATGATCCACAACGACCCATAAAGCTTGAATGTGATGCTTCGCCATATGGCTTGGGGGCTGTCTTAACTCAAGTCATGGAAGATAACACAGAACGCCCCATCGCATATGCCTCAAGGACTCTTACAAAGGCAGAGAAAAACTATTCACAGATAGATAAAGAGGCGTTGGCTCTTATATGGGGTGTGAAGAAATTCTATACTTACGTATTTGCAAGAAGATTTACACTCCGTACTGACCATAAACCTTTAACAGCCATCTTTAATCCTGCAAAAGCCATTCCAGCAACAACAGCAGCCCGCCTTCAAAGATATGCCTTGTTCCTCACAGGGTTCAACTACGATATTGAATATCGCAGTTCGACAAATCACTGTAATGCTGATGGGTTATCCCGACTTCCTCTGGAACCAACTACAAAGATGCCAGAGCAAACCGAAGATGCCGTTCATGCATTTCAAGTGTCACAGTTCAATGTTCTACCCGTCACACACCAGAAAGTAAGAATAGAAACTCAAAGAGACCCCACACTAGTTAAAGTTTATGAATCCACAATGAAAGGTTGGAATAAGGAACAGACACCCACCATGGCACCATTTTATTCTAGAAAAGATGAACTAACTGTCCATCAGGGATGTATCATGTGGGGGAGCAGAGTTGTGGTGCCAACCAAGTTGCGAAGTCAAGTTCTGGAAGTACTACATGAAAGTCATATCGGTGTAGTCAAGATGAAAGCACTAGCGCGAAGCTACATTTGGTGGCCTGGAATCGATCACGATATTGAAGAACTGGCCAGAGGATGCAATGGATGTCAACGTGTTCAACACGCTCCAAAGTGTTCTCCACTTCATCCGTGGGAGTGGCCGTCAACCCCATGGCAACGTATTCACATTGACTACGCTGGGCCATTTCTTGGTATGATGTTTTTAGTGGTCGTAGATGCTTCGTCTAAGTGGCCAGAAGTGATTACAATGCACTCAACAACAGCACTCAAAACTATTGAAGCACTCCGCGTAATATTTGCAAGAAATGGTTTGCCTGAGCAGCTGGTCAGTGACAATGGGCCACAATTTATTGCTGAAGAATTCCAACTATTTCTGAAGAAGAATGGAGTGAAACATATCACATCAGCTCCCTACCATCCAGCAACCAATGGCTTAGCAGAAAGGTTTGTCCAGACGATGAAGCAATCCCTGACATCAATGAAGAAAGGTCCAGGATCGACTCAGACCAAGCTTTCCAAATTCTTGATGAAGTACAGAAATACTCCACATAGCACAACTGGTGAAACCCCTGCAAAACTATTCATGGGACGAATTCTCCGCACAAGGCTGGATCTCATAAAACCAGACCTCAGAAAACATGTTATTTGCAACCAGGAGAAGCAGGCTAAAGCAAAGTCCAATGGTTCATCTGGGGAAGTACGGCAACTGTATGTTGGCCAACCAGTAAGCGTGAGAAATTACAGAGGGAAGGAGAAGTGGATACCAGGAATCGTACACGCTCGGACAGGACCTGTATCATATCGAGTCGAAATTGCACCGAATGTGATATGGAAGAGACACATAGACCAGCTGCTTAGTTCAAGTGTCAAAACAGCTACTGCAGATTCAGTATTGGAAATACCAGTGATGTCCTACGAATCTGTTACAGAAGATAAGACAACACACATACAACCATGTCAAAGGAATGATGATCCGACATTGCAACCAGCATTGTCCATGCAAGACCAGGACAATTCTGAATCAGAACCAATACCTACAAGGCGTTATCCAGTTCGGATACGACAAGAACCAGAAAGACTATAAATATATATATAATTAAGAAGACTGAAAACATTTGCTATAATGGAATATATATATTTGATTCGGACACGTTCATGTTTTGTTGTTACAGCATATTGCTTGTAACCTAAATAATAGAAAGGGAGGAATGTGGTGTATGACCGCAAGGCCTTGTGGGCAGGACCACGAGGAAATAGATGGAGTTTATGTTATTGTTGATAGTGTGAGAAGTTCATTAAAATACGGTATTATTGGCATACAAGAACTTAACAATTTCCACTGCGTATCATCGTATCCCCGATAAAATCATACTTATCTGCAATTTGTTAACGGCAGACGAAGTGATACCCGTCTCTAGTTAGTATAATGCAACTGACACTTAAAAAATTACCTAATAATTTCCAATGCGTATCATCGTATCCCCGAAAAATAACAAGTATTAAAGTGGCCGGGTATTCTATAATCGCTCCCCTGATGGTAGCACAGCATTTTAACAAACAAAACTAATGTTTCATTCGAACATCTGTATCGCTGATTTAGCTAATCCAAGATCGGTAAATAAAACACATTTATATAAAATAACATTTATATAAAATAACATTTATCACATTGTATTCCAGAAATTATGTACCAAGACGACCTGCAATCTCCTTTTGTTTGAGAAAATTAATATGTGAACCCACTCTGGCACGGTATTGTTCAATTGTCACTCCCATCTTTGGGTTATAAATACAAATATAAATATACATGAATAATGAATATATGTAGAGTTGAAGGATATAGTTTTATAAATACAAATATAAATATATTAAGTACATGTATTTTCTAATCCTGCCTCAACTATTGATGAGAAAAATTGTCTGGCATTAACATCAGTAAAATTATAAGAGTACTGGAAGTTCGTATGCTACCAATAAATTGTGTGAGATAAAATACTGATGTTTCAAGCAAGATCTTAGATGCCTATATTAGATTTAAAGAGATCTTGCTCAAAGCATTAGTATTTTGTTCCAAATAATTTAACAGTACACCAATTTTTAGGTTGTTAAATTGATAAAGCTGACAGTACTTTATACTTTATTAAGTGTTCCCAACGGGGCTTTTAAACACTAATTTACAAATGTAAAATCTAATACCTAGTTTCTAATAACATGGCATAATATATTTACAAAAGTTAAAATACTGTTTTAAGAAAGTGGTGTTTAAGTTTACTTAGTGACTTTGCACTCTTAATGTCATCTGCTAAGTTATTCCATAATTTAACAGCTCTATACGGAAAAGATCTTTGACCTGAAGCTGATTTACAAAGTGGTATTTGCAAGAGCCCGCTGCTACGGGTTTTACGAGAATGTATTTCGGACCGTTTAGAAAACTTATCGCATAAGTACGAAGGAGCAAGGCCATTCATACATTTATAAGTCATAATTAACTCTCTAAACAAAAGATGTTCTTTGATTGGTAGCCAATTCAACTGACGCAGAACATGCGTAATATGATCATATTTCCTTGTCATAGTAACTAATCTACCAGCAAAATTCTGAACAGATTGAAGTTTTTTAACATTTGTAGCTGATGTGTTTGACCATACCGAGGAGCAATAGAACAGTTTACTGAAGACTAAAGTTTTGATGAATAAACAGAGTGTATTGTGATCAAAACTATCCTTTACCCGATTGATTTGGCAAAGTTTCGACATACACGAGGAGACAAGTTTGCCTATATGATAATCATAAGTCAAATGAGAATCAAATGTGATTCCCAGATCCTTCACAAAAGACTCTGGCTTAATCTGCTTCCCTAGGAATGAAAGTGACATCTCGACGGGTAGCCTTTGTAACAGCTGACGCGTGCCCACAAGGAGGAATTTGGGTTTTCCCGGATTGATTAAAACACCATTCAGCTACACGGCGTAGGTCGTCCTCTAGATGCTTTTTGGCCATGTCTGCGTCTTTTATCGAAAAAGACATAAAGACTTTTGAGTCATCAACGTAAGACTCCATGCGACAGGATTGAGGTGCCAGCGAAAGATCGTTCATATATATGCAAAACATCAATGGAGACAAAATCGCACCCTGTGGCACACCGTGAGCAATGGGAATGGATGATGACACTGTAGATCCGATTCGAACACGTTGAGTTCTTCCGGTCAGGTAACTCCTAAACCATTTTACGGTTGAAGGGGAGGCACCCATGCCACGTAACTTTTGCAGTAATATAAGGTGGCTTATGCTATCAAATGCTTTGGATAGATCTAATAGAATATGCGCAGACAGCATTTTCTTATCCATTGCTTTTAAGAATGTATCACTGACGAGGATGTTCAGTGTTTCTGTGGAGTGATATTTTCTATATTGCCACTTTGATGAGATGACAAGCGACCGTTTCTCTTTAAATAGTCACTAAACTGGTTTAGCACAACTCTTTCGCAAACTTTGGAAGCCACAACCAAGAGCGAAAGTGGACGGTTGTTCGATGCCACTTCGTGGTCTCCCTCTTTAAGCAGCGGTATCAACTCACTCTCTTTCCATGCATTGGGAAATATGGAGTTGACAAGAGAGGAATTTATGATATCTGTAAGTGGGCCTAAAATTACTGGTAAAGTCTTTGATAACACGCATACCTATCTTGTCACGTCCCGGCGATTTGTTGGTAGGCATAGATGAAATGATACGCTGAACCTCTGTACAGGTAACTGGTCTAAGATCAAATAGTTCACCGATATGGTCTGTGATTATTGATATGCATGAGATGCTTGAGGGAACTATATTTAAGTTATGAGATTCAGCTAAAAGAGTTGTTGCTTCAGCGGTTTTCTTTCCGACGGAAGAAAAAACTGGTTGAAGTCCTCAACTACTAACATGATCTTTTTCGGCCTTTCTGAGTATCGCTTTAACAGCGTTTCGGGAATCCTTAAAAACGCACCAGTCGGTGTTGTTTCTAGTGTAGAGAAAACCGGCGATGTAGACGGTCTCGTGATTTCATGTGCTCCTTAATTTCGGATGTAACATAAGGGCAAGGCCGACTTCGAATTTTCAGTGTCCTTATTGGGGCATGGGTTTCAAGAGTAGACTGTAGAACGTCGTTGAAAGTCGTCAGTTTAACATCGACGTCCTCTTCTAAGAAGATGGATAAAAGACGATCCGAGTTAGCAGCAAGGTCGGTAGTAAACAACATTGGCTCATAGTACTTGAAGCTCCGCATAGTAATGTAGCATGGTGGAGGTTTAGGGATTTTCAATTTCAGAACAGCATAAACAGGGAGGTGATCACTGACTAATAACACCACTGTAGCCCACAAGTTCAGGAGAGGATACCAGGATAACGTCAATCAAAGACTGACATGTATCCGTAATCCTTGTTGGTTTTTGATGATTTGTACCAAATTCAATTCCTTAGATAGGTCAGTGAGTGCTTTTTGTTCAGGGCATGTTTTTAACATTTTGAAGTTTAAATCTCCCAGAATGACAATGGGCTTACATAAAACTAGCGCTTGGACAACGCCAGGCTTCAAGAAATCTTCAAAACACGATAATGGACAATTAGGAGGGCGATATGAAACACATATCACAACGGACTTTTGTTTCTTGCACCGATATCTGCGATATGTCCTTCAAAACCGAGACTTTAATGTTTTTCTTGATATAAGCACAGACACCGCCTCCCTTTTTGTGTAAGCGATCAAGTCTGTATACTTTATAATCGGCGATGTTAATCTCGGCATTTGTAATGCTACTGTTGAGCCAAGTTTCGGAAATTGTTAAGATATCAATTTTAGTAGAAGTTGCAAGTTCTCTTAGTTCGATGAGATGTTCTGTATTTCTCAAAGAACGTATATTCAAATGAAGAATTTTTAGTTCATTCATTTTTTGAAACTGATGTTGTAAACTCCGCTGTTGGGGCTGTCGAGGAATCATAATCAAATTATTCCGGTTTGCTCCCGTAGTGCAATGCACCGAAGCAGAACCTGAATAATTATTGATTGCTTCACATGAAATATTTCGCTTGGAATTTACCGTCTTAATATTATTATTTCGAAGGCCGTCTCTCTTCCCTCTAGATTGGAAGATTCCGCTATTCTTCAAACCAGTAAAAACAGAGTCAATAAGGACGGTCTTTGAAATTCGTCGTAGTTTGAAGAGTTGTCCTCTCGTGTATGTTATTGTCTGCGACGGCTTATGCATATTCTGCTTCAGTTGAGTCAGTGGAATGTTAGTACTTGTCTTTAAATCAGAAGGTCCAGGGTTTGAAGCGATATCTGAGTAGATAGTTATATCCAGAGGAGGATCGTGTCCCGGCACATAAAGAGTGGTATGGCCATGTTTGTTCCATTTGGCAACAGGGAGACGAGATTTAAGGAAGCCACGAGCAGCGAGTTTAAATTTGAATAAACCACCAATATTCAATAGTGATCCATCAGGAAATCCAATAAGGAGATGCTTAAGATTAGTAGAAAAGGAGTTTCTTGATTCGGTTTTAAGATCGAACAGTATAGAGTTAATGGTAAAAAAGATTAAAACTAGCGAGACAAAAAATCTCGTGGCCGCCATGCTTCGGCGCCTATCAATTGTCAGTAGAGGCAGAACTAAATTTACCGTTAAGCATAATTAGTTTTATAGACAGTATTTATATCTTATCACTGGCTTTCTTCCACTGTTTATATAAAGTTTTCTTTCTTTGAGTACGCCGACTTAGTTTGTACTTATTACAATATCCTTAGCAAAATAAAGACCAGTAGTATAGAAACTGGGGATCCTAGCGCATTTTTCCATTTTTCGTGCTTCGCACCCAAAATTGAAAAATTCGCTATTATCCCCAGTTTCGAGACTACTAAAACGAGACGAAATAAATTAGACTCGAAAACCACCACACACGTTTACCAAAATAGTTTTTCGAGTATTAGTACGTAGAAGCTGCAACTCTCTGTCGTGACTGGTCATCCTTTTCCCGAGTACAGTATGTTTAAACCTCTCGTCTAGTTCCTCACGTTCTAAGATAGTCTTAGCGAAGAGTTGTCGTTTGATCTCTCTAATCTGGTAGATAAATAACAACTCTTTGTTGAGTCTCGCTGTCTTTTCCTCCACTGGCTCCTGACGTTCTACACTCATTAAGTTAGTATATGCTCATGTCTTTAGGTCGTTTTGTAAATTATTGTAATTAGATAGAACTGTCTCCTTCATTCGGGGGTTCCCCCTCGGGGATTTCCTCTCTAGCCATGTGGCTAAATACGTGTTTACTGGTTGTCAGTCCACCCGATAACAACCCTAAACAAGGGAGGTAGGGGGACACGTGTGATATAAACTTCTCTACATCTCTTTTTAATAACTGGTCAGTAATCAACTCGTTTTCGAGCTTTTCAGGTGACTCAATAGCGTTGAACCCTCCTAACGCGTGGGCGAACTTGCTTATTAAAAGATCACAGAGGAACGCGTTCGCTTTCTCCATTCTTCTTGTCTCCCATCCTTCATAGATCTTGTTTATAACTTTAGCTGAGGCCTTTTTAAGGTAAGCGACGGATTGATCTATCTCACCGTCCTCTGAGAGTCTTCTTAGTTCGTTTCGTTTCTTGTCTACATCAGTTTGTGGAGTGTCGTCAACTTGTGATGTGTCGGTTTGTGGCTCGTCGATCACTTCCTGTTCTGCTTCTTGTATGTCTTCAATGAGTTCGTCAATTGTCTCAATATTTTTTGTCTTGTGTTTTGGCATGTCCTATATTATACGATATGTTTTGTTTTTGCGTAATAACTGTTTCGTATGAGTATGGATGCCTTGTGAGTATCTCCAATCTTACGTATTCGTTGTCTCTCAACTGTTTTGTTTTTGCGGAACGACTATTTCGTATGAGTATGGATGCCTTAGAAGTATCTCCAATCTTACGTACTCGTTGTCTTTCAACTGTTTTATTATTTTCTGAATTTCCACTTTATCGACTCCGTTAAGATAATCGTCTGCAATAGTTTTCATATCGTTTCTGTTAGGGTTGTAGAATGTCACTAACTTTGAGATGTTCTCACGATATGGTTTACTAATTGAGGTTAGTTGTTGTGTTACGACTATTGTGGATAGGTTGTAGTGTCTAGCGCTGAAGGCTAGTTTAACTAGTTCGCTTGTTCTGTTTTTAACGTCCTGCCCACCAGCGCAATCGTCTAGTATTATTAACGAGTTGGTGCCTTTATAAATATCAGTCACATATTTAAGAAATAAGTTGACCTTATCTTGCTCACACTGAATAGCGATAAAGTCTGGGTCTCTCAAGTATTTCCACTCTGTGTACGTTTTATTCCATTCAAATGTTGGACATATAAGAATGATATACTCGAAGTGATTCATATATTCTTTTTCTATCATATCTAATAGGTAGTGTGTTTTACCACAGGCTGTCATACCAACAATTAGCATGTTAAAAGGTGTTTTCATATAGAATACTATATGTTTTAGTATTGGATTGATTGTAGATCGTTGTTGATAAGGTTTACGAGTCCGTCGGAGAGTACGAATATCCTACACATAACGTTCGCTGTTGTTACTTTTTTAATGATTTCCATCAGTATTCCTGACTGAGTATTCACGACCTTTTTTCCAGTGGCGACTTTCGCGTTATCTTCGATAGATCTAAGGTCAACAACCAAAGCGAAACCGTCTTTGTAAAACTTTTGGACAGTCATATGCTGGTCACAGTCTAGTTTTTGTCCGAATAGTCTTTTCGCTTCTCCCCAGAGTCTTGATTTTGGTATTCCTTGACTGTAGACCATGTTCGGCACACCTTCTATGGTGAGTTTGACTGACTCTATGTTTGGGTAGACGAACTCCTCGCTGTCATTTCTTGTCTTATTTGTGAAGAGTAGAACGATAGCTTTCATTGACTTTCTTGGTAGGTTAATGTTTTCGTTCACAAGTGTGCTTCCTTTATCCCACTCCACAGTCTTCATTAGTGTGACGTGCTCATATGATAGAGATCTACCGGATGAGTATAAAGATGATACTTCGTCAGTAATCTCTTGACTCTCGATAGTTTCGTACTCCAACTCAAGGTTCTCTAACGTATAACCAGTCACAGCTGATCCAGATTGAGCCACCATAATATCAGTTGCTTTGGGGAGTGTGATTACGTACCTGAGATTATTGTTCATATTATACGGTGCGTATAAACCGTGATCTTCTAGAATCTTGTCTAGTTGAATCTTTTGTTTGGTACCATGAATAGAGAACATAAGACCATCACTAACTTTTTGCACGTTTCCACTGGCAGCGCCGCTGTCATCCTTCGAGATTAACTTTCGAAGGTTCTCGTTTGCTAGGCCGTATTCGATCATAGCCGTTCGCTCTGTTTTAGATCTCCATAAATCTCTGTACGTACCGATAACACTCTCACCACAGTTGTCGTACACAGTCTCACCTGCTAATTTTATAACCAGTTTTTCAGAGAGTAGTCTCGAGAGGTTATTAAGAAACCATGATTTCACGTTCGCACTTTTGAAGTCGAATAGGAGATGGCAACTGGAGGGTACCAAACAAGTGTTACCCTTTGTCTTTGGGATATCAATGTATAACTCCTCCTCTGGATTGGCTTTGTTAGGGTTTAGTGTCACAACGTGACGGGTTCTTGTGCCTTTGATAGCAGATATTTCACGACGTCTATATCCAGGAAGCAACTCTTTTTCACTAGTATTCATACTATATATTATAACACATGTTTTATTTCCTCTGTTTGTACTGATCGTAGACGAACCAAGCTAGTGCTATCGCTAGGATCCATAAATTAGACGCTAACCAAGATATGCCTGCAGCTCCCCACTTTAGCGCAGTCGCCACCACGTTTAGCAGTCCAGCCAGTAGAGGGCCAGCCTTTGTGGCTAGATTAGCTATAGCTTTTCCTAGTTTTCCAAGTGTTTGACCACCTTTGAAGACTACGCTTCTAGCGGATATTATAATCGTGGTGATAAAAGAGGCTATGGTTATTCCTAAAGCCGAGGCACCCAACCAATTTTCCTTAAACCACTCCTTTATTTTTTGTAACCGAGTGACGTCCTCTTCTTGTTGTTCTCTAACAGTCTCACGTTCTAATTGTTCTAGGGTTCTGTCCTTAGCTGTCTCGAGACCTATCAATCGTTCGTACAACTCGATCATCTTTCTGGAACTGACTTCCTCTCTATTCATAAAGTTTGTAGTCTTATTAATAGCGTCCTGAAAATAATCGGCTTGCGCTCTTAGAAATTGTGGTCTAGTGTCTGGATCGATTGTATCACTTGGGTCTAGGACACCTCGTAGCTCACTATTTTCTTTTTCTGTTAACCCGAATACGTTATCGTAGTTCACTTCTGTTCCAATTACTGGGAAGTCACTTGAAATTGAGGTGTCTTCGTTTTCTGTTCTGACATCAGTTGTTGTTGTTGTTGAGGTGCTGGGGATTTGTTCAACTAACTGCTTAAACTGCTCAATCGCACTTTTACTTCTTACGTCTGTACTGTAGACCAAACCATTTTTTCCAGGTTTTAGTATTATTTTAGGTTTCAAATATTCACCTTTTTCGTTTATAGGTTTGAAAAGAATAGAACCTGAGGTTGTCATGTGTGACCTATTGACTATATTCCTTGACACATCATCATTACTGAGTCTTTTATTATACGATTTGCGTATTTTTGTATCTATTAGCTTGGTTCTTTTTATACCAACTGTTTGTTGAGTGTGTTTAGTTCACCCAGCCTTCTTTCAATTTCGCTCACCTCTTCAAAAGCTAAATCAAAGCTCGCGTCGTTGACGTCACCATACGACTCTGGTTCAGCAAACACTACTCTTGAGGCTTCAGTGGTGACGCCGCTGCCTTTGGTAGTTATTGACACTGTTCCATCGTCATTGTCTATGAATGATGTCTCCGTATATCTGTCTTGTACTCTGCGTTCTATGGCTCTAGTCTCTATCTCTTGTTTCACCCTGGTGATTCTGTTACGTATACCACTAAGTTCTTGTGTTGTCCCGTATTCCTCGATTATAGTATTGAGTCGGTTGACTTCGCTTTCTAACTCCTCGTTCGTATACTTCTCAAAATCGTTACGATTTTGCATTTCGATTTCATCGAACCCTCCTTCAGCCATTATATACTACTCAATGTTTTGAATATCACTCTCTAGTATCCACGAGTTGTGTTTACTGTCATAGCCAAGCCACTTAACCAAAACCATCTTTTTACCCTTAACCTTCTTTCTCTTTAGTATCTTCTCAACTTTATATACATCGTCTTTTTTATCAACAGCTGACAACTCTTCCTCATAAAACTTACCAACGATGGGTTCCCCTTCATGGTCCTCTATCTCGTACACGGTAGGGTCACCACGTATGACCTTTGTCACTTTGAATAGCTCCTCAGTGAAGTTAGCCTCGTACCCTTTTGCGAATATGCTTTTGTACTTTGATATCCTAACAGTCTCACCTACTTTGAACTTTGGCAGTGGGTAGTCACCGAAATGGTGTCCAAACAATGTCGTCCATACTTCGTTTTCGTTTTTCTTACTAATGTCTTTAGGTTTCATTAGAACAGTACTGTGTTTGGTATTGTTGTAATTCTCAACGAGCTGATCTAAAATGTCTATCCACTTATACGTTCCCTTACTGTAGAAGTACTTCCACATAGACGTCTTAAGTGTTCTGTTAAACCGTTCCACGACTGCTGCCTTTTTGTCAGAGTTCGTGCTAAAGTATTTCACGTTGTGTTTATCCAATAGATCTTTCACACCAACGTTGTAGAATTCCTTACCATCGTCAAACTGAACTAGCTTTGGATACTCGCCAAATCTAACCTTAGCCTTCTCTAGTAACTCTGTTACAGCCTTAGTCATGTTTTTCGTATCTTTCCTGTAGACAGGTATGGTAAACGCATACCTACTAAGGATCTCAGTGGCTGTTAGTATCCAGTAGTACCCGTTGTTCTTGTGTTTGTACTTACCCATATCGACCAAGTCCATCTGTATCTGCTCACCCAGATAGTCAACAAACGTTTGTCTAAACTTGTGTTTCTTAACAACTGGTTTGTACCTAGTGTATGTGTCTTGAGATTTTAGCCAGTCCTTTATCTTTGCTCTACTAACACTTAATCCATCTTCTTGTGCCTTTTGGTACAGCCTCTCAGCAGACTGGTAACCAGTTGATGGGTTGTAGTAAATATCTCTTAGTTCTTGCTCTATGTCCATATACACTACATGATGTGTAAATCTAACAGCACCTCGCCAACGCTAACACTGTTGTCATCCTGATCTGTTATCTTGAACTCTAGTTGGTTGACGACTCCTTTGTTTATTGGGATTTTCGACCCAACGCCAAAATGTTGTACAGAGCCCTTTAATGTCTGTGTGCTAGTTATTGGCAGTACTGCGACACAATCACTTTTGCTACCGTTAACTATGTTCTTAGATCTGTCCACAATATTAGATGTTACTTGTATGTATTTCAGTCCTCTGTTAACGTTCACAACGTTGGGACTGGTTTTTGTGGTGGCTATTGTAGTGTTTTCGTCAAATCCTAAAAGTTGTCCAAATCTAAACAGTTCTATTTGTTGATCAGTTGTTATCGTACACGTAGAGTCATGTCTGTTAGCCACTAGCTTCACGTCTCCTAACTCTTTCAAGTCGTCGGTGATCATTTTAAAGGTGTGGTACCCAGGACTAAAAACGTGAGTATTACTGTTATAAGTTATCTTGTTGTTAGCTGTGGTTACGTTAACGTAGTCCCAAAAGATGGTTGCCTTCTTCACTAGTAAGTGAGGGTCTGAGTTAGTTGCTAGAGTTGACTCTGGTAGGTCTACAGTTTTCGTTGAACCACTAATCAATACTACCACTCTCATATAACGTACGGTATGTTATGATGGATGCGTTCAAAAGAAAGTATCCTTATGCTGACAAGAATAGGTTTTTTCTTGATGTTGACGACAATATGCATATACATATATTCTTCGTGACGAAAACTAATATTGGTGACATTAGTATAGACTCAAGTAGGTTTAAGAGTAACCCTGAGTATATTAAGTATCTAACGATAAACAAACCAATGATAGTTAACCAGAAAGAGATAGCTAATGCCGTACGCGTGGCTAAGATGAATCTAGTGAAAAAGTACCCTCACATCACTTTGAGCAAGTTTGAGTTCGATCCAACTGTCTCACAATATGGTGAGGTTAATGGCGTTGACATATATTTTAGAAACAACGACATCATAAGCACGAACATAACTAGTGATACCTTCAAAAACGACAAGAGTATGTGGGTTTGGTTACACAACAAGTCTCCAAAAGGTCACGACGACAAGTTTCCAAAAATATGGCTATCGGGTGGAACTATCCAACCACTATCAAAAGGTCGTAAGAACCACTGGGGACTTTGGGATGGCTATCCAACGGGAAACGTGTTGAACTACCCAGTGAATAACTTTAGAGTCTTCGTTAATCAAAAGAGCTACTTTCTCTCAAAGTTACCAATATTACAAATCACCACTTCAAAGACAAAGTCAGAGTGGGACGACAACGAGAGCTACTATAGGGTCGTGTTTGCAACGTATTGTGCAAGTTTCTGTTGTGGAGTGTCGTTACAACACTTATCACCCTCGCAAGAAGTCCACCCTGTTATCACGAGTGTAATGAGGTTTCATCTGTACTTTACTGTTAGAAGACTTCTCAGAAGGATGGAAGGTGGTGAGAGTATGAGATCGATAAGTAGAGAGTTTGGTGCTGAAGAATTGTATGGTAAGACAGACAAGATTCCTAGAAAACATTACTACCAGGGTAAAGTCCTTGCTGATGGTACAACAGGTGAGGAGAGAGTCTTCACGATTAACGACGTTAAGAACGACTACAAACGATACGTTCCTCTGGTGTCGAATGGTTTCACCAACATTGGGAGACAATACCTAAATCAGTCTATAGAAGCCTTTGTTTACTCCACACTTGGTGCACAAGCGAGAACACGCGTGTCAGTCGTTGGTGGTTCTGCAGGCAGTCTAGAGACTCAACAAGAGTTCCGAAAGTTGGTGGAGGATAGCGTTATAAACTACGACGTGTCAACGTGGATTCTCAACATGAACAAGTCGATTAGAGACACTAACGTTGTCCAAAATCTTGCGCTATCACCGTCTACGTGGTTAATGCCAAGTAACGTGGTAATCCTCAAGAACAAAATCGCTGGGTACAACAACCTGCTAAAGACTGCTACACAGAGTATGAAGTTTGGAGTAAATAGTGGGTTAAACTACACAGGAACGACGGAGGTTAAGAAAGTACACCAAGAAGGTGGAGAGCATCTGGAGACACTTGATAAACCAAAGGTGACGCATCGTCTGACGACACCAAACGCGGTACACCAGGAAGAGCACCTGGAGACACTTGACAAACCACCAAAGGTGACACCAGGTGACAACACGACAGAGTTGGGGCTAGTTCTAGTGGTTTCGGCTGTGTCTGGCTATTTAGTAAGCAAATATATGTTATAACATAATGAGTCTAAGTTATGGATTTGAGGACAGAGACTACGAGAGCGACAAAATATTAAGAAGAGCCAAGAGACATCTAGACAGTGACCCTAAATTAAGCGTGAGCGGTGGGAGGATGTCTGGAGATATAGATATGGCGTTCAGGGCAATCAAAAACATAGCAGATCCAGAAGATGATTTGGATGCTATCAGTAAAAAAGTGTTAGAGTCCGTATACTTATCGCAATACTTTAGAACGCAGTCCTATAACGTTATATTTGACTTTAACGTCACGAAGCATGCTGTGAGTATGGTGGAGTACCACAGTGGAACAAATAAAGTGAAAACCATTAGAGATAAAACGAACATGTTAGTGCAATACGATCCAACGTATGGTCCTATTATTGGTGTTAACAATGGTCATAGCTTCCTATCCCCTGAACTAACTCCAATTCCGTTTGAAGCTGGAGTGCATTTTAACTGTCCACGTATGCAATACTGTGACATATCCGTTTTTGTGGTAGTGAGGTTAGTCACCAGGGTTTCTACGAAAGATTGGGAGGCGATTATCTCAAACGATGATGGGTCGTGGGACAAATACATAGGATACAAAGGAGGTGATAAATTATCATATGGTGGTGGCTATCCAGTAAAGGAGTACACGTGTACAATCCCAAATAACATCGACACCACCAAGAGACATATGATATCAATACATTGGCGGATGGGTAACTCGTACGTCAAGGTGAACAACATAAGATCAACAGACTCAGACTTCACAGCTAATTATGAAGAGATAGGGTCTCCTTACGTAACGATCTTTGGAGTGCATCGACCAAAAATACCACTCGCACCCTATAAGTACCCGTCTTTGATATAGTTCTACGGTGTGAGGATTGTCTCTGGTTACATGGCGAGCCGAGACATAATATTAGTTGGTAGAGATATGATGAAGGAATATAATGTGAACTAAGATATATGAGGAAGAAGTCAGTTGTTGTTTTCAATCACATATCAAAGGATATGTCAGAGGAAGAGGTGATAGAGCTCAAACGCTTGTACGCGTACTACCACAAACTAGAAGCCTGTTACAAATGAAGTTGTTAAAAATAGGTTGAAGAAAATTAAACTATCGTTAAACATGGCTAGCATAGGGTTAACGACAGTAGGGATTATAGCTGGATCGGTAACCGCTAACCCTCTAATCATTGCTTGTATTAGTGGTCCTGGTGTGATCATCCAAGGCTACTTGGCTAAATCCAATCTGACGAGTAGAGTGGAGCATTGTAAGTTCGCGCACACTAGCTACAAAAAGATACTGACACAACTAAGATCGTATCTTAGAGGTCTTCCTTACAATGAGTCAATGTTTCTCTCAGACGTTAAAGTGTTGGACGATAATGTGACTGACTTATGCCCATCAATTAATGGAATGGTGAAAAGGTACAATAAAGTGTATGCGACACAAGGGGGGTCCGATTCCGACCCCCCTCTAAACACGTAGACGACAAATACAAGACGAACTATTGTTTTTTAAACCCCGTCGTTTCAACGGGGTTTAAAAATATACACCCAAGTACAGTATATATCAGAACCAGTAGTATTAAGCAATTATTTTTTAAGAATAGCTGACCCCCTAAAACAGGGTGTCAGCTTTTCTTAAAAATAACTGCTACTTTGAAGACTACAATTAATATGTCATAATAGCATGCAAATAGTAGTAAAATATTAAGACACTACATATGACCCCCTACTGATAGTATGTTTGTGATCGATAGAAGGGTCATTTTGACCAAGGTCCCAAAATGGGACCTTGGTCAGATCACGCGTTTGCGCTATTAAGTGGTTACTTTCTTAAGATGACTACTATTTAAACACAAAATAAAACATGTGGTATAGTATAGGTGATGAGTATCACTAAAATATTTAGAAATAACGACATGTCAGTCACTGCTGTAAAAGATGGAGACAATATTTGGTTCTATGGAAAAGAGGTAGCCGAGATCTTAGGATATAAGAGACCAGGTAAGGCTATAACAGACCATGTGGCAGACGACGAGAAAATAAAGGTCCAAACATCAACGTCCCAAAACGGGGTGTTGGTCAAAAGTATGGTTTGGCAAATAAACGAGCCAGGTGTGTACAGACTAATATTTTCGTCTAAATTAGAGTCAGCCAAGAAGTTTAAAAAATGGGTATTCACAGAAGTCTTACCGTCTATTAGAAAGACGGGTCAGTACACGCAATGTAACCAGTTATCAATAATGAACGAGACAGACTTGCATTATGACATTGTAAAATATATTAGAGAGTACGTACACCCAACAATAGTCATCCCAGGGTTGGGAGAGTACCAAGACACATCTACTAAAAGAATAGATGGATGGAAGAAGGGTTACAGTGGTGGACAACCAGATTTGATAGTTCCGCAACTACACAAGAGATATAATGGGTTTGCTATAGAGTTCAAAACACCGAAAGGTAATGGGGTTATTAGGAATAACCAGATGAAGGTATTAAGGAGACTAAGATCACAAGGGTACAACACACTGCTATCCTCAGACCAACATGAGATAATACATTTCATAGAGACATATATGACAGACTCCAGAGTCCTGTGCGAGTACTGTAATAGAAGATTTAAGAGTGAAACCACACTGTATAATCATCAAAAATACTTTCATCGAATACTCTATCTGTGAGATAGTCTGTGAGATGACTGTGAGATGGTCTGTGACGAGATATCACGTATGGTATAGATGACTGACAGTGAGTCCGTACCTATTATAACGTCGACGACAAGGACCAAAGACCCTAAGAGAGTAGAGGCAGGTAAACGGTTGGCTGCTATATCTAAAGCAGCCAAAGAGAGGAAGATGAGAGAGAGAGTGATAAGTGAGGACGATAGTTTTAACTACGGATACATCATAGGTACTATAGGAGTGGTTATAGCCGCTAGCTCACTGTATTACACGATGAGACAAGACAAACAAGTAGTGGAGCCTAAGAACGTTGTTATAAAACCATCACGTAAACTCGACAGCCTCGATTAAAACATATCGTATAATATATGGCATCAATAGATAGAAAAGAACTGATGAACGAGCTATACGACGCAGCCCTTGTGACTGCTGGAGCCGTAGCCGTATCCATGGCATCAAAGAAAGTACTAAAAGAACCGTTAGGCACTCCTGAATCAGTGAAGGGCACCCTCAAGTTAGCGACTGCTGTAGGCGTTTCAACGCTACTCGTTAAGTGGGCGCAGAGCAAGAAATACTTACCTATTGACCCGTTCTCAAAATAATCTAACGTAATACATAATGGCTAGTGTGATAGCGGGTGGTTTGTTCAACGCTATAGCATTCGCAGGAGCTGGATTTATATTCAGCAAGCTAAACCACACCGGCTACGAGACAGAGATAAAGAGACACAACAAAGCATTGGAAAGTCTTGCAAGAGCGAAAGAAAAGTTCTACGAGAACGAGATTCGTCAGAGAGACAAAATTCAGGAATTAAGACAACAGTTGTCAGACGCTAATGCAGACATAAACGACACGAACCACGCTCTAGATCAGCTAAGACAAGTACTGACGATACAGTATGATGGGAAGACATTTAGCAAAGAGCCTGAGTTGTCAGACTATTACAAACCCTCAGATGAGATGAAAGAGTATCAAATGGTATTCGTTGGAGTTGTTGGACTACCTTTAGGTTACTTAATATATAGAGTAGTATAGAAATGAGCGCTAAAACCTTGAGGGAGATGGCTATGGAATTTGATAAAAAGCGTAACTTGACAGAGACACTCTTTTACCAAACTCGTCAGATAGAAGAGTTGGAGCAGTTACTGTCAGACGCTCTAAAACAGGTCACAACAATAAAGTGTGAGTGGGAGACACTAACCGACAACCACAAAGTTACCACACTATAGTCTAAAGATATAGATAGTGTGGTAACTTAGATGGTTGACGAACGTACAATGAGAATGTTCTATGCTGGGTACACATTGGATGAGATTGCATCAAAAAAGTGGAGTGGTACTACATTAGGGTACACGTTGGACGAGATCAAGAACGGAAGTAGGGACGCAAAACCAAAAAAGTGGTACGACACCACATACTGTTAAGAGTGTAGTAACCACAGAACCCAAATCGAAGATGGTGTATTTAGTTGTAACAAGTGTGGAGAGACTACCTACGGACGCGTGAGAAACTTTGTACCCAACATTTGGATGTACAAGAAATCGACTCATAGTTACAGTAAATGGTTAGAGAGAATGTTGACTAGACTAGTTAACGAGAGTGACATACCAATAGTGGTCAGTGATTTTATAGAGATAATATGGTCTCTTAAAAGAAACAAGTTGATTGTCAAGAATATATCGAAATATGTTTTCTATGTCATAAGAATATGCTCTAGAAGAGGTATAGAGTTGAGAGGTAGTCTTAACGACCTCAAACCTGGTAAGGTCAAGGTGCGATTCGAGTATAACCTGTATAGTGTAGTATACAAGGATCTAGGTTGGGACGGGAGAGGAGATCCATACTACAACGAGTGGGTAAATAAAATATATAGTAATATATAATGGCAAGACCAAAAATTTACAAAACCAAAGAAGAAGCTTTAGTAGCAGCCAGAGCACAAACCAAAGAGTGGACGAGAACTCACAAGTGGGTGTGTGAGACATGCGATCAGTCATACCACGTGACCTCTAAATATAAACACATCAAGACTAAAAAACATTTTAGGAATTTAAACAGCTAGTTCTGGACTATTTTGTAATGTCCATACGCATAGCTAGACACACCGTCTGGTAGTATATGTCGCTTGTCGTCAAAGCAGCTTAAGGATATCTTATTTATTTCATAGCTTCCTAGTTGGTGGCTCTTGCTGCGAATAGTTTTAATTATGTGAGACATTTGCTCACCATTTGTCAGGACACTTTTATAGTTGTCATGTCTTATATTATTTCTAATGGTACTCTTCTTGATACCTTTAGCAGTCTTCCCACCTTTTCCATCCTCTTTTATGTAGCTATACATTTTCGACCTTAAACCAACGAACTCAACGATGGGGACTCCTAATGTCTCGTCCTTCATTTTGCCAATAACCTTCTTGTTAGTTAGGTCGAAGTAAGGAGATGACTTGTCATATCCACTAAAGTCGAACACTTCTTTGTTAGCATACATGTCTTTGTACACATCCTCCGTCTCAATCTCATACATTAGACTATCCGTGTCTGTGAATAGTAATTTGGCTTTGTTGCCATATTTCTTTTTGATGTTACTGTAGTGGAAGTCGTACATCAATGTCTTTGATAAGTCTAGAATACACATACCCACGTATGCTGGTCTATTTAGAGTTAGTATCTCTTTGATCTTGTGAACTGCTACCAAGTTATTGTCAAATATTTTACTGCTTACAAAGGTTGGTTTTGACGTTAGTTTCTTCAGTTTTTCCTTGTCTGTTACTAACTCCACATTCACACGCTTTCGTAGATTCTCCATAGTCTTTCCGAATACACTATTATTCATGAGCTTGAAGAAATCCTTCTCAAAGTCGTTCTTCGCTTGGGTTCTCTTGTCCGTATTAAAGTCGATATATTGCTTGAGCCATGGTGACTGATCGAACTGAAGTACTCTATGTATCTTCTTAACCTTCATTCCCAAACTCTTGTATAATTGTAGGTTTCTATAATGAACAACGTACTTACTCTTACCGTTTAGGTTAGGTACAAGTTTTGCAACCTCTCCAACAGATATCTTAAACTTGTTTTGGATTGTCTTACAATAGTTTGACAACATATCACTACTCACTTTCATCCTCTCAGGGGCTAAAGGATAGTCGTTGTGAAGATCGTGTAACTCCTCTGGGTACTCTAAATCAACCTCGAGTATCAACCCTTTGTCTGAGTCGTCGCTATACTCGTCTAGATTGTTGATGTCAAAACCTTCGACCCACTCAAACCCACCAGTCGGTAGATACTGACACATAGCCCAACCATAAAGGTTATTCGCGTCTAAGTATACGATATGTTTCGATGGTTTACTACTATCATACCCCTTCATGTATTTGTTATTAGCTTCTCCATGTCTATGCGTTATACAGGAGACACCACCCCGCATTCCTTTCTCAATAAACTGAAACATGTCGATATCAGTCATCAACTCTAGTTCCACTCCTGTCATCTTTAGGGCAGCGTCCCACGATAGTCCAGGTGATGTGAAGTAATGACAAGGATCTAACTGGTAGTGCTGTTTACACGTTCTTCTAAAGTTCTCGAACACGTCAGCCAGTAGTAATACGTCAGACTTTAGGTATAGATCGTGGTACTCACCCATATTCTCCACACCCATTGTCTCCCACACTTCTTGAGCGTGCTCGTAGTCTGTGTCTGTCACATGCTCGTCGTTTAGGATGCTGTAGAAACTCTCCTTTGACGGTAACTCAAGTTCGTTAAACTTATCGAAACTATCCATATAGTCATATGGGTACACACCTTTTCGCGACACCAACTCTAGCTCCTCACCTTGAAATAGTTCAGACGTGTACTTGAGACATTCCTTTGGTAGGTTGTTCACTAGGTTGGCTAGACTAGAGCTCATGAATTGGAAACTACTGTACCTAGAAACACTAGATGTTTACCTAACATGAATGCCATATATTTCTCCATATTATTTGGTATGACGTTGATTTTCTGACCTATCTTGCCTATCTCTTGCATTATGAAATGACTATCATACCCTCTTAGATTGTGAAATATGACAGGTATCTTATCAGTCAGTCTATAGTTCCTATTACACAACTGATGTGCTGAACCTCTATATTTGCCAGTGATATGACAATGATCTCTAACTCTCATTTGTCCCCTTCTATATTTCCTATCACAAATATGACATTTAGTCGCTTCCTTGAAGTTAACCTTATCAGCTCTGGTCAACACCATGTCCTCATTAAAATGCTCCTTTCTGACTTTCTTACAGTATTTAACCTCCTCTAACATCTTTTTCATGAACTTCCTAACCGCGTTCTTACCTCGAAACATCTCTACTGGTTTACTATATTTATCATCATAACAACACACTACTTTGTACCCATACCCACAGTCCGTGTGTCTTTGGTACTCGCTAGTGTACGATCCTGTGAGTGGTGTAACGTTGTCGACCTTCTCTGTGATAGCCTCGAAGTCTGCGTATATTACGAATGGTACCTCTAATTGTTTATGAAAGTTTTCATACTCAAGAGTGCTGTCTTCTTCATCTGGCATCTTGATCGCTTGCTTACCATTTACCACCATACAAACCTCCTTATGTTTCTCTAGAATCTCATTGGTAGTAAAACATTGAAGACAGTACCTACAGAAATTCTTGCGACACTTGTGTTTAGTATGTCTGAACATAAATTTGTTAAAGTCTTTGATGTACACGTAGTGTCGTTTAACACCATTCGTTATTAGCAGCAGGTCCATATGATCCTCATACCTCTCCTCAGAAACGTAGATAGGGAATGGCTGCTTGTCCTCGTACCCAAACACGCTGATACTAATACCGTTCTGCCTCTCTATCTTGTTGTACTGTTTCGTATCCACTGGAAATCTCACTCCCTCATAATTGACAGAACCTACGTTCTTCTTATGCTTCGACACTCTCTGCGGATCCTTTCTCACAGGACACTTGTGTAACACGTGACACCACATAAAACACTTGTCATCACTATTTTTTATGTTGACTAAACCTTTCGACGCGTTCCTCAACTCTTCTGGTAGCTCAATATAACTCGATCCTTTAAGAGGCTTGTACACTACCACATTAATAAAGTGGTCACTAACACTGTCTACAACCCACCCAGACCCTTCTGACAACCATACAGCTATACGATTAACTATCTCCTCACTAGCTTGTCTCGTAGTCCCACTAATATCAACACTACTAACCACTGTTTTGACCACACTATTGAAGAAGGCTTCCTTAATCACAGACTCACCGTCACCAATCTCTTTCTCTAGAGTTACTTTCAACGTCTCAGAAAACTTTAAACCTTTCAGTCTTTCTAACTCTTTCTGTAAAGTTGAGCCCACTACTCCTCTAGTCTTGACTAGTTGTTTTAATGGATCCTTATTGTCGATCACCTCAACACTATACGACTTGGTGTACCCTTTGAGAGCAACTCTCCTTTGTACTACAGTAGGACGTTTCATCTTAGCAATAAGACTAGTGACTCTTTCATACTCTTTGTCTGAGGCCTCCTGACTCAACTGTGACCTCCTCACATATCGTCTAAGATCACGTCTAGCCTTTCGAATTTCTCTGACCTCCCTAATTCTGGTGACTCTACTAATGACGTTCTCTCTAGATCCTCTTCTAATAAGGTCCATCCACTTATACCCCAATGCTTTAGCATCAGCTAGATAGCCAGACATCCTCTCTAGAAAACTCATCTTAATATTCGGTATAACTAAATTACCAGAACCTATAGCAGGATCACGTGCACCACCACTCGATAGTGTACCACTACGAGCGACATCACCACCCACAACAGGGTTACGTTTATGTTCAGACCTTTTCATAAGAGTCGTTTTATTATTTAATATAGCCAAGTCTTTAGACCCTTTCGAATCACGAGCCCCACTCAACTCACGAGTTGAAATAAAGCCCATACCAGGATCACCCACAGTAGCGTCACGTCTAGACACCTCACTCTGTAGCCTACTAGCTGACATATGTCTCATAGATCCCAAACCATGTGACACATCGTCTATTAGTAGTCTCGAAACTGGGGATAATAGCGAACTTTTTCCATTTGAATGTCTCAACTTCTCTGGAGAACTAAGCACTTTTTCCATTTTTGGATTCCACATATTTGCTCGAAAATTATATGTGGAATACAAAAACGGAAAAAGTGCCTAGTTCCCCAGAGAAAAAAGTTGAGACATGAAAAATGGAAAAATGCGCTAGGATCCCCAGTTTCTATACTATTAAGACCTAACACTAATATATCATTTAACAATATTTTCCAAACACAAAGACTGACATTCATTTGATATTTCTACATCACAATTTTCAATAATTTTGCACCACAAGCTTTTCACAAGAGAAGAAATCAAAACTTCATACATTATTTTCTCTACTTATAGATGACTCAGACAAGTAATCCTGTCTTTATTTGTCTGCTTTCTAAAAACTAATTCAACACCTCACCAATGCTGGTAACCCATCAATGGCAAGCCCAAAGTCCACCTCTTCGATATAATGAGAAAATGTACTAATATGCCTATGAAATCAAGCAAGAAATTATAGAGAAAAATTCATAAATTAAACTAGATTATGAAATAATTTTTCTATCAACCATAAATTATGCTTAACCAAAATTTAAGTCATACAACTTGTATGAAAGAAAATATTGAAATAAACAAATATAACCGCTTCTTCAAGAAATCCAATCAAGTGTTCACAAAAGTGGATGAGCATTAAAGTTTCTATGAAACAAAAACTAAGTTTGTCGTATTTGAAAGAACTCTTAAAATACAATTTTTCCATATTTCACTTAGTTCTTGAGATATTTACACTTATGTGATATATTGCAGAATCATATATATCTTTAAGATTATTGGATGAAATCACTAGCTTCAAACTTTGCATGTGCATGTAGACCACTAACATGAAGAACATTTTTCAACACTTCCATATCAAGCAGCTCGATTGCCTGCTAAAAATCCTCTTCAAACGTAGAATCAGAGCTTTCCGAACATTCAAATTCACCTCTCACCTCTACTTCATCTATGCGACACTTGTCGATGGTATCAATTCACTAAAACCTTTTGAAAACGCGATTTATTCAAAGATTTGTGCTTTCTGCAAAGGCGATATACCTATTGTCCAAGTTATTAAAATCCATTGATGCGTGATAAATCAGTTTTTGTTTTCCCCAGTTTGTGTTGACTTTAGGCAGACTGTTGTTGGTCCTTGTAAAATATTTATGAATGTTATTATTTCTAATTAGTTCAAAGCCGAAATCTATTAAACCGTTAATACATATTTAAATATAAAAAATGTTTCTGTCGTCTGATTCTCAGAGGTATCCAGTTAATTGTTTTTAAGGCTAAACAGTGAGAGAAAACCACAAAAAAGATTCTGTGTTGTAGAATATGAAGGCTATGCAAACTCACATTACTTTGCATCTACAGCAATCCAACATAAAGTTAAACGGCATATTTTCGTGATTAAACCCATCTGGAAATATCTTTTTCATCTTTCTAAGCATGTTTTCCTGATGTTTTTTATACCTCAAGCTTATTTTCGGCTGTCTGCTGTCGCCAGCGGCATAAATCGTAATAGAAAACCATCCATGATTGGCCGATTAGCTTAGAAGGACATGAAAGACCTACGCTGATTGGAAGTTGACGGTTTTTGGAAGAATTGCAATGTTGATCTAATTATATTAATTATATTAGTGATATTTCTCTGTGGTTATTCCACAATCTTGGATGTATTTTCGATATGCGTGTGACGTTGCAAGCAGGGTAAAGCGAAATTTTTATTTTTATAAATGTACTTTAAAAAGCATTCCGCGGAAACTCATCCACCACAGAGTAGTTTCATCATGTTGTTAAGTATTACAAAAAGATGGCGGAAAGGAAATTGGTGCTGTTGTTTTGTACACGAGTAGTTTTGTTTACTTGGATTACCTCGTATGCCTGTTTGTTAAAGTGCCTGATGAAACGAAAAATTCTACTCTGTTTTTATGACCCATTTTGTTACTTCTTGATGTGCTGAATGAAATTTTTATGTAAAAGTGGAAAAATTACACCAATTTTGTCCCACCTCATCGCACGGTCAAATCACCTCTTTGACGTCGCACGTTAGAGTGAGTCGGCATAAATTCTAGAGATGAAAAACCATTACTGATCTCGCTTTCAGAGGAGGAAGTTGACTAGTAATATTTCCGCAGCTAAGCGTTGAAGCACCACAATAAACATATCGATATTATCGACGACTCCAACGTGTGACGTAACTAGACTGCAGCTTCGGTCCATGCAGACTCTGGACATTTTTTCTATCAAAATAGCGATCTTTGAACGTCGCTAAAAGCACTTTCCCGTACAGTGATTGAGAAACGGATAGCACCATAATATCCAGCGCATCACGAAGTACTAAACTGGGTCATAAAAACAGAGTTGAAATTTTCGTTTCATAGGCACTTTAATCAGAAAGTTCAAAATTTGAGATTATGATTTTTGCCAATGTCCTTTAACATCTTAAAATATTGAAAAAAGTTCACGATGTTAAGGTATACATTGTTATTTTTTCACATTGTTCGCGACAATGCGAATGGTGCACCAGAAATTGCCAACCAGTGAACCAGCCCCTTGATACGAACAAGAAAATACACTATCATTGATGAAGAGTGACTAGAGGATCATGTTCATTCTCTGAGTACGAGTGAAGACATCATCTAACATCAACGAACATTTATATCAATACTATACCATAAACTGTGGAATATAAGCCCTGGGCAATTTCGTAAGGGGTTTCGGGTGGGCTTATAAACGGGGGGGGGGGGGCCTTATAAGTGGAATAAAAAACGTTTGGGAATGGTCAAAACACTGGTCTTTAATTAATCAAGCACCCAACTTTCACAATAAATCAACAAAAAACACATACCGTAAACTGCGGAATATAAGCCCTGGGCTTATACAATTTCGTAAGGGGTTTTGTGTGGGCTTATAAACGGGGGGCTTATAATCGGTTATAATTTCTGTTTGTAGATATAGATGGGCTTATAAACGGGAGGGCTTATAAACGGGGGCTTATATTCCGCAGTTTACGGTTGTTCTTTAGATAGGTACTTGTTTATTAAATTAATAGCACATTATTATTCTATCACTTTTAGTTAAATAAATTGTATTTCCCTGAGTATTTCTGCGCAAACCTTTCCTAAAGGCTCGAATTTCTGTGTCCTATTGAAATATGGAAAATCGAGATAAAAAGCGTCGCCATTTTCGACCGAGTTCAAGGGGAATAGGTCTACTAACTACTTTGATGCTATTCCAGAACTCAGCGTAATTCCACAATCACACAGCGGTCTCATCTTTGTCGTTGCATGGTCGGAATATTTTTGTGAGTTTAATCTTTATTAAAGTGTTCTTCT
The DNA here is from genome assembly GCA_035772405.1 of Chrysogorgia sp. JL179-B06. NCBI lineage: Eukaryota > Metazoa > Cnidaria > Anthozoa > Scleralcyonacea > Chrysogorgiidae > Chrysogorgia > Chrysogorgia sp. JL179-B06. Next base: position 4,115,528 of record JAYKKM010000193.1, on the reverse strand, counting down.
GCGTAGGCAGTGTGGAAATACAAATCGAATACTCTGGAAGGTGGTCAGACAAGCAATAACAAATAATTCCTGATTGAGAGTAAATGTAGAAAAGTTAACACTGTTGTACAACAAATGGTCCTAGGAAAGTTGGATGCAGAGCATGACGGAACAACACTTTTACAAATATATTCCAACATTAAGTTGGGAATATATTCCAACATTAAGTTTTTATATGTCGTATTAATGTAGGTATCATATGATATTTACACTGCCTATCTTATGTACCGATCAATTCGAAACATTACCGCCCCCCGCGGGCAGACCCCGGGAATTTTAACTTTTGAAACTTTGGTCGTTCAAATTCCCCCGTGGGCAAAAAAGTGTTCAAATGCCCTACTGTAGCATGAAATTAAACGGGGAAATGCCCGACCCCCATGGCCAAATTATGAAACTGGAAGTAGAAAGATTCCATCCCATTTTTGACAAACCAGTCCTTGACGAAAGCGGAATCTTTCCTTTATAAAATCTAACAATAACAATCGCTCAACCGATTCCTCCGCCATTGTAAAGAAAATGGTGACAGTGACAAAGACCGCGAGCAGGAATTCCCCCGATTTCTAGACTCCGATTAAAATTCCCCACCCGGCAAAAGGCATCGAATGTGAAAGACACGGCTTAGAGTCAAATTCCCGGGGATGGTGATGTTTCGAATTGATCGGTACATTATATTTGGCTTTTTAAATCTTTGGCACTTTCTGATAAAAATTCCTTAATATTATCATCAACTGAAGTTTCATCTTCATGCCTTTCCTCTTCTAAAGTTGGTTAATTATTCACAGAAAGTGAGGTCACCTAGGGACACGCAAAGACATTGCATGCACAGTGATTCAACAGTGAAATACGAAGATAGTTTAGCAATTGAGTGATGATTTTTTTCTAAACAGGTCTGTTTGAAGCTCAAAGCAAACTATCTTCGTATTCCACTGTTAAATCACTGTACAATGTCTTGGCGTGTCCCTTCGTTGACATCACTTCCTGTGAATAACTAACCAACTTTGGCAGATGAAAAAGACGTCAAGATGAAACTTTAGTTGATGATAATATTAAGGAATTTTTATTAGAAAGTACCAGAGATTATAAATATAATTTTTGTCCAATGTTGCTTTTTCAATGTTGATTTCCAATGTTGCATTTCCAATTTTGCTTTTCCAATGTGTGATTGGTATAAGGATGTTCAAACCTCTCTCGACAGATCGGGCACTTGGTTAAGCGTATTCAAAACTCTCTCGACACATTGGGCACATGGTTCTGAATAACAAAAAATACTTTCTATTTAGATAAGAAATATGACTTTACATGAAATATGTCTTTACATGAGATATGTCTTTACATGAGATAAAACACAATTGCTGTTCTCGAGAAATATAAGTTTACGCACGCGCCAAGGGGAGTGGTTAGGTGGGGGCTAGAGATGGGGAAAACACAGCCGGGGGCTTAGCCTTAGGGTTACAAATTACAATGAAGTGGAAGACGGGGGTTAGGGCTAGGAAAACACTAAAACCGGGGGTTTAGGAAGACACTTAAGGCGAGGTTTGAGTTAGGATTGGTGTTCTAGAACCCTACAATTACCTATTATTGGTAATTCAAGGCATTACACACTTTGTAGAACTATTTTACACTGTGAAGAATATACTCTATGTTAGTTGATGAGCATTATCATTAATATTTCACGGGATTTTGTCAAAAACTCAAAATGGATTTATATTCTGCTATCAGGTCGAGTCCTTTTTCCTCACGCGGTCACATCACCTGAAGATAAAGACTTACATGTCGTTACGTTGCATTAACAAATCACATTCTTTATGAAACTTGTGAGAGCAAGGAAGTATTTTACATCCTCTGAATACATCCTGAAAAAAGACAAATACAATAAACTGTATCAAATTGTGTACTTGCCGATTCCAAAACAATTTGTCGAATGAACACTCTTTTTTATTCAATTCTAAATAAACTTACCTCAAAACAGATAGAGCATTCATCATGAGCAGATCCTGCTCTACATTTGTGATTATATAGAAGGTTCATTTCAAGACACAAACCGCAAAGATCGCAATGAAATGCTTTATTCCCATACATTCTGTGATGGAGTAAAATTAAGAAAATAGTTAGTGAGTGATTTTCATCCATTGCTTGAATGAGCGTATAGCTTTTCTTCATGGATGATTGCGTTCAACGAAGAAGAAATCTATCCTATTATGGTGTCGCAATCGAAATTTTTTGGTGTATGTTTGTGTCTACGTTTTAGCCGTGGAACCGGAAGTTGCCTTTTGGCCTCCCTGCATATATAGGCTACTCGCGGTCGATAGACTGGTAACTACTCGTAACCTCATACTTTGATTTCTTGTAACGGCCTTTTCCGATTTGTTATCTACTACAAATACACGGCATGCGCGGTCTGGGCCCTATAGGGACCATGGATGGGGAAAAGAAACTCTAGGGGTCTTCAAGAGGCGGGAGAGGGGTTACTGCTGATACGTATTTCTAGTTATTTGTTTTACTTGCTTCGAACATACTTATAATCTTTGATTACTCCTAGATTAAGAAGTATAATAAACAAACATACATGTACCTGCAAATGCCACATTTTGCACAATGATAAGGATTACTTTGTGTTCCAGTGAGATGTTTACAAAGAGAACAGAAATACTCCGCAAACTTTAGATTACATTCCACACAGTGAGGAGTTTCTTTTGGAAACTAGATTTAAATTAATAATCCCGTTACAAAAGACATAACATTACTATTTAAAACAATGGTTATTATTATCATCTTCTTATCGTAAAAGATCCTCTTCTTCATCACCGTCTTTATTATATACATTACTGGATTCAAAATTACTGGATTCTGATTGGCTGAGGAAAGCAATAAAATCATTTATTGCACTCGAGTGCAATAAATCACTATAAATAAATGAAAAGAGAGAAGACACTGGGAACAAGTTTGGCAATAAAATTCAAAATGGTGGCCTATTCTGCAATGGAAAGTTTTCACTTTTCCAACGACTTGTGGTACACTATGAATTATAAATTCCATGTAAATATTTTGAAATGAGTACAAAGAACACCAAGAGTGAAAAGGTTTGTTGTCAACTAATGAAACAAGACGTTTTTAAAGACTTGGAAGAAGGTGAAGCGTACGTGTCGTAATTTTGTCATGCATATAATAAATGAGTAATCGTATGATTTTGCTCGTGCAATTAAGGATTGCACTCGCTATCATATGATTACCTAAACTTATCATCCCATCATCACCACCACCACCACCACCATTATCATGTTCATTACCATCCTCATCAACATCTTCATCACCACCATCCTCATCAAGATTATCACCAACATCCTCATCGTCATCACCACCATCATCCCCCACCATCACTACCATCATTACCATCCTCATCACCACCACATCAGCAGCAGCATCACAACCGCTTTCATCGTCATCACCACTACTGATAGCAATGGTCAGCATTATAACCATTCTTCATTACTGATTATCAAAATGAACACATGTACCTCTTGAACCTTTGCACATTGTTTACACTTCACATTCTTGATATCCCGATATCGTATGTTTCTCGTCTCACACGAATTCTCTGAGTTATGACAACGATGACAAGGCCAGAATTTCTCACAACAACTAAACTGCACATCACAATATCGTTGATAGTGATCACAGGAGAACGTGGGGCTTTTCATCTCCGTAGTGGTTTCACTCGCGGAACTCTGTTCGCCAGCGGACGTATTCCTATCAGGTCCCAAGGCATCCCCCACATGACAACTATCGGAATCACTTGTGTCCTCGTGAGTCGAACACTTCGCCCTTGTCTTGAAGTTGCTAACAACAGCCAAATTTTCAGTGACATTTTCCTGGACAGGATAACCGCCGGATATCTGTGGTCGTTGATGTACATCGCTGAATTTGCGGTGCAGCATGACGTCATCCGTGGAGCCACGCGAGATTTGCGGTTCGGAAACGTTGGGGTTTGCACTTAAGCTTAAATTTTGAAACTGTTGGCGAAGAGAATCTATAGAAGAATTTTCTTCTATTTGGTCCCTCTCTTCTTCGTCCAACAAGCTGTCTTCTTTAACATGCAGCGGTTGTGATATACAATACAGCAATGTCGGCAAAGAATAGTTGTGATCTACTAGGCTATCACTATTTCTTGACTGTTCAGTATCTCTGGAACGAGAGGAAAATTAAGAAAATAATTACTACGTGATTTTCATCCAATGCTTGAATAGATTTTCTTCATGGATAATTGCGTTCAACGAAGAAGTGTATCCTATTATGGTGTCGTAATCGAAATATTTTGGTGTATGTTTGTGTCGCCAATGTTTTAGCCGTGGAACCGAAAGTTGCCTTTTGGTCTCCCTGCATATATAAGTTACTCGCAGTCGATGGACTGTAACTACTCGTGACCTCATGCTTTGATTTCTTGAGAGTGGAATTCGTGCAGGCCTCGTGGTTTGATTTTTATATGGCAAATAAAAAAGCTCCTATACGAATTTTCGATCAGCTTCAGCTCTTATATTTATTCTTATATTTATCAATACTAACGTTTCGTTACTAAACTCGTAACATCACCAGAGTGACAAATTACAATAAAGGAAGGAGGTATATATATATATATATATATATATATATATATATATATATATATATATATATATATATATATATATATATATATATATATATATATATATATATATATATATATATATATATATATATATATATATATATATATATATATATATAAAGTAAAAAAGTAGTAAAAAAGTAGAGTGCTGCGTAGACAGTGTTTTGAATATATAGCAAAGTGAAAAGGTGGTAAACTGCCAAGAATTTAGTGACGATATACTGACGTACTTACTCTGATGAAGGGCTCCGCTCGAAACGTCAGTATATCGTCACTAAATTCTTGGCAGTTTACCACCTTTTCACTTTGCTATATATATATATATATATATATATATATATATATATATATATATATATATATATATATATATATATATATATATATATATATATATATATATATATATGGTTTTTCCTTCGTCTAAACGCGCATGCCAAGGGAACATACTAAAAAATAGGCACGCATATATATATATTATATATATATATATATATATATATATATATATATATATATATATATATATATATATATATATATATATATATAGCTAAACTGTTACATAAATAGAAAGTTACAAAGGAAATTAAAAGCGAGTCGACGGAAGAACAAAGTACGTGTCATCACAGATTGATAAACACACCGATGAAGGAATAAATAAAGTCCATCCAGACTACCTCCAACCTCTGCCTTCTCTGATTATGAATTAAAAGTTTTAAGAACACTTAAAGAAGATACAAGCATCGTCATAATAAAACCAGACAAGGGTAATGGTGTCGTTATTCTCGATAAGACTGAAATCCTGCAAGACCTTTTCCTTTGTAACTTTCTATTTATGTAACAGTTTAGCTATATATATATGCGTCCTTCCTTTATTGTAATATATGTCACTCTGTGACTCTGATGATGTTACGAATTTAGTAACGAAACGTTAGTATTAAAATTTTTCTTTTCAAAATTATGTTGTTATGGCTCTTTTTAAAGCTATTTGCTGGGCATTAATATTCCTAACTAGACTTATATTTATTATTTGTTTTACAGCACTTGGTTAGAATGTTTGATAAATCTTAGATTAAGAAATATAATAAAAAAACATACCTCCAAATGCCACAACTCTGTTCGCCAGCGGACGTATTCCCATCAAGTCCTAAGGCATCCCCCACATGACAACTATCGGAATCACTTGTGTCCTCGTGAGTCGAACACTTCGCCCTTGTCTTGAAGTTAGAGTTGCTAACAACAGCATGATTTTCATGCGTGGCATTTTCCTGGACAGGGTGGTTACCCTGGGATCTCTGTGGTCGTTGATGTACATAGCTGCATTTGCGGTGTAGCATGACGTCATCCGTGGAGCCACGCCAGGTTTGCGGTTCGGAAACGTTGGGGTTTGTACTTATGCTTAAATTTTGAAACTGTCGGTCAAGAGAATTTATAGAAGTATTTATAGAAGTATTTTCTTCTATTTGGTCCCTGTTTCTTCGTTCTTGTATTCTCTCTTCTTCTTCCAACAAGCTGTAATCACCTTCTTTAACGGAATCAATAATATGAACCAAATCTGTACGGTTTATTTGGTAAAAAATGACACGAAGGAATTCCAAATTTTCGAAGGATGCTTGAAGAAGTTCCACACCATTTTGAAGATTTTCAAAGACTCTTGCGGGAGCATGATACGAAAATATAGGACGTATTTTCTCCCAGTCAGCTACATTCAGCCGTTGCGATATACAACACAGCAATGTTGGCAAAGAATACTTTAGGGGAACTGTAAATTATAAATAAAATAATAAATTATTTTTAAATAAAAGGCCTTTATATCTTTATAGAAATGTTAATATAGTTTTACGGTATCTGCTCTTGTACACGAGAAATACGTTTTCATTCTCCTATTTTATGCTTCTGCAGGATGCCGCCATTTTGTGTCATTCTGGAGTTTGCTTGACGGCGGGAATATCTTTTCAATTTTGACAATGATACTGTATATCATCCCGAGAGGTAACTAATATTTCGTCGAATTCCACAAGCGGAGCAGTGGCGTAGCCAGGGTCCTAACCTTAAACATAACCCTAACCATAGCTACAGTACCGCTCAGAAGTAACCTAACAAAATCCGCGGTTAACCTAGGATGATGAACCGCTGGTTATCCGCGGATCATCCTAGGTTGACCCGAGTATCGACCGACGATCATCCTAGGTTCGACCTCAACCGCTGCTGCGCGGTTCGTATGGCGTCATTTCACGAGTGTAGTATCGGAAGAAGTCGGTTATTTCCAAAGTTTAGTGTCCTTCCTTCGCGGTGCGCACTAGGTAATAGTCGCCAGAACCATGTTGAGCCCGCCAACACCACTAACCCAGCGGTAAAATGTTCGTCGTAAATATTACGAACCATTTCACCAAACGGTCGGAAATCGGAAAGCGAAATTAGGTGTACTGCCGAAATAGTGAAAACTTATACTTGCTTCAAGTCTGCCTCCTGATTGTTTCGGGTTTGTTTAAAGACGGGTTTGTTTCGAGAAGACCGGTTTTTTTCGAGAGTGGTTTGGTTTCAAAGACGAGTTTGTTTCGAGAAGACGGGTTGTATTCTCGAAACAAACCTGTCTTTAAACAAACCCGAAACAATCAAGAGGTAGATTTGGAGCAAGTCTATGAAATAGTGGAAGTTGTCTAATGTTTCGAGCGAAGGCCCTTCGTCAGACAGTGAAACGTAAACTGTGAAATAATAACTGAGTGATTATTTCACTTTACGTTTCACTCTTTGACGAAGGGCCTTCGCTCGAAACGTTAGACAACTTACACGCTATTTCGGCAGTACACCAACCTTTTTTAGATATTTGATTTCTATTTCTACACTGCCTACGCAGCACAACACGTTTTATCACTTATTTAAAAGCATCTATGACTACTAGTAAGTAACTTATGGACCACCGTAATATACTGTATAAATGTACCTGTATATGCAATGCGCATATAATAGTTTCAGTCGGGAAATATATTTTGCCAGTCGACAAATGTGTTTTTTCAGTCGACAAATATACCGGTATTTGTCAGTCGACAAATATATTTTGAAACCTCGCAGCATACGTTGTTGCGATTGACATCACGAAATCCCGAATAACGTCGTTAAGTATCTACATATCCGTTTTGACTATCGATGACAACATCAAATTTACTGGTCTAGGATTGAGAGTTTGTCATGTATTCTTCTGCATGAACGCTCTTCTCCACGTGCGCGTATACAGATACTAAATATAATATTTACATATTTTTAAATAATGTGTGCTAGATTTACGAGAGATTTGCGACTGTTTTACGACGAACATGTCACCGCTGGGTTAGTTGTGTTGGCGGGCTCAACATGGTTCTGGCGGTTCCTGCTCCTTCAATGCTTGAACGTTTATGAACAAAAGGCTTGAAAGTCTTATGGGGATGTCCGTGGAAGCTGATTTATTGTAAGAGCTTGATTCGGAAAATCTCGTTCAAGCATTTGTGGATATGGTTCCATTTGTCAGCATGTCATGTTTGTCAGCATGTTTATGAAGTCCATTGGTCCATCTTACTCTCTATGATTCACTTTGCGTTAGGAGTCACCCAAAACCAGTGTTCGCCAGTAACGAAGTAAATTTACTTCGTTACTTTACTTAACTAAAAAAAATCAGTATTTACTTGTAACGAAGTATATTTTTCAACAAATACTTTTTACTTGTAACGAAGTAAATTTTTTGTTAAATATTTACTTTTTAACTTCGTTACTTTTTGTTTTATCGGCAAAAAAAGCAATTCGGAACGCGGAGTCGCGAAATACTCGGTTCACTATATCCATCCGCTGGAGATCTAGAGTGGAGAAATTGCGTGAAGTTGGTTTTGGATGTGCACGTGATTGGAAACTGTTGAGTTGGCGCAACAGCGCCCAGATTAAAGTTAGTGGTTCGAGAATATATAGTTTGTTTCAAAGTACTTTTCTGGAATATTTTTTGCCATACTTTTACTTAAGTAAGATGTTCCGGCCATACTTTTACTTTTACTTAAGTAAGATTTTCAGGCCATACTTTTACTTTTACTTAAGTAAGATTTTCAGGCCATACTTTTACTTTTACTTTTACTTAAGTATAAAATGAGGAGTTACTTTTTACTTTTACTTAAGTACAAAATATCAGTGCTTTGCTGAACACTGCCCAAAACAGAAACAAAATTTCCTTAATGGAAAATTAACGGATTAAAATAGTCTGTACTTGGTCTATGATTCTATGAAATGTTTCGATTTAGAGTTGTTTATCAATGAATCTCAAGATATCTTGACGTGTATTGCGCCATGTTCTGATTTAGTAATAACAAAATTTTGCGATTTATGGCCTTCAGATTACTTTTAAAAAATAAGAATGTGGAAAATGGTGTTTCACAAACCCTATAAATAAATTTTTTTCAGTGGAGCACGCCCCCGGATCACCCTTGATAGCTAGCGCCTTCAGCGAAAACCACGTGGACATTCACCCCCCCCCCCCCCCCCCCCAAAAGCCAAGATCAAGGTGTCTATTTTAATCTAACATGAAGTTTTACCAATTGGTGATCGAAACATGACGATACTACACGATCATGGAATAGGGTAGATGAATGTTCGCAGGTGTGTTTCAACTATGGTTGAACGATTTTCGGCGATGACTCAGATGGCCGGCGAAACAATGAACAAAACGTCTTCACTCTTCCAGTTCCGCCATTGTTAACCGGGCCGCGGTTTGGTTTTGGTTCACGAGCTCTTGCGCATTGTTGAAAACCACAGAGGATGTTACGAGTCGTTTTGCTACAACCTTAAGTCGTTTCGCTACACTACAGTCTAATATGAATTTATATCAACGGTTTATGTTTTGATTCATTCGAACATAGCATGTAAACACGCCAATCAAAAACGACCTTCGAATATAAAATATAAACCCCGTCGACGATATCACGATAGTAATAAAGTATAAACTACAGTCCTGATGTTTTTAAAAAATATATGGTGTGATAATCAAACACGGAGTAAAACAAATAGTTGAAGACAAATTAATCTTTTAAATTAAGCCCGTGTCTGAACTACTCAGTCATTACTCATGCACAACTCTTATCCTTTGTTAATCACTCGGAGTTTTCCAAATCCGGTAAATTCCCATTGACAACGGGAACGCGTTCTGGACGAGAACGCAGCGTTAGGTTATTTCTGAGCAGACTACTGTACGGCTGTAAGTCAATTTTTAAATTCATTCCAAGAGGTGTTTAGATTATTAATATTTATGTCTGGTATATATTAACCTTTTTGATTGGCCTTCGCAGAAGAGAAAGGGTTACATACTGTAAACTGACTCGTCATGCACAAGACCCAAACGTACTACCTGTGCGATTCTCAGTAATAGTTACGAAAGAAGTTACACTAAGTACAGGTATGTCGATGGTGCGATACTGAAAAAATGAAGGAATTGTTGGAGTAACTTGTCTCATCAATACTCTGAAATTTTAGAGAGATCGAGTAGTGTTTTCCCACCACTGTTCGTCTTGTGTTTTGCGTTTTCATGTCATGAGGGTTATTTAACGTTTTAATTTAACAAAACGGAGAAATCAAAACAAAAAAATCATGTGGAATAAATTTACCTTTTACTGCTTTATCTTCTTTGTCATCCATAACACTTAATACAGACTCCTCAAGTCTTAAAATAATTATAAAAATACATCATATTAATTTTGATGAGTAAACTTAACGTCAATGGTGACGTAAAGTAACCTCATGCCCAGTATCTTATCTCCGCTGCCCGCCCCCGCTGCGAAACGACCATGGCCTTTTGTAGTTTTATTATGGGCATTGGGGCATAATTTCAGTCATCCGCAGGAAACCAATTGAAGGCTGCAATCTTGGATAAATTGATAAATCGCAGAAAAAGGCCTGAAACCGAGTCGTTTGCCCCCCAATTTTCCAAAGATGGTGGTGCCCAATTAGTTCCCAAATTGAGACCCCAATTACCTCTCTAGTCTTATATATGATCTCTGTGCCTCCTAGATTCTTGGTGATAGGAAAAAATATATGGTGGGAGGGGATGGTCACATTTAGTTTGTCAAGTTCCTCATCTCTGGTCTCGGAGATATGTGTGGGATGCATGGACACTCCCAAGAAGTTTTATCCTGTGAAATAGATTTTTCTTCTTGTCAGCGGGGCCGGGCAGCGGAGATAAGATCCACGTTAATCATTATTATTAATAACGCATTTATTTAAATAGGATAAAATTACAGCCAGCTGATGTGGTCGTGTAATATAAAGATAATGATATAATTACAATATAAAATTAAAATCACAAATTACAGTATTGTCGCAATAATTTTTGCACTTGATTGTAGGTACGAAGTTGAGTATTGTGCCTACATAACCTAAACATTGATTGATTGATTAATCAACAATTTATTTAATTACGTATCATCTATATGAATTGTGAAGGTGATGGATACATAACCAGTATCATTTCTATAAAGTTGATAACGCAGGATAAGGTTGCCATTTTCATCCGAGCTAGAGGTTCCTGTTTAAACGCTCGACTATTAGTTTATTACTCTTGTGGTACCTATGATTTAACATCGTTATCCAAGAATATGGGAAAGTCTTACCATTTACTGATGTTATTGCATAGGCAGCATGTTATCCTCAATTGTTTTAAGACCCTGAGTTGGGGTGTGATCCAGTATCGAACCTGGATCTATCAGCTGATTGACAAAGTCCAAGAGAAGGTATTCTTCTTGACCAGCAGTGGTATTTCGAAAACATGACGTGACGTGAAACTGTTTGGACGTACTACTAAAGTGCTCCGAATTATTTCGTATTTCATTTTTTCCTGTACGATTTTGAACGGGATACTTCTAAAACACTGGTCAGTAAAGTGTTCTTCTCATGGAATCTGAGAAACTCCAAGTATCCTTTTTGCCATCTAAATAATATTTAGTGAAATACCGGTTGTCTATACCGAGATTTTTAACGTTTGTTTTTCAAGTACGTGCAAAAACGGTTGGTCTTCACACGCAAGCAAACGAACCACGCTACGTATGCTGACGACAGTGTGCGTGTTTCGATTTGATCTGTGCGCCTGCGTGCAGTAATTAACTTGGAATAAAACTCATCGAACTGCACTCACTGTAGACACACGCGCCATGATTTTGCTCCGAATAATCCACGTTATCCTTTTTATTGGTTGGTTCTTCACAGGATTCGTCATACTGAGGAGAACCTATAGTGGCCTTGTTATGTAGTAGGCTTTATCTTATAATGAAACTGTAATTGGTTTTATAGGTAACATTAAGAATGTGTTGTTGTAAGAGCATTGAGACTGTTGTATAATGCTCCTAATACATCTTTATTATTATTATTAATTTATTCAAACACTTAATGTACATCAGTATTGCCATATGGAAATGCCTTCTTTGGACAAGAGGAATCCAATGCAGGTTACTAAGTGCTGTCTCTGAGGGCAAATTATTGTCAGATTTAAGAACAACCCAAGCCGCTCTGTTCTGTAATCTCTGCAGTTTTGTTGATGCTGTTGAATTGCAAGAATTCCAAACAACTCCACAATAATCAAATATTATGGGCAAATGGTAGTATTATAAACAACTGTTGCAATGTGCCTTGTAAGGTATGGCATCACTTGTCTTAATAGGCCAATTCTAGATGACACTTTCTTGCTTACTGTAGTTCGTCAAGTGAGTATTCCCAGATATTTATAGGTCCCACTCTTGAGATACAGTACTGCTCAGAAATAACCTAACACTGTGGTTGCGGTTCAGTTGGGGTTCAATTGCGGTTCGGTTTGCGGTCGATACACATTAGAGTGTGTGAATTATGACATGGAATGCATTTAGTTTAAAATGTAGAGAGGGCACCAAAAGTAAAATAGATCTCCATGTTTGGCTTCATTCTTTGTCTGTTTCATGCCCTGTTGACAAGAATACACTCGCGCAAGAGATTCGCAGTTGAAACGTTGTGCTTCCGCCGTGCAAAACCTAATTCAAGTCAGAATGTTCGACTTATACTGCACTCGTGGCACAGTTTGCAGTGAATCCTCGCCAAATCTAATGAATGTAATAGTATTACGAAAATATAATGATTGAGGCAGAGCGCGTGTCCGTTTTAATTCCTAAACCGTTTTCCCGATCATTATTATCTATCACATTTACAGCTGCAGTGCGTCAGTCACGTATAGCATGGCAGAAACTAGAAAGAGCCTATATCTCGAAATTTTTAGACCTATTATTCACGATTTCGGCACTTCACCAAACTTTTAGCATTTTCGATTCCTAATAATTCACATGTCGAAAAGTGATTGGCATGAAGTTTCAACCATTTCTGTGTTTACATGATCGGAAGTTCGATCGGCTTACAATGCCGGATCGACTAAATCGACACTATTTCTTGAGTGGATTGAGTGTTTTCGATCCGACGTCATTGAATACTGTATCTGCTGATGAAAATCTTTTAAGTTAACAGGAAGTCAAAAAATCATCATTAACCAAATTAGATTTGAACGGTTCGAATGCCTTTGTTGCAGAAACTAAAAGCGTCGTAAATCAAAATACCGCCTGACAGGTTTGAATAGAATTGGCGACAACACGAGGAACATATGAATATATTGAATAATAATTGTATTCTAGTGCTGTTTCGGGCGAAGTTATTCACACGGATGAAGCTTTTTCATGTCTCGTTTACACGGCGAAGCGGAATTTTATAAAGGTTCTCCAAATATGAAAACTCTAACTTTTGAAAACGGATTGTTCACCGCAGTCATATTATAGAATATTATATGGATTATATCATATAATCAGAATGCAATCTGCTGTTACCGTTAGCTCTAATAGACCAACATGTACCGAATACAATTCTGAAAACGTTCTGCAACTAAAATGAGTTTTGTCAAACTTTATTTCAATTTGCCGTATTGATTTAAACGTCGAATTTCGCAACATGTGAACACGGAATTGTCAACGCTATTATTGTTGCCAAGTGATATCTATTTTAGTGCGTTTGAATATCACGTTTTCAAACGTGTCTTTCTCCATCAAAGCTTTGAGACAAAACGCCAGTCTTTTAAGCTTGTTTGGCTTCCGCACGAGTAGCATGCTCGACCAAGGATCGACCTAGGTTCGACCTAGGTTCGACCGCGGTTTTCGTTAGGTTATTTCTAAGTAGTACTGTACATGTATCAGTGTTGAACAAACGTAAGTTGATCAGTTTGCATAATCTCAGTTTTTGAGGAGAGCCAAAATTTTGTTTAGAACAATAGATGGTAATATAAATAATCCAAACGAAATGTGTTCAGAATTAATTTAAATTTTCATCAACAACTAACAATCCAATAAAATACCAGCAAAATTGTTGAAAGAATCTTCGGTTGTAATTGTCACTTTTCTAACTAATATTTCTAATCTACTGTATGATCGCTAAGTCAGGGCATTTTTCCTATAATGATTGGAAATTAACAAGCCCTAATTATACGCCTACAGTATCAAAATTATTTGAGAAACATACAGTCTGGTAATTATCAACTGTCAACTGAACGCATATAATAACTCAAAATGATGTTAGAACTTGCACATTGCCAATCTGGATTTCGTAGAGGCTACTGCCACGTCTTAATTGAACTACAGCTGATATTTGGATGGTTAATATTGCATGATCATGGACTTATCAATGGTATTATTTTTCTTGATTTAAAAAAAAGCTTTCAATAGCGTTAATAAAAATTATAATTATATGGTGTTGTATTGCGAGGTTTGTTCATCTACATTTATTAAGTCGGTAAAGTCGTTAGAGATCACACCAACTGATAAAGTCTGTAAGGTGGAAAAACAATATTCTCTATGAAATATATGAAAACTGCATGTGCCACAAGGGTTATACCTTGGTCCTTGGTGCAGGAATATAATTATTTAGATCACCACCCTTTGGTGGTGAACATATTGAAAATACGATTAAATAGAGAATTGAATAACTTGTATCACTGGCAATTAGTTAATAAATTATCATTAAATGTGAGCAAAGATTGTCACAAATTGAACATCAAATACGAAACGTACAAATAAAACAAATACACACAAAGGTTAGCCTAACAACATTGATAACGTCTCTACTAGTACCTTGTGCGGCTCCTAGCTTGCTGAAACGACTATAATGGTTTGCAACTTTACAGACAGTAATGTTCCTCTTCGGCGTAGTTTTATTACTTTATATATGTAAACATTTCGCGCGTAAATCCCTTCGCAGACGTTCTTTGTGAGCCCGCGGTACCCTAGCATTTCCTGGCCGCGCGAGAAATTAGATGGACACCAGCCTGGTTCCCAGGCCTCTTATTCTCTCAAAATCGCGCGGGGCCTAGTCACTCTCCTCCGCAGAGGCTTCTTGCGCTTTTTTTAGAGTTCGGGCAGATAAGCCAGATATATATATATAGTTTGGATTCTCTCCACGCGTCCCCAAAACACCCTGTGAGCCCAATACAAGCGAATAGCCCACCTATAGTATATTACAAGCCTCTGCGGAGGAGAGTAAAAAAGTCTCCAATTCCAAACAAAGGCCAATCTCCATACACTTCTATCTCAGACTTGATAATCAACTCCCAAGGTGTAGCCAAACAACTTTCACAACTTAACCCTAGTAAAGCCTGCGGCCCTGATGAAATCCCAGCTAGAGTCCTCAAAGAACTTGCACCATCCATTTCGAACTGGCTTTGTTTCATCTTCCAGCAGTCTTATGAATCTGGTGTACTTCCACCTGATTGGTCAAAGGCCCTTGTTTCCGCTGTATTTAAGAAGGATGTGAAGTCAAATCCAGCCAACTATCGCCCAATCTCACTAACATGTTTATGTTGCAAAGTCATGGAACATATCATTCTCAGCCATGTTGCTAAACACTTAGCATATCATGATATTTTAATTGATCAACAACATGGTTTCCGAAAAATGTTTTCCTGTGAGACTCAACTGATTACTGCTATGAATGACTGGGCTAAAAGTGTTAACCAAAAAAAACAAACCGATGTCATTCTACTAGACTTCAGTAAAGCTTTTGACTCTGTCGCTCACCTCCGCCTGATGTCAAAACTTGATTATTATGGAATAAGAGGACCCTCCGCCAATTGGATCAAGTCTTTTCTTTCCAACCGTTCGCAAGTTGTTTCTGTAAATGGCTCCCACTCTGATTCAAAACCTGTGATATCAGGAGTACCCCAAGGAACAATTCTTGCACCTGTCTTATTTCTTTTATATATAAATGACATCTCTGATATCATTAATTCTCAAATTCGTTTATTCGCTGACGATAGTATTATCTATAGAGAGATTAACGATCATCAAGACCAGATCACCTTACAAGAAGACCTAGAAAACCTAAGTGAGTGGGCCAACAAATGGCAACTCAATTTTAATTATTCCAAATGCTATCATTTAGGAATTACAAATAAACAGACCACTCTTTCTTATAGTTATGTAATGAATAAACAAACCATCTGTAGTGTAGCTTCGACGAAATACTTAGGTATCACTATAAACCATAACCTAAGCTGGAATCAGCATTGTGACAACATATGTAATAAGGCAAATAGTACTCTTGGCTTACTTAGACGAATCCTAGGCGACTGTAGCATGAAAGTTAAGTCAAGAGCTTATACTAGTCTTGTTCGTCCCCAACTAGAATATGCCATGCTTTGTGTGGAACCCTTACCACCAAAAGAAATATCAACAAGATCGAGATGATTCAACGCAGAGCTGCTAGGTTCACTCAAAACGACTATTCTAGAACTAGCCATGTCTCTCCTATGATAGACCACCTGGGCTGGGACACACTCGAACAACGTAGGTTACTGCATCAAGCCACCATGTTCTACAAGATCAATCAAGGTCTTGTATAGGTGTCAGTTTCCCTGACGAGGTGTGTCCTGGAGTATCAAGATTGCCAAACACCTCTCCTTTTCGACAGATCCAATGCAGTGTCAATGTGTACAAGTATTCATTTTATCCACGAACAATAGTAACATGGAATCACATTCCATTCAACAATCTCTCCATTGGACCTAGCATTCCAAGTTTTAAAACACTTGCTATTCCTGCAATTAAGTCACTTAGTCGTCCTTCAAATTAAGTCACTCAGTCATCAAATTTTTTGTTGGTTTTTTGTTGTTTTTTTTGTTTGTTTTTTGTTGTTGTTGTTGTTGTTTTTTTGTTGTTGTTTTTTGCGGGGCGTTTTCCATCTTTCCTTCTTCTTTTCCTCGTGTAAAATATATCATGTAACTACTTTCCATGTTAATATATAATTATATATCCATAGGTATATATATATATTTAGTTATACTGTATATATCTATAAGTCTCCTAGTATAGTGTAATACTGATTTAGGAGTATTTCATTAAAGCATTAAAGTGAGGCCTGGTGGAAAATGTTTTGTGTTCCCAGATCTGTCCCAATTTTTGTCCCGACATTGATTATTCATGACCCAGTGAACGCAACTGACGGTCCGACGATCGTTATATTTGTACATTTATTCTGCATTAGGAGCCTTAAAATTCTCACTGGTATTGTTTCTTATCTATTCTACTGTTCAAGATCGAAATTATATCCTGGTCGTTGTTTATTTGAAGAATTATCTAGTGTTCTTTAATCGTAATGTCTCGATCAATTCCAAGCGTGAAGGCGTTTGACGGTCATTTTACATTTTGGCGTCAGTCCATTGCAAATGCCCCACCGTGGAGTCAGCTTAATTATACAAAATCCCCACAGTTGGGCCCTTGGAATAGATGCAAATTCCCCACCCACGAGCATATAATAAAAGTTTTCCAAATAAAATAGCCAAGAAGCCACAAACTTCCCTTGAAATTTTCCAAAGCAATTATGCCATCCGGCGCATCCGCTATCTTACTCAAACGTTTCGCAGACTACACATGTGATGGTGTCCTAAAATAAACATAGTTAAATAGCGGTAGGCATGAGATTTTTTTGGCATTTTTTACGTTTTAAATATGCACGTTGGTTTGCTTTCAAAAGTAAGATATTACAACGAACTCCAAACGCTTTCACGTATGAATTGGAGGCGATTTATATATGTATGTGATATATTTAAAAGATGAAACTCACAAAATGCACGAGTATTGAGCAAACGTCCCTGTAAAGAAAAATCATGAAACGAAAGCACATGTTTTCAGCGCTTGGTTGTTCCGCGCACTGCATGTTGGGTCTATCTGAAAGTCCGACCACAATGCAATGCGCTAAAGCAATATTTGAAAAAAGCCCAACTACATTATTTAGGTCTGCTGCCTTGTTCGCTCGCTTCAGGCTCGCTCGCTGCGGCAGCAATAATATAGCAATAGGGTAATGGTAATAAGGTAATAAAGTATGGTAAGGTGATAAGGCAATAAGCGCTTTATATATATAGATGTATATAAATAGGTAGCATATTATAGCAATATGGTAATGGTAATAAGGTAATAAGGTAATAAGCATTCTGGAGAAAAACATAAAGCATGCAGTAGTAAGGTAATAAGCGCTTTATATATATATATATATATATATATATATATATATATATATATATATATATATATATATATATGTATATAGGTAGCATATTATAGCAATAGGGTAATGCCAATGGTAATTATAAGGTAATAAGCATTCTGGAGAAAAAGATACAGCATGCAGTAATAATGCATGGATCAATTCTTCCTGTAACCACCCCCCCGGGCAACCCCGGGGACAATGCATAAAATCAAATCCCGGGGGTGGGGAATTGTTTTATTATTTTTTGCCCGGGGGTATAGGGCGGGGAAAGGGCTCCCGCCCTTGGAAGTCTGGTAACTAAAGTTTATATAATTAGACAAATTTTAACATCAAATGTAAATTTAACTTAACCAGTGGCTCATTTCTGTTGCTGCTTCCTTTGAGCTCTAGTTTGTTTCGCTTTTTCAGCCCACCCTAGTACGTCGATTTTCTGCAACTTTTTTTCGTCGCCATTTTGAATACGAATACTTTAGAAATGAGCCACTGGTTAAGTTAAATTTACATTTGATGTTAAAATTTGTCTAATTATACATTTGTTTGATGTTAAAACGGTAAGGATAAAACGCGGATGACGGATGAAAAAAGGTGGATAGAAGATAACACGCGGATAAAAAGGCGGATAGAGGATAAAACGCGGATAAGAAAAGGCGGATAGAGGATAAAACGCGGATGACAAAAGGAAAGTAGGTCTGTGTCTAGAAATTTAGAATTAATATAGTCTCTCGCAAACTCTCCACTGCGGGAGAAAGACTATAATAATAGTATAGCATATGGGGGTACCGGCGCACTTCGGAAATTTATACAACGTCTCAGACACAACTTTCCGTGCCAGCAGACCCGGCTGAGGTCAATTTTGTCGAAAATGCTGAAACGACATTTTCACTATTCAAGAAGTTGTACGCAAGACGTGAAATTTGACCATAAAATCGTAAAGTACAAAAAAAGTACGTTTGAAAAGTGTCGCTTCATATTGTTGTACAACACGATAAACTGGACCTCAGCCATGTCTGGTGGCACGTGAAGCTATTTCGAGACGTTGTATAAATTTCCGAAATGTTCCTGTGAGAATCACCCACTGTGGGGTCAACTGCCTTCACAATTAATGTAATAGCCCACTTTTTAGTGTGGTTCACAACAATTCAAATGTGGTCAACACCACAACACGGTGACCATGACGTTTAACACATATCAGTGGGTGTAATGTCATTTACCACCTCATTGTGCTTTTTAAAGTAATAATCACACACATGTTTCGACGTGATTCCACCTGACAACGTAGATAAGGAGTTACGATAGCAATTATACTTTCCACATCTTTTTTCAATAACTTGTCCTTTGGTAGCTCGTTCATGTTTAGTTCGTCTGGGTTTTCGATAGCGTCTAATCCACCAAGTAGATTCGATGAACTTACTGATGAGCATGTCAGTGATGAAAGCGTTCGCTTGATCCTCTTTTGTTCGTACTCACAGTAAATTTTATTAATAACTTTTGCAGACGCTTTTTTGATATACGACTCAGATTGACTTACCTCACCGTCGTTGGACAACGTAATCAGATCAGCTATTTTCACACCGATGTCATCATCAACAGTCTTTTCATTAGTTTCTTTTGCCACGTTGTCAGCAACTTCATCGTTTTTTTGCAAGTCTTCAATTAGCGCTTCAATCGCAGGCTTTTCTTCACTTTTGCGTTTCACCATTATACTATAACACATGTTTAATTACCACATAACAACTTTGTGACCATACGGATGTCTCAACATAATTTCAAGCCGTGAGTACTTATAGTTATGGCTCTTGAAATTCTCCACTGACAGCGCTTCTTCTTTAGTCACACCGTTAAGGTAATCGTCTATTATAGCCTCATGTCGTTCTTACTTGGGCAATAAAAACAGACAAGCTTACTAATATTTTCTCTGTGCGGTTTAGCGATCGAAGTCAGTTGTTGCGCGTGATCACAATGACTGACAACCCAAAGCATCGTGTACTAAAAGCTAAATTAACCAATTGACTGGTTCGATTCTTAACGTCCTGTCCGCTCGGACAATCGTGAGCAGTCCACTACAATGAAGTCAGGATCGTGTACATACTTCCAATCTCGATACGCCTTATTTCATTCAAAAAAGTAGGGCAAATCAACGCGATGTAGTCAAATTTACAATCTTTTTACCAGTGGGAGTGGCTATACAACGTGGTTGTCTTGAACGCTTCTCAAGTCGATAACCAGCGCAAAGCAGTTCTTGTAAAACATTTGTACAGTCATAAATTGATCATGTTCGTTCAAGTCACGTGTTCATAGCTCAAACTACGACTGCATATATACCCGGACGTTATTTCATCAGCTAGTTCAAGGTTATCGATCGTTTCATACTCAAGTTCGACGTTCTCCAGCTGGGGGTGTATCCACCCACACTTTCACCATTTTGCGCGATCATAATACCAGTGGCCTTTGGTAACGTAATTATGTATTGCAAGTTATTATTCATACTAATACTTACGACGAACAATGGCGTCGACGCAAATTTCGAAACCGTAGACGGTCGGACAGTACCTCATTAATGGTCGGACACCTCATTAGTCTGTGCCCCAGACCTCTGCGCTATATTACGTTCGGCCTCAATCCTTCACGTACTTGCACTTGTCAAAGATGGACGATCTGTTTCGCGAAGCCATAGCTGATTTAAATTATGTTTTTTCTGGTCGAGAGAACACCGAGGAACTTCTATCTTCTTCTATTTGTTATTAATATGCATCTTCAAATTGTCATTAAGGGTTAAAAAAATTGCCGTCGAACTGCCTCCGAACTTTAAAATATCGACGGCAATTTTTTGTCTACGAGGATTTATCAAAATTGCGAGGGCTGCCCACTGCACGCCAAATCACGGGCCCAACGGATACGTGTATTTCTTGTCATTATTCTCGAATATATCTAAGGTAAATGAGGCAATCTTAGGTCCTTACTGGTTCTACCTTTCCCTGGCCGGGTAACTCGGCAAAGTTTATTCTATTGTAGACTTTGTAGTCGACTCGACTTCATTGCAAACTATGGTCACAACAAGGCCTTTAATAATAGAAATTCAAAAGTTATTTTGATGTCACGGATGCTGAAGTCCAGTAGAACATTATCCAGTGCAGTTAAATGCTATATAGCTTCTACAGGCTGCAGAAAAGATTAGTCGACCCGTGACAAGACATGTCAATTTGACAGAACTTGATTTACATGTCAATTCCATCTCAAGTCGCTGACAAGTTACTATCTTCTAGGAGTTTGTCCTCGCGCTTTCAAGCAGTGACTGATTGATATTTTCGACCTATAACTATAAGTAGAATCAGCAAGGACCTAAGATATTGCTTCATTTACCTTAGATATATATTCGAGAATAATGACAAGAAGTACACGTATCCGTTGGGCCCGTGATTTGGCGTCCAGCCCTCGCAATTTTGATAAATCCTCGTAGACAAAAAATTTCCGTTGATATTTTAGAGTTCGGAGGCAGTTCGACGGCAATTTTTTTAACTCTTAATGACAATTTGAAGATGTATATTAATAACAAATAGAAGAAGATAGAAGTTCCTCGTTGTTCTCTTAAACAGAAAAAACATAATTTAGATCACGTCCATCTTTGACACGTGCAAGTACGTGAAGGATTGAGGCCGAACGTAATATAGCGCAGAGGTCTGGGGCACAGACTAATGAGGTGTCCGACCATTAATGAGGTGTCCAACCGTCTACGGTTTCGAAATTTGCGACGACGAGGTTGCGTTTAGAGACATAAAGTCCTTTTTGTCAATGTCAGAGGGTATACCCTCGTTGAACTCAATGCCTGGTATAGTCATGATCATATCCAAGTACATGGGTTGCCATTGTCCATAGCACCAGATGATACGTTCAGGCGGAGGGCTGATGGTTGCTTGAGTATTTTCCAATAGCTTTCTCACCCATACCGTCTTACCACTTTGAGTACATCCAGCCACAATACACGTGAAAGGATGTTGCATAACTGTAGATCCACTGACCAGAGGAGATGGCTCGTTGTAATGGTCAGCTCCGATGGACATTTTTTTCGTGACGTAGGCGATTACTTGGGTTGGCAAATAATTTACCACAGTTATCACATGTGTAAGCAACGGTCGTACTCAGAATAACGCAACTTTTTTATTTTAGCCTTGTTTATGTCAGTGGCACTCCTGTAATTTTCAATGACTATTTAGGACTATAGAAAGACTATTTAGGACTATATAAGGATTATTTAAGACTACAGGAGGACTATTTTGGACTATTTAGGACTACGGAGGACTATTTAGGACTATCGGAGGACTATTTAGGACTATCGGAGGACTATTTAAGACTATTTAGGACTATCAGAGCAATATTTAGGACTATCGGAGGACTATTTAAGACTATTTAGGACTATTTAGGACTACAGGAGGACTATTTAGGACTATCGGGGGACTATTTAAGACTATTTAGGACTATTAAGACTACAGGAGGACTATTTAAGACTATTCGATTACTATTTAGGACTATAAGAGGACTATTTAGGACCATCAGAGGACTATTTGACTATCGGAGGACTATTTAGGACTATCGGAGGACTATTTAAGACTATTTAGGACTATTTAGGACTATTTAAGACTACAGGAGGACTATTTAGGACTATTGGATGACTATTTAGGACTACAGGAGAACTATTTAAAACTACAGGAGGACTATTTAAGACTACAGGAGGACTATTTGAGACTATTGGATGACTATTTAGGACTACAGGAAGACTATTTAGGAGTGTTAGGACTACAGGAGGACTATTTAAGACTATTGGAGGACTATTTAAGACTATTTAGGACTATTTAAGACTATCGGAGGACTAAGCACCCCACAATACCCCCAGAGTCACGGTAGACTTTAACACTGTAAGTAAAGTATTGGCTCTTGTTATTAATTCGAGTCACGCCGTTTGAGATTACATCGCAATGGTTATCGTGGGCGTAAATACGTTTTGACGCTTCCGGGCCCGAATAAAGCAGCGCAAATAAGTGTCCACCGAGACATTTGAGACAATGTTTATTTAGTCGCCCAAATTGCGCAATTCGTAAGCAGTTCGCCAATGGCCTTCGATAATCTTTAATGTATGGATATAGCGTTCATTGATTTGGCCTTTTGCGACGAGCCAGACAGAAATTGTTTTGAATACGGACGATAGTATATGTTTCCTGGCCAAATATTTGTCTACGTTTGCGTCCCACCGCTCGGCATCTCGACATAAATAATATATAGGCTACTGTAATCGTGTCAATATAAGATGAATCAAGTGATGTTTGGACGATGAGTCAAGTGATGTTTGGACCATGACGAATGGTCGACTCTTCGGAAGCTCCGCACTGTTTATTGTTTTTCTTATTGCTACTGTATCGTTTCCTCTCTTAAAGCCTGCTGGAAATGTTCTAAAGGCCTCCTCATTACTTGTGAGTAGTGGAAAGGATATATTGTCCTTTCCAGGACGAAATTCTGGTTGGCCACGTCGCTCACGCCAAACCACCTTGCCGACACATTTGAAATTGAAGATAGGAATGCAACTTGCGAACACTCTACTTTGTGCTTCTTCCTTGATATTATTAGCAGGAGATGTCAGCTCTAATCTAATGATGCTGTTTTCCTATGGGAGAGTTTGTTTTGTAGTGTTGCCGATTGTCATGCTCCAATTAAACGTTTGAAAGGTTTCTCTACGCCTTGGGTGACTGAAAAGCTTAAGGATTTGCGCCGAGATCGGGATTATCACCATCGTAAAGCACGCACTAGTAATTACTCTTATCACTGGAACATGTACCGGAAACTAAGAAATCTGGCTAACCGAGAAGAAAAACGATTGAAGTCAAATTTCTTAAGTCTGACAGTATACGGATGTGGAGTTCCATTAAGAAAGTGCTTCCATCAAAGACTCAGCGAGAGGTTCCAGCTCTTATTCATAAAGGCAAGTCTTACACCAGGATTCGTGATGTTGTAGACATTTTCAATCGGCATTTTTCTACTGTTGGGCGGATGTTAGGTCGTGTCTTTGGTCGTAGTGAAAAAGCCGTGTATTATAATGAAGTCGCCATCTCGAAATTTGAACTTACCCGTGTATCTATAGAATTTGTCCAAGCTCAACTTAGTGGTATGAAGTCGAACAAAGCGATTGGCCTGGATAAAATAAGTGCCCGCCTTTTAAAGAATTCCGCTGAAGTGATTTATCCTGTGTTAACTAAACTAATTAACATTTCCATTGACCAACGATGTTTTCCGAATAACTGGAAATCGGCTAAAGTTGTAGCATTGTTTAAGGCTGGAGATCGCTCTGATTGCAACAATTATAGACCAATCTCTGTTTTACCGACTGTCAGTAAGATAATTGAGCGGGCTGTTCATTCCCAGTTTTACAAATATCTTCAAGATAACAAGCTTCTTTATGTCAGACAGTTTGGTTTCCAGTGTAAACGCTCTACATCTAGTGCCCTATTACAGTTCACCGATGAGTTATTGGACAATATGGATCACGGAAAAGTAAGTGGTGTTATATTTCTGGATTTGATGAAGGCGTTTGACACGGTCAGTCACCCTATACTTTTACAAAAGTTAAACTGGCTGGGTGTTGACTCTGGGTCTCTACAATGGTTTCAATCCTATCTTAGTCATCGGATGCAGAGGACAGTATTGAACAACTGTTTTTCATCCTCACACAAAGTATCAATTGGCGTGCCTCCATTGTTGTTCTTAGTTTACATAAATGATCTTCCGTCATGCTTACATTACACACAAGCCTCATTATTCGCAGACGATACAGCGGTCTATTGTGCAGCTTTCTCTCCTGAAGAACTCCAAGTTAAGCTTAATGATGACCTACGACATTTGAAGTCCTGGCTTGATAACAACAGATTAACTCTTAACATCACTAAATCTAAATTTATGTTAGTTGGTGGTCCACAACGATTGAAGAAATTCGAAAGTATTACATTATCAATTGGTGACCAAGTTCTCGGCAGAGAAAGCAATTATAAGTACCTTGGAGTTGTTATAAACGAGACCCTATCGTGGGCCGATCATATTGACTATGTCCAGAGAAAAGTGTCGAATAGAATTGGTGTTTTGAAACGTATAAAACATTTATTGCCAATTCACACCAGAAAGTTAGTTGTGAACTGTTTAATTTTACCATTACTTGATTATGGCGATCTTGTTTGGGGGGATAGAAATAATATTACATTAATGAACCATCTACAGATTCTTCATAACAAGGCCGCAAAGTGTGTTTTGAATATGCCCACTGAAGCCTTGGACAGCCTTAATTGGTGTCCATTGTCTTCTAGAAGAAAATTCCACCGATGTTCCTTTGTGTTTAAAGCTTCGAATAATGAAGTTGATTTTATGTTTGAGTCTAAGGCTGCTCAGGATATTCATAGCTATGACACTAGACGAAAGTCATATTGAGACTACCAGCTTGTAAAACTAATTGGGGACAGCAAAGATCACAATACGCTTTTATCGCTGACTGAAATAGTTTACCGCCTATTGTTACTGAATCGAACAGTTACTTAGATTTTAAGATTAGATATCTTAAATCCTTGTAAATATTGCCTGTTCCTACTTACACTTATTTACTTTATTTATTTTACTTTACTTTGTATTTATATATACTCTTTATTAATTGAGGACCCTTATGAAAATCACCTCCGGGTGATAAGGCTTCCTTTATAAATATTGTTTTAAAAAAAAATAAAAAAAAATCGTTCGACTGGAATACTCGTTCGATTTCGTCTAAGACTCTTTCGACAGTCAGTCGTTTTCTAGACATGAACGGCAGCGAAATGGGATACTCAAGTTGCGTCGAATTCATAATAAACCACACGACCAAGTAAATTATTAAACACCTGGTATAAACGTTTCAGGACATTAGCTATATCCTGCACTTGCAAATCATTCAACTAAAATATTAAAATATTATTCACACAAAATGCGAGGGATTATTGCCGATACGTATTTCTATATTCATACTTGCATACCGCAAATAACTTCCGTTCGTCACGCGTTCGTCACGGGGCTATATTCGTGAGCGCCAATTACTTCCGTTCGTCACGCTATATCTAATTCTCCAGGAGAAGCGAAAACACTATCAAAGACAGCAAACTGTAAAATCTACAAGTATAGAACACTGTAGGAAAAGTAACAACTATACAAAGTCACCGGGCTTATATAGTCTATATTCGCTATATAATTATAGCAAATTACTGGCGTTCGTCACACTATATCCGTTCGTCACGCTATATCCGTTCGTCACGGAGTTCGTCACGCTCAGCATGACGTGCATTTCTCGACCAATCAGCGCGCGGCGGCATCCCTTTGTTACGGTATATGGGGGGTTATCTACTCTGGGAGATTTGATATCGAAAATGATAACACAAACGCACGCACGTTTAGATTGAAATTTCAATTGAAAAACTCTAGATCTATACTTGTTGGGAACATCTACCGTTCGCCAGACACTTCAGATTACCTCCCAGGAGACTTCAATGAAAATTTTGAAACAATGCTTGAAAATATTAGTTGTGAAGAGAAAGAGGTGTTATTATATGACTATTTTCGTGAGCGGTCCGGAACGTGAAATCCGGCAATTTGATTGGTTCCTGAGCGGTCCGGAATCTGCCGTTCCGGACCGCTGTGAGAATTTTATAAACAAATATGAAAGTCATGTCATTATACGCAACAGATGGATAATGATTTCAGAACTACTCATTGTTGAAATATATCATGCAGGTATGTTGTTAGAAATTTTATAAGCTTTCATTTGATGTATAGCTCAGGTTTCCGCGTTATGTGAAACTTTTTAAAATGTCCAAAACGTTCGTAACACGCAGGTATTGTAGAATTTCAGGTGTGTTTTTTGCAACTATACTTAACGCACAACCTTGAGCAATATGTCAAACAAAAGCAAATGAAAAATGCTATTAGAGGTAGAAATTTTAGGAATCTAGCTAAACGGAAAGTACTTTAAAAATTGGAAAACATCTGCCATTTTGGTTTAGTTCGCAAGAAAGATGGTGGCGAATACGAGCCTAACACTGTAGAGTTTTCACAGAACGTCCACAACATTTGTGGTCATATAATA
Organism: Chrysogorgia sp. JL179-B06; assembly: GCA_035772405.1. Classification (NCBI taxonomy): domain Eukaryota; kingdom Metazoa; phylum Cnidaria; class Anthozoa; order Scleralcyonacea; family Chrysogorgiidae; genus Chrysogorgia; species Chrysogorgia sp. JL179-B06. The sequence goes on along the minus strand of JAYKKM010000193.1, from coordinate 4,088,163 downwards.
AACTACTTATTGAGTAGTATAGTAAGTGGGGCTGCGGGCCCAGCAACGTCAAACGTGAATATAAACGCCAAAACATCACCAAATTTGTGTCGAGCCACAACTCGACAATGTTTTGGTACTCACGTTTTATAATCGACGTTGGTGAGCTCACAGCGCCAGTCTCTGTGCTATTATGATGATCGTTAGTCAATCTAAACACCCCTCCCACGTTTTCTACTCAGTTGATGCCGAATATTAAAAAAATCACAACTTTCGCTAAACTTTACGCTACTTTAGCCATATTTAAAAAATAGTCGTTTCAACATTTTCACAAATTTGTCGAATCACATTTAAAAAATAGTCGTCTCAACATTTTCACAAATTTGTCAAACCACATTTAAAAAATAGAAAGTGTCGTTTCAATATTTTCACAAATTTGTCAAATCACATTTTCACAAATTTGTCAAATCACATTTAAAAATAGTCGTTTCAAATATTTTCACAAATTTGTCAAATCACATTTTTACAAATTTATGTATCGTAAAAGTGTCTCACGCGTGATAAAATTGCCACCTGTTATGCAAATTAGATTATTGCCACCTGTTAATAATTGATTAGTCCGTTTGTTCACTGTTTTCAGTGTTTGTCGCCTCTTTTCTAAAATGGTGATCGTACACATATTTCGACGTTGTGATTCCTCCCGACAACAAGCCCAAGAAAGGCACGTACGGCGTCACAATCGTGACAATGCTCTCGACGTCTTTCTTTAGTAACGGGTCTTTTTGCAACTCGTCATTTAGTTCGTCAGGGTTCTCAATAGCGTTCAACCCATCTAATAAGCTAGCGAATTTGCTGATTAACAAGTCGGTGAGAAAAGCGTTTGCAATCTCCATTCTCTTCAACTCATATTGGCGCCATATCTTATCGATAACCTTTGCAGACGCTTTTTTGATGTACGCTTCAGATTGGCTTACCACACCATCACCAGACAGTCTAATAAGTTCAGCTCTCCTAACGTCAATGTCGTCTTCCACAGTCGAGGCACTAGCGGCTTGAGTATCCTCAACTAATTCCTCAATCGTAGGACTTTCCTCACTTTTGCGTTTTACCATCACGCTATTACTTATACCCATATTTTATTGCGGAATAACAACTTCGTGACTGTATGGATAGCGCAGTGAGATTTCAAGTCTAGCGTACTTATTATTTTTTAATGCGGTCACAATCGCCAACGATTTTTCTCTGCTAATGTTTCCAAGGTAATCGTCGATAACGACCTTCATATCACTCCTACTTGGGCAGTAGAAGCAAACGAGCTTACTAATATTTTCTCTGTACGGTTTTGCGATCGACGTCAGTTGTTGTGTGATGACAATAACGCTCAACATAAAATGTCGCGCACTAAAAGCCAAGTTGACCAATTGACTAGTCCTATTCTTAACGTCCTGCCCACTTGCACAGTCGTCCAACACAATCAGAGTGTTAGTGCCTTTAAAAACGTTCGTCACACACTTGAGAACAGCGTCGACACTGTCTTGCGCGCAGTCTATCGCTAGCACGTCGGGGTCGCGCACATATTTCCAATCTTGATACGCTTTGTTCCACTCAAAAGTAGGGCAAATCAACACAATGTAGTCAAATTTACCACGATACTCAGATTCTAGTGTTTCTAGCAAATAATGCGTCTTACCACAAGCTGTCATACCAACAATTAGCATATTAAACGGAGTCTCCATTAACTCACGTTTGATTTAATACTGGATTGATTGCAGCCCATTGTTCATAAAGTTGACCAACCCATCGCTTATCACAAACACCCTACACATGACATTTGCAGTCGTCGCTTTCTTAGTGATCTCAAGAAGCACACCGGATTGTGTGTTTACAATGTTCTTGCCAGTGGCGACATTGCGATTATCTTGAACACTCCTCAAGTCGATGACTAACGCAAAGCCATCTTTATAGAACTTCTGTATGGTCATGAACTGAGCGTGTTCCTCACCCAACCCAAACAATCGTTTCGCTTCCGCATAGAACTTCGACTTCGGAATGCCCTGTGAGTACACACTATTTGGCACACCTTCAATTGTGACTCTAACGCTCTCAATATTTGGATAAAGAAACTCCTCACTGTCTGTTCGCGCCTTATTCGTGAATAGCAACACAATTGCCTTCATGCTTTTTCTTGGAAGATTAATGTTTTCATTCACGATGGTTGTATCTTTGTCCCATTCGGTGGTTTTCATCAACGTAACGTGCTCATACGACAAACTACGACCACTTGCATACAACGACGTTATTTCGTCAGCGAGCTCCTGGTTATCAATCGTCTCATACTCAAGCTCGAGGTTCTCCAGAGTGTATCCGCCCACAGCGCTACCGGATTGAGCTATCATGATGTCTGTAGCTTTGGGAAGTGTGATCACATACTGCAAGTTGTTGTTCATGCTAAAAGGAGCGTACAACCCGTGGTCATTCATGATTTTACCAAGTTTTATTCGCTGCTTTGTTCCAATCACACCAAACATCAACGCGTCGTTAACTTTAGCGACGTTTCCACTTGTCGCACCACTGTCATCCTTAGAAATTAGCTTTCTCAAGTTCTCACCACCAACACCATAGTCAATCATTTGGTCTCGCGCAGTAGCACTCTCCCAAAGGTCGCGATAGACACCAGTGTAATTTTCCCCATTGTTGTCGTACACAGTCTCCCCGGCTAGTCTCACAACAAGTTTCTCAACCAACAACTTGCTCACATTATTCAAGAACCAGCTTTTAGCGTTTGCATTCTTAAAGTCGAACACTAGACCCAACGATCCAGGCACCAAACAGCTACTAACCTTGAGCTTCGGTATATCAATGTAAAGTTCCTCGCCAGGACTGACTTTATTAGGGTTCAACGTGATTACGTGTTGCGTTCTCGCCCCTCTTATGACACCCATGGTCGCTCGTCTAAAACCAGGGCTCAACTCTGCTGACGTGGCGTTCATATACCTTTACATATGTTTTATCGCTACCGTTTTAGCTTGTAATAGTCGTAAACAAACCACGCAAATATCACTGCGAGTACCCACAGATTTTGAGCCAACCATGCGAGACCCTTCGCACCCAACGTCAACGCATTATAAACTAAGTTAGCCAACCCAACAGCCCATGGACCCATCTTCGTTATTGCGTTCTTAACAGCCTGTGCGAATGACCTCGTTGCCATAGCGCCTTTCATAACAGCGGACCTACCAGCGATAATAATTGTTGTTATAATCCCAGCCATTGAAATTGCCACAGCGCTCAACCCGACCATATTTTCTTTAGCCCATTCCTTAAATCTCTGAAACCTGTCAATGTCGACTTCCTGCTGCTCTCTAACCTCCTCTATTTCTAGCTGCCCTAAAGTTTTGTCTCTGGCTTGCGTAAGCCCAATCACTCTTTCGCGTAGATCAATGTACTCTTCGAGCTCTGCAGTCGTAGAGTCTTTTCCCTCGAGCTCTGCTATTCTTTCGTTCGTCTTATCTATCGTCTCTTGAAAGTGGTCTGCCTGCACTTGCAGTGCGCCATCATCACCCACTCTTGATTCACGCAACACACCATCACTTGGGTTGAGCACACCACTCAGATCGCGGTTTTCGTCTGGTGATAGCCCAGGTGTGTCATCGTAGCCCACTCTTGTCTCAATTACTAGGAAGTCATCTAGGATCACTTCTGTTGTGACAGCTGTTGTTTCTACATTCTCAGGGATTTGACTAACTAACTTTTTGAACTGCTCAATCGCGTTTTTACTACTCGCGTCTTTACTGTAGATCAAGCCTTTTTTATTAGGTATTAGAATTCGTTTGGGTTTTCCATATTTACCATCTTTGTTTATCGGTTTGAAAAGAATAGCCCCTGAGTCCGTAACCTGCGACCTGTTGACTATTTTCCTTGACGCGTCGTCGTGGCCGAGTCCCTTTTTGCTTAATTTACGTATTTTCCTATTTATTAGCTTGATTCTTTTTACATTGTTTTCTGTTAGCTCTTTGTTGGACGCTTTTAGCTCACCCAGTCTTTTCTTAATTTCCTCCTCCTCTTCAAAAGCTAGACTGAAACTTACGTCATTGACGTCACCATATGACTCCTGTTCAACAAACTCTACTGTTGGGACTTCTGTGTTAGTCCCCCTTATTGTCACCGTCTTACCATCGTCAGTGTCAATAAATGACGTCTCTTTTTCTAGAAACCTCCTCTCTTGCTCACCATGTAGTCTAGTCATTCTCCCAAACAATTTCTCATACTCGACGCGCACAACATCTGGCATGTCATCGCTGACGTACCTATCGTCAAGTAAATTGTAAGCTTTAGAGATACTCTCAAGTTCGACATCTAATTGATCGTCAGTGTAGGCTCTACCAAGGTTCTCCATATGAATCTCGTCAAAACCTTCCCTACCTTCCCCACTCTTGGCCATATTACATTAGCTCACATTTCGAATATCGCTTTCTGGTATCCACGAATTATGTTTGCTCTCATAACCTAACCATTTGACCAGCGCCATCTTCTTCCCTCTGACTTTCTTTCTTTTCAACACCTTTTCAACTCTGTACACATCGTCACCATGTTTCTTATTGACTAGCGATAACTCTTGTTCGTAAAATTTACCAATAATCTGCTCACCGGTGTGGTCCTCAATTTCATACACATTCGGATCACCTCGAATAACCTTTACCACTTTAAACAGCTCCTCAGTGAAGTTGGCTTCATAACCCTTTGTGAACACACTCTTGTATTTACTAATTCTCACCGATTGACCAACTCTAAACTTTGGCAATGGGTTGTCTGCAAATTGGTGACCAAACAAAGTAGTCCAAACTTCGCCTTCGTATTCACGCTGCTATTGTAATTGCTCACGAACTGGTCCAAAGCGTCAATCCATTTGTACGTCCCATGGGTGTAAAAGTACTTCCACATAATGCTCTTCAGGCTTCTATTAAAACGCTCGACAACAGCAGCCTTTTTATCACTCTTAGTGCTGAAATATTCAACGTCGTGTTTTTTCAGCAAACTTTTCACCCCAACGTTATAGAACTCAAGCCCATCATCAAATTGTGCTAACTTAGGTGTGGTTCCAAACCGATCTTTAAAGTCAACCAACAATTTTCCAACAGCCTTAGTCATGTTCTTAGTGTCTTTTCTATAAACTGCAATGCCAAAAGCATATCTACTCAATATTTCAATGCCTGTCAATATCCAATAATAACCTCCGTTCTGTTTTGAATACTTACTCATGTCCACTAAGTCCATTTGGAGCTCTTCACCAAGAAATCCAACAAAAGTCGCGCGGAACTTATGTCTTCTCACAATAGGTTTGTACCTAGTGTAGGTGTCCTGCGCTGTCAACCATTCTTTCACTGTTTTTCTAGTTACTTTCAATCCGTCTCCTAACGCACTTTGATACAACCTCTCTGCACCACTGTACCCCGTCTTGGGATTATAATAAATGTCTCTCAACCCTTGTTCTGTTTCCACGCCAAGCTCCATATAATTCACACAATATACAGTTCCAACAACACCGCGCCAACATCAGCGTCACCATTGTTTGGTTTGACACGAAACGTCATACTTGGGTAAATACCTTTTTTAATTCTCACCTTGGACTCAACATATGCATAACGTTGTATCCCCCCATCTAGAGATTGCTCGGTGGGCACTGGCAATGTTGTGATCACATTACTACGCTTCCCATCAGTGCCCACGTTGCTCTCCGTCTCAACAACGTCGCACGAGACTTCTACATACTTTAGACCTTTGTTCATGTCAATCTTGTTTGGACTGTCGTGCCACTTAGCGTCTAACGTAATTCCTGAGTCCTTCGCAAAACCAAGCAAAAGCCCAATGTCACCTAGCCTAAGTTCGTATGCGGTGGAGTTGAAAATCCTCAAAGACCAAGCTTTGACCCTACTTTTACCTGTGGCCATCAGCTTCTCCACCACGAAGCCCACATCAACCACCCTGAGCGTGTGTCGTATAGCTCTAACCAACGCGTCGAAGTCGTAGTAGCCCCCACCCAATCGAGTCGCCTTAAACACTCGCGTTGGTGTTCCTGATCTAGTATGTATGAATTGAATATCAACATCACTCGCCACGTTATTGTAGCTCCAAAACACAGTGGCTGTCTTGACTACAACGTGTGGGTTATCGTATGTGGCTACTACACTATAGTCAAAGGTCACGACTTTCTCCACACCTTCAATAAGCACCGTCAACTTTTGAGGACTGTCGTCTACACGTCGCTTTTCAGTGTAACCACCAGAGTCATACCCGTAGTTTAGACTCATTACTTTAGCACACGTCTAGCTACTCAAGCGTTGCATACAAATCCAACAATATGTCACCAACATTGACGCCACTACCATCTTGGTCAGTCACATTAAACACCAGCTGCGTAAAAGCGCCTTTGTTTATCGACACCTTCGACTCAATGTTGAAGAAGTGTTGAACAGAGCTCTTCAGTGGTTGGGTGGTGGTCAATGGCAACTCAACGATAACCTCGCTTTTGCTACCATTAACAATATTCTCAGGTCTGTTCACAATGCTACAACCCACTTGTACGTACTTCAACCCTTTGTTAACATCCACAACATTAGGGCTGACCAAACCACTACTACTTATCGTTGTGTTATCGTTGAACCCTAAGAGTTCTCCAAATTTAAACAGCTCTAATTGTTGGTCAGTTCTTATCGCACACTTTGAATTGTGTTTGTTGGCTACTAGCTCGATAGCCCCTAATCCTCTCAACTCGTCGGCAATCATTTTAAAAGTGTGGTACCCAGACTCAAAAACGTGTTTGTTGCTGTTGTAACTTATTTCATCATTCACACCGGTCTCCACGTTAATGTAGTCCCAAAAGATGGTCGCTTTTTTTACTAGTAAGTGAGGATCTGAGCCAAACGTCAAAAGTGCCTCTGGTAGATCCACAGTTTCCGTTGGACCTCTAATCAATACTACAACCCTGACCATATAATGTAGTGTATGTTATGTAGATGTTGACAAAGAGAAAACAAGGTGAACTAATTCTTCTTGGTGAATTTCCAAATGCGCAACTAGATAAGTTTGAGTTTGGGTACAACCTCGCAGACGACAATAAAACAGTCAAGACCGTCGACATTTACTTCAAGTCGGGTTCAAAGTACTCTGACATGATAAACATAAAGTCACCAAAGTTCACGAAGAACGAGGGCTTTACAAAATTCCTTAGCAATACACCAAGATTCCCAAAAATATGGTCGAGCGATGGGCGTGTCCCAAAGTTATTACTGACAGAGACCCACAAGAGCTACAGAGAAGTCACAACGTTTCCACCATATGTCCTAAATTACCCAACCCACAATTTTGACGTCTTTGTTGACGACAATAATTCCTTCAAATCAAATCTACCGAAAATATTCATTGACACCGAAAGACGTCACAACGACAAGGCAATTGGTGGTAACGTTAACACAGTTTGGACTCTAACGGAGAGCTACTATCAAGCGATCGCAGGTATGTACATCGCTACATACCGCTCAGGGGTGTCTCTACAGAACTTAAGTTATCAAGTCGACGTTCCGAAGCAAGTCGTGAGTCTCATGAGGTTTCATGTATACTTCACCATTCGTCGTGTGATGTTCCGTTTGAGTAAGAGTCAAGTTGACATTAACAACATCTTAAGACTGTACCTCCCTGACTGGCGACTTTTGAGAGGCCATGTACCATTGACTGATGTTGACAATAGATACATCAAGGACATCCAAGGTGATTACCGTCGGTATTGCCCAAGACACTCTGACGGGTTCACACCATTAGGACAAGAACTACTAAACCAATCGATTGAAGTTTACATGCGTGCCATTCTTGGAGCCCAAGCGAGGTCAAAGCAAAGCATCGTGGGAACTAGAGCTAGTGCTCGAGAAACGCAACAAATCTTTAGAGACATCATTGAAGACGGTGTGGTTCAGTATTCGCCAAGTGTTTGGATCAACCTTATGAACAAAGCGATTAGTGAGATCAAAGTTAAGCTAGACACAGCTGTGACACCCAACACTTGGCTGATCCCCAGAAGCATGGTCTTGTTAAAGGACCCCATTGTTGGTTACAATAACGTGCTCAGAACTTCGTCTGAAACTGGGATGACATTTGGGTATAACGACGGGTTGAACTACCACCGAGCGTCAAAAGCGAAGCACAAGAAAGTCCATCAAGCGGCAGGGCTTCACTTGGAAACTCTAGTCGCACCACCTTCAAAGCTAGGACCTTCGAAGCTAGGACCTTCAAAGCTGAGACCTGCCGCGAAGAAAACAGTGGTCACCACCAATCAAATAGCACAGACCACCACAAGTAAGTCAGACACCACGACAACGCTAGCGATAATCTTAGGGTTCTCAGCAGTCTCTGGCTATTTAGTAACCAAATACACCTTGAAGTAGTAATGAGTCTAAACTATGGGTATGAGTCTGACGACCCTCACGATAAAATACTGAAGAGAACGAAAAGACATCTGGACGAAGATCCTAAGTTAAGTGCGACTGGTGGAAGGATGTCTGGAATAATAGACATGCAAGGCTCAGCGATAAAAAACGTAGCAGACCCAGTCGACGACTCAGACGTCGCGAATAAAAGAACTCTAGAGCAATTACTATCAAGCTACCTCAAGAGTCAGTCCTATAATGTTGTGCTCGACTTCAACGTTAGCACACACGCCTTGAAAAACGTGGAGTTTCACACCAATGGTTCAAACAAAGTGAAAGCCATTGGTGAAACAAGTAAATTAGTGCAAAACAACCCGGCTTATGGTCCTATTGTTGGCATCAGCGGTGTGAGTCAAAGTTTTCTATCCCCCATGTTAACACCAATCCCACTTGAGTCAGGTCTCCATTTTAATTGTCCAAGTATGCAATGGTGTGATCTCTCCATTTTTGTTGTGGTGAGGTTACCTGCTCGCACCGCTGGATCAAATTGGGAGACAATTATATCAAACGACGACGGTCAGTGGGACAAGTTCATAGGGTACAAGACTGGTATGACCAATGGACTCGCGTATGGTGGTAGCATCCCAGCGATGGAGAGCATATGCACTATTCCGAGTGGTGTTGACATAAGTAAAATACATATGATATCAATACACTGGCAAATGGACAATTCACACGTCGGAGTCAACAACGTTAAGTCAACCGATTCAGACTTCATAGCAAACATGAAAAAGATAGGCACACCCTATGGAACAATTTTTGGAATACACCGACCAAGAATACCACTCGCACCTTATGCATACCCATCGTTGATAGAATTCTACGGCGTGAAAATTGTGAGTGGTTACATGACGAACCGAGACATCATAATCATGGGTGGAGAAATGATGAAGGAATATGGTGTAAAGTAAATGGGAGCGTGTATTTCGAGACCTCATGAAATATATAAAATAAATAAAACGACTGATCACATGTTCAAAGCTGGTGGATCATTTGGTCGCGGTGACGTTACTCTCGAGCTCCACGCTGAGATTGGTATGAGGTCTAAAAAGACTTACGGCAAACCTATTACGCTACCAGAGTCAGACAAAGTAGGAGTGGTAGGAGACGTGACTTAAGTTATGTAATGGGTTGGCTTAGAAAACTGGTTCGTAACATTAGAAACTTTTTCAGACGACGCAGCGAACCGAGGACTAATAAAACGTATTTGCTGCATTGGTACACAACAAATCAGATCTATAAAAAACCTAGCGCCCACATCGAGTAGAGTTTTTTGTGGAGGACTATATAGTGATGACTTCGATAGCGCCTCAACTATTTGATTTCGACGGTCACCAAATCACGACGGTTAATCACAACGGTGACATATGGTTCAAAGCAAGAGAAGTCGCAAGCGCTCTAGGTTACGCTCGACCAAAAGATGCAGTCAACGACCACGTCGAACCTGATTGTAAAATGAAGATAGAGCAGACCTCGTTTATCAACGAACTTGGGGTCTACTCATTGACGTTCTCGAGTAAAATGGAGCGTGCGAAACACTTTGGAAGGTGGGTGCACTCAGAAGTCTTACCAAGCGTTAGAAAAAGTTTAGCTAACGTCGGTCTCAAACACAATCAATTCGTAATGATCACCGAGTTCGACCTTCACACGAAAGTCGTTGGCTTTCTTAGGAAATATTATCCAGAAGCTATTTTGATAGCCGCTTGTGGTGAGAATCAAGACACTTCGAGTAAAAGAATAAATTCGTGGAAAAAAGGTTACCAACGTGGAACACCTGACTTGATTATTGCTAATGCAAACCGACAGCATAGCGGGCTTGTGATTGAGTTCAAGAATCCAGGTGGTACAGGCAAGACGTCCAAAGAGCAGGAGTCTCTGTTGCTCAGATATAAATCCGCTGGTTATCTAACACTCTTGTGCGACTCGTACGACGACGCTATCACCACGGTAATAAAATATCTCTTTGACGTTGGGTTTCAGTGCTCTCAGTGTTTTCGTAAATTTAAAAATAAATCAGCGTTGAGTAACCATGAGAGACGTTATTGTAAAGAGACTTTTTAGACAGCGAGTAATGAGTTGAGTTAGCACTCGTTCTCGTTGTTGAGACGACGTTTGAAGCGACAACTGCTCTAGCATTTTTTTAAAGACGTTTTTAACTCAGTAAAAAATATCTGCGAAACTTTCTCTATTTATTTCACAAACCTTCTGACCACTGTGTGAAAAAATGTTTCTACGGGAGACATTGGACGCTTCATGTGACCAATGTCTAAATTTAAAAAAGTGGGGTATCCGAGAGCACCCCTAATTTTGTGTGGAAGGATGATGACGTCTGCACACTGCGCGATATTGCTCAGCACCACCAACGAATGATGGTCCTGGATTATATCTCCAATTGAATGGTGCTTCGACAGTTGTTCCGTAAGTGTCGCGACAAACGGCGCAATACGCTTTTAGAAATGTGATGTCGTCTGCCATTGGAAAGAGTGTGTCAAGCTCACCAAGTTTTTTTAAGTGCTCTGTTGTTATGAGACCACAAATAATGACGTGAATGCCAGCTTTAATGTATTCGCGAATAATTGGGAGTAGATCAGAGTACCAATGGCCTTCGTCAATTCCGATGACGTCATAGTCAGCTATCTCGGAAGAACTTGGAAGGTTGGTGATTAACTTCGCATGTAAACTGTCTGATCCAACAACAATGGTCTGACGATGTGTGGAGAACGCGTGGTCAGTTCGCCTAGTGTCACCTGTGTTGTTCATGTAGAGGACTTTGAGCCCTGATCTACTTAATGCGACTAACCTGCGAAGAGTCTCTGTTGTTTTTCCTGCAAACATGGGACCAATCACGATCTCTAGTTTACCAACTTTTCTCATGGTTACTATACCCCCAGAGAAATATTTTTTTATTCTGGTGGAAACCGTCGTTCCATGTTGAATATCCGCTGGAGCTCTAAGTTTTTAAGATGGGACCTCGAGCTCTCGTGTCTCAAGCGATGCAGTGGGTCGTTGGTGACCACACCGCATGGGTGACAGGTGTACACGTTTTTATTTCTCGCAAAGTGTCTGTGGGCGGGCGAGAGCACGTGGTCCCTGATATCATCCGCACCCAGTATCTCGTTACACCCCACCTTGCAAACGTGAACGTCGCGGTTCGCGGCGAGCTCTAGCCACGCTTTGGCTTTGGTTGGGCATGGTTTCCACATAAGGGTCGCTAAGAACACTTGGAGGAAGTTACCGAGTAATGTAGCTGTGGACCCACTAGGGTTGTTCAAGTAGACATCACTCGCTAACATAAGGTACTTGAATGGTGAGTAACACCACACAGGGATTACGTCAGCTAATCTATCAGCGAGCTCGTTGGCTCTCTCCTCCCGAAGATCAATCCAAGCGTCGAGAAGACTCCTAGTGTGGTTGACCTGAGAGCCAAACCGTTTTGGTAGCCCTCCGTCGGGGTTGAGGTCAAGGAGTGGTGAGCATATTGAGAAGTACTCGTTTAAGACGTTGGGTCCAGAGGCGTCTTGTGGGGTGGACACACTGGTGAAGGCTGTTCTAAGCATGTTGGCAATATCTTCTTCGCTGATTTCTCTGACTTGAGTCATTATGTTATACTCTCAGAAAAAATACTAATTTTTTAGTGCGTTTGGTCTGGAACTGTGAGACACCTGTGAGGTCAACTGTGAGACACCTGTGAGGTCAACTGTGAGTAAGATAACACGTGATAGTGTATTAGATGGTTGAAGACTCACAGACGGCTGTTGAAGCGAAGATTACGGCTGATGTGAAAAGTGTTAAGGTGAAGGACCCAAAGCGCGTCGCTGCTGGTAAAAAGTTGGCTGAGATATCGAAAGCCGCGAAAGAAAAAAAAATGCGTGAAATGATAGTTAACGAAGAACAGGGTAGTGAGTGGAGCTATGGTTATATTGTTGGAACACTTGGTGTTATCATTGCTGGTGCTTCGCTATGGTACACAATTAGCAGTGAAAAAGAACCTGTGAGTGCTGCACCAGCACCCGCGCCAGAAAGTCATAAAACTCGTCGTCCAGCGTTAGACACATTTGATTCTTGAACAAAACACACGACAATGTATATGACTGCGATCGATCGAAAAGAACTTATGAACGAATTGTACGATGCGTTACTTGTTACGACTGGCGCTGTGGCAGTGAGTATGATTTCGAAAAAGGCTTTGGGGGAACCATTGGGAACACCAGAGACTGTGAAAGGTACAGTGAAACTTGCTGCAGCTGTTGGTGCAGGAACGCTGTTAGTAAAATGGGCGCAATCGAAAAAGTGGATACCGACAGATCCATTCAAATCAACGTAAGTTAATGGTGAGTGTTGTGGCTGGAGGGATTTTTAATGCAGTGGCTTTTGCAGGCGCTGGCTTTATGTTTTCAAAGTTTAATCACACAGGCTATGAAGCTGAGATGAAAAGACACGACCATGCGTTGGAGCAGTTAGCCGGTGCGAAAGAAGCGTGGTCTGAAAACGAAGTCGCCAAGAGAGATAAGATCCAGCGTTTACGACAACAGCTCTCTGATGCTAATGCTGACATTAATGACACAAGCCGCGCGTTGGAGGAGCTTGGAAGAGCGATGACTATTCAGCACGGCGGACGAGTGTTCACTGACCTCCCGAAGATTGCGGATTACTACCAACCGAGTGCGGAAATGAAGGAATACCAATTATTGTTTGTTAGCGCGCTAGGTTTGGGTAGTGGAATAGCGGTATGGGTACTAACTCGGTAAAAAAAATGTTGGAGTAGTATAAGAGTGATGGACAAACTTATGAGGCAGATGAGCTATGGTTACACAATTGACGAAATCGCGAATGAGACGCAAATCGAGTGCGGAGGCACCTCCAGGCTTTACTACTGCTTGGATTGTGAGGTTTTGAAAAGTGTGACTGAATGTGGTGGGTACGCATGCCCAAAGTGTGGTGACACCGAATGGGGCTACACTCAGAGTTACAGCGACATGAGACTCACGCGACTAAAAAGCGTTCACAAACGGTCTTGGTGGATGGGGAGAAGACTACGGAACGTTGTGAAGGGTGAGCACCTTGAGTTGATAAAAGAGGACTTCTTGAAAGTTGTCAATGCGTTGTACTCATGCAATTTGGTAAAGGGTAGAAATGTCAGCAGATATGGATACTACATTATTAGGTTGTGCCATAGAAGACGAGTCGAGACACTCAAGAAGGTGTCAGACCTCAAAGACGGGAAGGTGAAAGACTCGTTTGACGATAATTTGTTTGGGGTGGTGTACCCAAAACTAGGATGGTGCGAAAGTGGCGACAATTATTACGACGAGTGGTTTAGGAAAAAAATAAATAAGTGTAGTGTATATAGAAGCCAATGAGTCGGGCTGTGAAAAACCCACTGACAAAAAGACGGGCGCATAAGACGAGCGCAGCCGTTGTCAATTCACTAACAGATGAAGCGACCAACGTTCACGGCTTCTTTAGAGATCAGGAGGGACAACGTCTAGTCGAAGACCTCGCACCGTCGACGCATCTGTTGGATCGAGCACTGAGAGGGTTCACAAGGTCCTATGGAGTCGAGGTGATTGACGACAGAGACATCAATCAGGTAAATGGTAGTAGAAGTGCTGTCACTAACCTTTTGAGACGTGAATTAGGTGAGACCAATGGAATGAAAGTGGTGGAGACAGTCAAGGTCACTTTTGAGAAAGTTTTAGAACTTGATAAGACCACATACAAAACTGCCTACTTTAACAGCGAAACGTTCGTCGTCATTAACGAGCATGACATCGAGGGTGTTGCCAATCGTGGATCGGAGCAGATTTTGACGCGGATAGCTGGGTGGCTATCTGAGGGGTCTGGATGGACCATCGACAAAATAGACGCGCACTACGTTAATGTCGCTATTTACAGACCTTTGCATGGGAGTAGCTACATTGCGTTGCCAAAGGAGCTGCGTAATAGTATGAAGGGTCTGATAAACGTAAATAACGATGATGACAACGAGTGCTTTAGATGGTGCCACCTTGCGCACAAGTTTCCTGTTGGAAAACACTCTGATAGAACGTCGAAGTACGCTAGGCATGTCGGTGAGCTGAATTATGACGGAATTGACTTCCCAGTCACACTCAAAGATTACAACAAGATTGAAAAGGCTAACGATATTAGCATTAATGTTTTTGGGTACGAAAATAAGCAGCCATTCCCTGTGTACGTTTCTAAGGAAGTGTACCTTGACCACATGGACCTATTGTTGATAACTAATGACGTGGGCAACAAGCATTATGTGTACATTCGCGATTTTAACAAATTCATGTACCGCCAGACAGAGCACAAGGCAAGAAAGCACTTTTGTAGATATTGCCTGCAGTGTTTCACCCGCGCGGACGTGCTTGAAAGCCATATTGAAGTGTGTTTGGTCATCAATGGGAAGCAAGCTATTAAAATGCCGCAAAAAGGTGCGAAAGTGAAATACGAGAATTTTAGCAGGCAATTAAACGTACCATTTGTGGTGTACGCAGATTTCGAGGCTATCACACAGAAGGTGCACACAGCGACACCATCAAGCGAGCGTAGCTACACAAATGCCTACCAGAGGCACGTCGACTGTGGCTATGGGTATAAATTGGTTTGTTGCTACGATAACGAGTACAGTAAGCCAGTAAAAGTGTATCGCGGTGAAAACGCAGTCAACAAGTTCGTTGGGGAGATGTTAGAAATTGTCGAATATTGTAAAGAGACATCTGAGAGTCACTTTAACAAAGAGATGACACTGACTGATGCCGATAAGAAGAACTTTGACGAGGCTAAAAGTTGTCATATTTGCAGTGTTGAGTACACTGGCGCTGACGTTAGAGTGAGAGACCACTGTCACGTGTCAGGTAAGTACAGAGGGTCCGCACATCGTCAGTGTAACGTGAACTTTAAGTTGACTGATAAAATTCCTGTGATCTTTCATAACTTACGCGGCTACGATAGCCATTTCATTATGCAGGAGATTGGCAAGTTTGGTCAAGACATAAACGTGATACCGAACAACATGGAGAAGTACATGGCGTTCATGCTTGGAAAAAACTTGGTATTCTTGGACAGCTTTCAGTTCATGAGTAGTGGTCTAGACAACTTGGTGAAGAACCTACCAATGGACGCTTTCAAATACACGTCAGAAGTGTTTCGTGAAACAGGGTTGGCACTAATGACAAGAAAGGGGGTCTATCCCTATGATTATATGGACTCCTTTGATAAATTCGATGAAAGCGAGCTACCCTCCAAAAAGGACTTCTACAGCGTTCTGAACGATGAGCACATCACGGAAGAAATGCACGAGCGCGCCATCGATGTGTGGGACTACTTCGACGTTGAAAGTATGGGTGAGTATCACGACCTGTATTTGAAAAGCGATGTGCTCTTGCTCGCTGATGTTTTTGAGAACTTTAGAAAGACATGCCATCGCGAGTATAAATTGGACCCGTGTCACTATTTCACATCACCTGGATTGGCTTGGGATGCCATGTTAAAGATGACTGGAGTGGAACTCGAATTATTGTCCGACATCGACATGTTCCAGTTCGTAGAATTAGGTATGCGTGGTGGTGTGAGCTACATATGTAACAGACATGGTGTGGCGAATAATAAGTACATGGAAGGGTATGACAAAGAGCAAGAGTCGAAGTATTTGATGTACCTTGACGCCAACAACTTGTATGGATGGGCAATGAGTCGAAGTCTACCCACGGGCGGCTTCAAGTGGTTGACTGAGAAAGAAATAGAAAAAGTTAATCTGCGTGAGTATCACAACAATAGTAAAAAAGGTTTACTGCTTGAGGTCGACTTGGAGTACCCAGCCCATTTGCATGACCTACACAACGATTACCCGTTGGCTCCCGAGAAGATGGAGATAACCGTTGACATGTTGTCGGAGTACTGCACGAAAATCAAAAATAAGTTTAACGTGAGTGTTGGTGGTGTGAAGAAGCTGGTGACTAATTTGATGGACAAAAAAAAGTATGTGTGTCACTACGGAAATCTGCAGTTGTATATGGATCTTGGATTAAAAATCAATAAGATTCACAGGGTCCTACAGTTTGACCAGTCCAAGTGGCTAGGCAAGTACATCGACTTTAACACAGTCAAAAGAACTGCGGCTAAGAACGCTTTTGAGAAGGACTTCTTCAAGTTGATGAACAACAGTGTGTTCGGAAAAACGATGGAAAACTTGAGGAAGCGTGTGGACGTAAGATTAGTGACCACTGCGAAGAAATTAGAAAAGCTTGTCTCAAAGCCTACGTTTGTGTCTTGCAAGATATTTAGCGAGAATTTAGTCGCTGTCCACAAAGTTAAAGAAACGTTGACACTAAATAGACCTGCATATGTGGGTATGTGCATACTAGACTTGAGCAAAACGTTGATGTATGACTTCCACTACAACTATATCATGAAAAAGTACTCTAGCGACACCTGTAGATTACACTTCACTGACACTGACAGTCTGTTGTACTCAATCAAAACTGACGACGTTTACTCTGACTTTATGATGGAGTGTGAAAAGTTCGACAATAGCGACTATCCTGCAGACAGCCCATTCTTTTTTAGAGAGAATAAGAAAGTTATTGGGAAGATGAAGGACGAGTGCGCTGGGACGCCAATTGTTGAGTTCGTTGGGTTGCGCAGTAAAATGTATAGCTAGTGTATTTGAAAGAGGGTGGAGGTGGCGGGAAAACCGCTAAAGGTATTAGAAAGAATATAATTAAAAAAGTGATCAAGCATGAAGATTATAAAAGTGTGTTACTTGAGCAGAAACAATTGCGACACACAATGAAGACCATTAGAAGTGTTAAGCATCAGCTCAGTAGTTATGAAATTAATAAGGTGTCGTTATCCTGTTTTGACGATAAACGATACCTTTTAGAAAATGGTATTGACTCCTACGCGTATGGTCACAAAAACATTGAAGTAAAAGGCGAGGCGACAAACGCTGAAAATAGTGAACAAACGGACTAATCAATTATTAACAGGTGGCAATAATCTAATTTGCATAACAGGTGGCAATTTTATCACGCGTGAGACACTTTTACGATACATAAATTTGTAAAAATGTGATTTGACAAATTTGTGAAAATATTTGAAACGACACTCTCTATTTTTAAATGTGATTTGACAAATTTGTGAAAATGTGATTTGACAAATTTGTGAAAATGTTGAAACGACACTTTCTATTTTTTAAATGTGGTTTGACAAATTTGTGAAAATGTTGAGACGACTATTTTTTAAATGTGATTCGACAAATTTGTGAAAATGTTGAAACGACTATTTTTTAAATATGGCTAAAGTAGCGTAAAGTTTAGCGAAAGTTGTGATTTTTTTAATATTCGGCATCAACTGAGTAGAAAACGTGGGAGGGGTGTTTAGATTGACTAACGATCATCATAATAGCACAGAGACTGGCGCTGTGAGCTCACCAACGTCGATTATAAAACGTGAGTACCAAAACATTGTCGAGTTGTGGCTCGACACAAATTTGGTGATGTTTTGGCGTTTATATTCACGTTTGACGTTGGTGGGCCCGCAGCCCCACTTACTATACTACTTTATTGACCTCGCTTGTTCGGTCTGTACTAGTGAAATATCGGACCTCCATTTTCTGCACGGACCTCGGCTCGCTGCGCTCGCTCGGTCCGTACTAAAAACGTCGGTCCGATATTTCACTAGTACAGACCTCACGCTCG